>OY728133.1:1523344327-1523952256 GCA_963277665.1 Viscum album | reverse complement strand
ATGTTTCTCGAGTATAGCTTTTAGTCTAGGGAACCCAATTTTGGTGCGGTAGATGACATATCCATTCATCAGGGCTATGAATACCAACTTTTGACTTAGCATACCAAAATATTGGTTACATGAAACATTGATTCATGAATCCAATATTATGGATTCTTTTTACTATTTTTCTTGAGTCATATTCCAATATATATATGATCATTTATCATGGTATATCTTATATATTATATTTACTTTCAATGATGGAAACTAGTGAGGTTTCTATACAAAAGTCAAGAGTAAAACCCGATGAGTGATGAGGCCTCCCTGATGGGGGTTATTCATGAGGCAATCTTTCTTCAAGTTAGTCAACATGTGGGGCTTTCTTCTAATAGTCAATTTGTAGACCCACCTTATGTGGTTCAGGTGAATTTATGATATTATACAGAGTCATGAATGAATATTTTGATGTTGGAAGATAATGTGAAAGGTTTAATCTTGTATCATGAGATTCTGAGGTGGAGATCACCTGAGATGTAGGGTCAAAAGGACCCACCAATAGTAGGTGTTTGATTCAAGTTATGAAACAAAAGGTTTCATCACAGACCTCGAGGACATATCAATTATCTAAAGATAATAAATTTATGTGCTTGTGAAGGGTATGGTAATATCATTTGGTGTTTTCCTACTAATACTTTTTTGGACATAGAAATTGTCGATGGAATTCCTAGGTAGAGAAAATGACTGGAGCAAAGAGGTACACATGGAGGCAGATGTGATGAAGGAGCTAGGGAAATAGTAAGAGGTAGACGATACATGTTTTTATGCTATCCCCACCACCCCCAGGTGGACCACTCTAGGCTTGGGAAGCTGGTGGTAAGAATCTTGGAATAACATAGGTTATGGAGATTTTTTACCCAGAGGATCTAGGAATTTTTTAAGGTATGATCTATGTTTATTCTAATTTTTTATAGTACTATTATACATAGGTAAGAGACACTATTTTTCCTCATTTATTAGATTCTTTTATAGGGAGACAAGGGGTGTTAGTAGAGCCCTATGTTGGTGATGTTTGATGTGAATTTGGACAATAAAATAAGAGGGCCAATTACTACATTGAGAATACATGGTAAAAAAAACCATGTGGGTGAGTTAGTGACATCCAAAGTAGATAGTGTCATGGTGTGGTGGATGGGTTCCTATAACTTGTATGTGTTAGGTTTTTTGTTGTGATAAAGTGTCAAAGTAAGACCTATTTGTGGTAAATAAGTGGGAAAGGGAAATGATGAGTTCTAAGTAGTAAGATATCATAGAGGCTTCTAGTGAGGTTCAAGTTATGATGTGTGTATTTACTACTCCAGTCACAGTTTCCACATGAATTCGTGAGACACTTATCCCCGAGAATATTTCTAACACTCTCCTATCACAATAGAACATAGATTCTCTATCCATGGAGATGATACTCTATCATTGTTCCAGAGCACATGTCCTCTATACTTATTATATAGAAATAGAGGCATCATTCCCCTATCACACCAGGGCATGGGTCCTTTGTCCAGGGAGATAATACTACCATGCCATACCAGGGAAAGATTCCTCTATATTCATTTTATAGATACATAGGTGACACAACCCTATCAGAACAATGTGTGATCCCTCTATCCATAGAGATGATCCTCTCCTATCATACCAAGGAGTGGGTACTCTATACTCATTGTATAGATATAGAGGCAAAATTCTTCCTTCACACTATATCCATAGAGATAGTACTCCCCAATCATACCTGGGTGGGGGTGCTCCATACTGATTGTACATAATAGAGGCGACACACCCCTATCATACTAGGGTATAGATATTCTATCCACGATGATGGTACTCTCATGTGGTACCATTGTGGGGGTCCTCCATACTCATTGTACAGATGTAATGGAGGAACCCCTATGTCACAATAGGGAGCATATCCAACATATTAAATTCAAAAACATAGAGATGATACTTCCTTATCATACTAGGGAATGTGTCCACTATCTTTTTGCGATTACGCTCCATCGAGTTGTGGAGTAGTGGTATGGTTCAGATCCTCCTCGTGAATTGTTTGGAAATACATAGAAGATACTGGGCATTAATGATGGACCTTTATAGATATTGGTAGACTTATAATTTTGGGAACGGTAGTGAGATGAATATCCCATTCTCTCTCATATAGGTTTATTATATGAGCATATAACTATGTTTTTGGGTTTTTTACATATTGATTTTTGTTAAAATGTATACCTATATCAAGTATTCTATTGTTCCCTCTTTAGTTTTTTAGGTGTTCCAGTAGGTATGTATATACTCACCCCTACATAGACTTTTCTTATGAGTGTTGTGTCTTATGAAGATGACAGATAGATCAACGATAGCTTTTTTGGAACATAGGGATACTTGGCTGAATTTGACAGCATAAAATTGTCAAATATTAAAGATCACGAGTCATGATATATTAGATTAATTTATTTTCTAGTAATATTTAGGTTGAGACATAATTTATGGTTCAGGGTGCATTTTCCCCTTTACTTTTCATAATATATTGTTGTACTCGTTTTTATTACATAGAGGTTATTACATGCATGAATTTTACTCTAGAGGTAATTTTATTTATTGTTATTCCTCTATAATTCTTCTTGGAAATGGTTGGGTGTGAATAGACAGGTACATTTGGGAAAGTCCTCCCATATTAATTATACTTTCTTGATGATTATTTCCAGCCCTTTATTAATAAATGTGCGCTGGGTGTAGGTGCAACTCATCCTTATTCTGGTCAGGTGGACCTCAATGGTTTGGGTTGTGAAAATGTGGCTACCCATAATTTGGGTCTACTTGATGACCACCATGCCTATAATCTAGAAGGAAAAATAATGTTCCCATCATATTCATTTTAAGTGGAATCTAATTATAATATGATGATCAATCCTATCTCCATTCATGAGATTTAACACATGATGTTGGTCACCAATATTATCCTCATAAATAAAAAATGGGAAAATTAGGGTATGCATTGATTTCATCCATCTTAACCATTACTAACAAGAGGAGGTCCTCTTATTTCTGATAATAAAACATTGGATTAATCATTTTTTTGAATCATGTCCTCTCCAATATCAATAAATATTTTGGATATATCTCATTCTGAGTAACAGTAGATTATGAGAATTCCACTTTCATCAATGAATCCTAAGGGTTATACTATTAACATGAAATTATATTTTTATTGAAGTAGGTGATCACTACATACCAACATACCATGCACCATATTTTCAATTAAATTCTGTATAAAAACATTGATTGTTATGTGGGATATTTCATGTTTAAATATGAATAACTTTGGGATTTCCTTTCCAATATTGTGGAAGTAATCAACAAACTATTTTAACAAAAATTTTGGTAAACCCCCTGAATTTTATTTTCATGAAACATCTTAAATATTCCTTAACATTGTTTTAGATATTCCTTAAACAAATTTCAACCCCAAAAAACCTTATTGATACTATATATTTTCCTACCTAAATAAAAAATTTATTATAACTCTAGGGGTAACTTTCATATAATAGGTGCCTCATAGAAAATATCTATAGTAGGAAATATCTCTCTATAAAGATAAGAATAAATTTCATTGCCTATAAAAGGGATAAACATATTCACCAAGACTTTGATGACCCCAAGAAGTAACTTTTGAAGCAACCAACCTTAATTCTTCTTCTAGAAAGAAATCCTTTCTTCCACTACATGGAAACCCGCAAATGATTTATTGGATCCCTCCTTCCCTAGATGAATGATGTGTGAAAGAATAATAACATCTATTATATTAGTAAAAAAATGTTTGATACAAGGTACCAATTTTCCTATATCAATAAGAACTATGTTGAATTTATTTTTGTCATTGAAAATGTTAAAACAATATTTACATCACCATAAGAACTATTTAGTCTCTCATGTTGACCCAAAAGAAAATTATAATCAATCTTTTGATTTTAACTAGGCACCAAGAATGATGGGAAATCATTATAAAATATTTTGACATCCAATTCATGTTGTAGAAGGTCATCAATGGAAAAGTGTTATAAGATTTCTCACTATTCCCCCAATACAAAAAAAGTCTATATTTGATACCGAAATATATTAAGAAGAGGTATTATCCATCCATGAAACCACCCAAAAATTGGATATTTACTTTGGTGGTGCCTCCAGGTCTCCAAAAATAAAGAAGGATATAATATTCAAATATTGATAGGGTCAGTATGGGGATCATATTTATGTATTCAGAAAAAGTTAGTTTTTCTTACTCTTTTGTACTATTAAAGGTATGCACTAACAATAAATGTGAATAAGACACGCTCATTTCCATCTTTAAATTAGAGTTTTAGATACCAGTGGCCCGATTAAGTATTATGGGTGATTTAAAGTTTGTGTTCATGTAAATTAATAGTGTCTATTCTATCCTAAAAGAAGAAATTAATCCCTTTATTTATCATTTGTGAAGTTTAATGGATTATTTCCCCTCAGAGCCAACATTATCCCAAAATATGTGTTCCTAGAATGCTAAGAAGATGCACTGGCCAATGAATCTATAACCATGATGACACATAATATAAAGAGAAGGTCATTAAAATCACACATCATAGGGTTATATCTATATTTATTAAAAGTTATATGGAATAAATCAAAGTAACATAGATCTAGATAAACGATAGCCTTTACACTTGCCAACTAATTCCAAAATTATCTAGATAGCTCCCATAATAGATTTCCATCAAAATAAAATTTTTCCTAAGGATTGGGAAAAGAAGGTATATATTTAGTATGTTGAAAAAAATATCCTTTATTTTTATTACCCAAATTCCCAAAATTTCCTATATAAATGAAGAATTAATGGATTCATCCTCCAGTACATGGTTGGAGGGGGTGGGGGGCTCAATATTATGAAAAAAGTACTTTTTAGGGTTGATAAGTCCCATGAATTAAAAACCATGATATTCTATAAAATCAACAGACATGTATAATTCAAGTAATTGATGATGCATCACTTCATAGATTTAACAAATAAATTCTATGAATACAATATTTGTATGAATTTTCTATATTAACCCCTAGAACCATTGCACTTTTTTAAATACTCTTAGCTATTTTCTATATAGGGAATAGATATTAGTTTTATATTCCATCCTAACACAACCATGGAGTTCTAATTCATCCTTAATTTTAGCTATTTCATCTCTAAATGGTTCAAAGTAGTTCCCTCAACATAGATAAAATGAATTTTTTCCCCAATTTTGGAAGGTTTGATATCATTACTTGATTTCAATAACATAAAAAAAAATATATAATGTAACAAATTTATTTGATTTTTAATTAATGTGGTTATATCCAGAGTAAAATATTTAATCAAACCATTTTTCCACAATCATATAGAGAAAAATGGATTGTTATAGAATTTCAACAAATCCCTCTCTAAAATACTCAGAAGATTGTGGAAAAAACATGATGCTTTTCAAGATAAAATCTGACTATTGTTTGGGGATTTTATCACCATGAATCATACCACTACACGAGTGAACCTATATTATCATATTTATGGGACATAGGTAGTTATTATAATCAAGTTTAAATTTACTTTACTTCACATCACTATTTTTGATCAATAGTATAAAGATAATTAGCCTATGATCCTGATGGTTGAATATGTGTGAATTAGTTAGAAAATGTCAGTCACCATATAAAACCTTGAGATACAAAAAAATTGAGTTACATTAAAATTCAATATGATGTTATATATTTTATTATTCATCAATATTTAATTAATTACTAAATGCATGTCATTAAATTTCATAACATAAATTCCATTCCAATTGACATTAAATTACTCACAAGAAGTTATAGTTTAATAAATTTAAACTATAGAGAATAAAGTCTATATACATGAATTAAAACTACTTAAAGAATTTACAAGTTATATTAACTTAAATTATTGGGCACCATATACAAGTTAAATGAATTTATACTTTAATAATTGACAGTCTATCATGCATGACATTAATCTTCTTAAATTGATATATTCTATAGGATATAAATCTATTACATATGAGTGAGATCTCTATAAGAGATCATAGTGTATTATTTTACTAACTAAAAAATGGTTTTCGAGATTAAACCTACACTTGAAAGAAACCAATTAATTTTGCCTTTAAGTTATCCATATTTTTATAGAGGCTATATCTCAAGAACTAACTCTGAATTGAATCTTGTTATCAAAAGATAATTATTGATGATAAGATACATTATATTTTTCCCTGCCATAGAATCTTCATATTTAATAATCCTCAACTACATCCCAGTGTATGGGTTAGCCACATTCATATTAGGTTTCTTTTAATTGAACCTACACTATGATAAAACTACCATTTTTTAAATAATATTACATGACATCATTATTATAATTACCAGATACATAGTGATATCCAACATTACTCCTTTTTGTGGAGATTCAAACCCCAAATTACTTGAACCTAGTTTAGTTGTTTTTTCTACAATAAATCAATAATAAAAAAATGTATCTCATTATCCCCTATATATTTGATTTATCTATGTAGAGGCCCCTCTCTGGGATCAATGTATAAATTGATTTTTCATTATTTCACGGAATAAAGTGAAATAATGGTTTACTTTATTAGAATCAGAAATAGGTCTCACCCAAATAAAACTCTTCTATTTCAACATTGTATATGATACAACATTAAATATCTTTGGGTTTCCTCCATTGACTCAAAATTAAAATGAAACCATTTCATTTTGAAAATAATAATCATCTAGAAAAACCATTTAAATTATGTTCATCATCATAAAAAATTAAAAATACTATAATCTAATTCCTTATTTCATAATGATGAATTAAATTACATAAGATCCAAAAAAAACATGATATTTTAAAATACTATTACCTTTAAAAAGATAATGTTCTTGATAGCTTTATCTTCATGAAACATCAAACTAAAAAGAGATGATATGTTTAGACCAATAAAATGAAGCTATTGAATTAGTGGATTGAATATAACTAACCACATTATGAAATATTTATTGAAATTAAATAACTGATACATTTAATATGAATAATATCCAATTAGTATAGCTGAAACAACTATGAAAATAATTTTAATCTTAGAAATATATTTTAAAAAAAATGAGGTTTCATTTCAAGAAACTAAGTATATTATGGTTATATAATAAAAAATATATTAATAATAAGAATAATATATTTCCAATTAAATAATTTGGAATTGATAGAAAATAATAATAATGAATAGTTAATAATTTAATATCAATTTTCCAATATAAACATTTTTTCATTATAGATTCGGATTTAATTTAAATATTGAATATTTAAATTTTAGAATTTTATTTATATAAAATGAAAAAAATTATATTAATATTAATAATATATTAATAATATTTATTTTTTGGATGTTTCAAAAAGGAATGATTTTTATGGTAATAGTGAAAAATATCATTTTTACAAATAACATGATTTTTTAGGACATTATTAATATATAAGTATGAATTATACATTAATTAAAACTTTTTATAAAAAAATATATTTATTTTTATGTTAATTTATAATTTTATAAATTCTATTTTTAATTTACAAACCCATTTTTTATATTTTAGGACATAAGTAATATTTTCTAATTTTTTTAATATATTAAAATTTTTTATTTTTAAATTAGTTTTTATCACATTTATAAATTTAATAAAAGAAAATGGATTTAAAATCTAGAATAAATTTTAAAAAATTATATAATAAGTAACAATTTATTTTCATCAAAATTATTTAGTTACCTTATATAAAAACTAGTTATTGTAGTAAAATCTATAATGGAAAAATTAACAATTCAAGGGGTAAATGGCTTGAAAAATGATAAAAACATGTATATAATTGAGTTAAGAAAGTTTTAATTTACATTATCACTTACCAAATCCATTTTTTCTCAATATTGGAGCTACTTGAAACGTTTAACAAGAGATCCCTTTATATTAAGTTGAAATATTTTCCAAAATGACAATCTCACATCCTATGAAAGCAGCATGTTGGCACCCATTCAAGGAACTCTAAAAAATAAAATTTAATCCTTAAAAAATTCCATTATTTAATTCCCATATAACACTATTTAACTCTCAAGATTTTATAGTCATAATATATTATCTTATGAAATCCATTTATAAGATATATTCCAAGGAAATATCAAGGTGCTCAACATGAGTAATCATTTAAACTTAACTTCTCTATTTCTTAATTATATTTTACAACTTTAAATTTCAAATCACTATTAATTGAAATAAGTATTTATTATATACCTAACTTTATTATTCTATCTTAATGATAATTAATCACCTTTTCTCTTTATTATTAAGAAAAATGAAATCCTAATTTGTGTGTTGCGTAGAATACCTCCTCCCTGACAAAACATACTTTATTTTACTTCACCACAATACCTTGATATTATAAAATGGGGAATTCACAAATAATTATGATATTTATATCATATTTATTAATTTTAAATAGTAATAAATTACTAATTTCTCCCATTCTATGAAAAATTAAATTGCCAACCATTCATATGTGTGGACAATAACATCCATGGAAGGACTAGTTTTAAATTTTATTTTTATTACCACCATACATGGATGGTCATGTGGATGTGATTAAAGGATAAATATGATATCTATAATATCATTAAGGTTCTTGTATTAAAAATAAGAGAAATTATTAATGATTTGATCAACAAACAATTATTTTTATATAAATCATTTAAAATAAACTAACTAAGAGAAAAATTATGTTTTCTTTCAAATTAATTAATTTATATAAATTATATCATCTTTATAATTATTTATAATTATCATATATCACACTAATAAATGATAAATAATATCATTTTATTTTTTTATAAAAATATTATAATAAAACCAACCCATAATCATCCATTATTGATGATAGGTTCATGTTTGGGTTTCTTTAGCCACATACTTGAACAATAATATAAATTTTTACCATGTATGACCATGAGAACATATTTAATGTTACAATATTATATAAATATATAAATAATTTTTATTCCATTAATGTTATATTAATATTTAACTCATTAATTATGAAATAACCATTCATTCATTAAGAATCACTAAAATATGCTCGTTAACGATTTCAACCGCATGAATCATAACAAAAAATACCATGAATTAAAATTATTAATTTATAACTATAATGTAACATTTATTTTTTTACCTTATATGATCTATGAATTGTGTACTTTTTAACAATAATGAGCACTAACACAGTTTTTACAAAACTAGTTCAAAGTAGATACGATTAATTACACCCAGTTCTGAAAATAGATAAAAAAATTATATATATAGAGAATGATTATAAATGAGGATTAAAAGTGGTTATAGTTATAAATATTTTTTTTATTCATGTATTTAATAAAATTTATATAACTTTTCTTGTCAATTTCTGTAACTATAGAATATATCAGGGTTCCGGTAAGGGGTTTTATCCAAAATTATTCTCTTCGAACATGTTTTGTATTATGCAACTTATTTCATTTATATGGTTTATATACTACCTATTTGATATATCATATGATGAATTATATTTTTTATCATGGTATTTTAGGTTAAAATAAAATAAAATACTTTCAAGTGGTTTTTTTTATTAAAATGCTTCTCATGCCATATGTGTTCTTTTTCTAAAACATTAATTCATTGTGACATGATTCTGTTATGAACCATTTTTTCTTTGAATGGTGTATTAACTACACATGGATGTATCTTTATTAAGTTTTTTTACTCATGGTAAATACTAAGAAAAATCAGTTCCATTTC
Source organism: Viscum album (assembly GCA_963277665.1). Lineage (NCBI taxonomy): Eukaryota > Viridiplantae > Streptophyta > Magnoliopsida > Santalales > Viscaceae > Viscum > Viscum album. Next base: position 1,523,942,359 of record OY728133.1, on the reverse strand, counting down.
ATTAAATATATTTTGACTTAGTTGTTACCCTAGTTTTAAGTGTTTTTTGTAACTCAATTTTCATTCACTGAGTTATGATGCTTCACTTCAACTTATTTCATAAAAGTTTGGTAAATTATTCCCCTTGATTTTACATTACGTCACTCTATATTTTTTTTACATTTTTACCACATAAAAACCTTTAAAAATGTTTAATACTTCATTTCGTATATTGCTCATAAGGGATATTAGTAACTCAAATCTATTTTCATTGAGTTACAATGTTTCAAGTTGATCATTTCCTTTTCAAGATAGGATTATCTAAATGTCAAATTTTATTATATTTTAATTTATCTACCACTATGGTAAAAATATATTATGATACATAATAAATTATTTTAACCTTTTTATAATGAATGTTTTGAATAGAGGAATGTTTAAAATAAGAAAATTGTGTTTTCCTTATAATTTCATATGTTTTAAATTTCTCTTCTCTTTTCTCTAAGAGAAACATTATGATTATTCAAGTATACACTATTGAATATTAATTTTCAAATTAAATTTATAAAAAATATTATATATCACCATTTTTGAATGTTACCCTTGAATGAGACATGTTAATATTTATTTTATATCAATATAAAAAATGCTTTTTGAAAGCTCTTTAATGTTTTTAATTCAATTTACATTAAAATTTTCAAATGGATTTACCCTAATGAGTCTTCTTTATTTTATGAATTATCTTATTATATATATATATATTTATATATGTTATGATTTGTGGGATTGAACTTGTGGGCTAAAACAATTTGATTCTTAATTCTTTCTTTTGTGGTACCCTTCAATGAATTTTTTTTGCGAGTGAGTTTTTCATCATTTTCAACAACCCTCTATGTTTTATTAATGTAACTAGGTTATGTTATTTTGAAACCATTCAAATTATTCTTACTATAGATTATAATCATGTTATTCTGGTATTGACATAAACATATACTCACTACCTAATACAGTGTGAATATCTCATTCAGCAAATTCAGATTAGAGTATGTTCACCTAGAAAGAATTATTTTTATTGATATGGGGGAAATTATCATTGGTATATATATCTTTATTCAACTATGTATGATTATAGGAAAGTTTATTGTGTATTTTTTGACCACTATCCTTCTTTCTATGGATTGTTTATGATTATGTTGTCACTCTTATTGACATGCAGAAAGGTATTAATATTCTTAATGAATATTGACTTCTAATTTAGCTTAATTATATTTTTTATTTCCATTTAATTGATTATATGGATATTCATGTTTTAATTAAGTAATATTTTTCTTATAGAATGGTATAAAATTTACTGTTAGCTCTTATAGTTATTTCATTGGACTTAATTAGGTGTCGGGTGGGACCTGGATTTATATAGTTCCTCGATGCATCTAAAACACACATGAGGCAAAACAAGTTGGGTTTTGGTGTATAAATCTCACTTTAATAGGATAGTTTCATGGAACAAGGCCTTGAAAAATGATTTTATTGTCCATGATTATGCAACCCAATAGTATGAAATTAGTATTATTTATATTCATGTTTTTGTTTACTTTTATGGATATAACATGATATCGATTTTAGTTGATTATGGGTTAATGTTGTTTACCTAGTCTGGCCATAATAATATATATCATGTTTATGACATAATTATATTAATTTTATGCATTCCCTTACTGAGTGTTTGAGATAACCCCTTATTATGTTTCCATTTCCCTTATCTATAATGAAAAGTTATATATGTGAAATTTCTATTAGTATTGATCATGTGAAATAATTTATGGGAGATATTAAGGACTCATTATAGATTATGCAGTTTTGTATAAAATAAAAAGAATGAACACATCATACAATAAACATTGGATTTTTAGTTATTAATTTTTCCTAATTATCTAAAGTTCTAAACCTTAAAATATATTTGGGTTGTAAGAGATTAAATAATCATTATTCATTATGTAATGTCTATGTTTATTGAATAAGATATAATAGGGAGGGTTTGAGATGAAATATCTAGTATCAAATGAAATATTTAGATAAATTTTTAGTTTAGAATGATTGTTTAGGATAATTTATGGGTTGATAAAATAAGGTTGGTCATATTTTTGAAGGTATAAAAAAACATTTAGTAAAATTTTATGGTTTAATGTTAAGGTAATAATGTACATTTAATTTTAGAATTAGGGTTAGAGAAACTTATTAAAAATCCTAGAGATGAGTCTATATATAAGAGTATAATTAGAAATATTTGTAATTCTTGAGAATGTATTTTTGCTTACAATACATCACTTCATAGATATTGAAAAGTTGATGTGGCTATGGAATCAATGGATCTAGGGGAAATCACCCTAAAAAGGCTTGGCTGAGCATAGAATCAATCATAAATGTAATTCATGATGAATGGGACTAAGACTACACAAATTGATAGACACTCTCAAGGGATATGATTTAGTCTATCACATTCTATTCATAAAACATTATAATAGATTTGAATATGTTTATGTTAGATAACATAATGGGAATGTTGACATGGTTAACAAAGATTAAATCATAGATATTCATTAGTTAAGAAACATATTAATTGATATGTTATTTATTATATAAAGGATATATTGGATTTTAAGTTTATATATTTAAGTGATTTTTGGGTTTCAAATATTTTAAGAATGTTCATGATAATTTGGGATCTTTATTTTGAGGATTGCTTTCGGAAGTATAAGAGAACCCAACTCAATATAACATTGATTGAACTGAGAATTATATTGGTTAAACAACGAGTGATATAAGTTGAACCCATTCTGTTACAAATTATGTTTTAAGAACTATAGGCTAATACGATATTTTGGTAATGTGATACATATTCTGTTTAGATCATTCTATGGTTATTTGTAATAATTATCTTATAATGATTTCAATCATGTTAACCCTCTTGGTTTTTTGTAATGGATGATACCCAAAGTAATAAAGATAACAATGGATTCTATGTACAATGAAAAAATAGTCCCAATTAATAACATAATTGGAAAAGGGTTGTTGTGAGAAATCTTGTGTTTATTCTAAAATAGCTATCAATAATTATAATTAACAACTTTAACATAGTTGAAATCTCAAACACACCAAAAAAGATATGGATGATGTCTTAGAAAAATTTGGTTCAGAAAAGATGAATCAATTTTACATTTCAAATCTGTGGGTAGAATCATGGGGAAAACTTCCTTAAAGGGACATGTAAATTCAATAAGTGTGGTGATGAAGGACATAATACTTTCAAAATAAGGGAAATGGAGATGCTAAAAATATATTTCCTCAATTTTAATCGAGTTGGATAATTTGAAATTATATATCCCTATCCATGGTACAATGAGGGAAGTAATCACTAAAAACCCTGAAAAAAAGTAAAATCCTATGAAACAACGACTAATATAGTCAATAATGAGTTTTCACTCCAGTTTTTATAGTATCCTATGTCATGTATGTTTTCACCAACTACTAGATATTGAGTAATAAATAAAAACCCTTAGTGGTATGTTTATCACATAAAATTTATTCAAGATTTTCAGGAGGATATTCTTTATAGTTTAGGATCTTATTCACTTAGTATAATTCTATGTGAAATTATGAATGGGTTAGCTCTCTTTATAAAGATCATACAATAATTTCATTATATAAATAAATCTCATTTCATATCATTAATAGAACCATGATAATCTAGAAGTGTTTCCTAAATTATAATTTTTATTTATGAATTACTATGATATTATGTGTCAAATAGTGAGGATTAAATTTATTTATGGGGGGAGAATATGGCATCCTAAGATTTTAAAATATGAGTACCTTTAATAAATTAAATAAGTTCAATAGTTTTACCCAAACACAACACCGAAAAAATTCCACGGTATGTTTAAACCATTAAATCCTATCCATTTATTTATTAGTAATTCATATGAGTAACTGATTTATTAAAAAATTTTATTAATAATATAGTTGATTCTTTTAATATGAAATAAATTCAATTAGTATAGCTAAAACAACAAAGAAAATAGTTTTACTCATAGAAATATTTTTTTAAATTAATATTTTATTTTAAAAAACAAATTATATTATTTTTTGATAATAATAAAATATATTGATAATATGATTAATATATTACTAATAAATTAATTATTAATTTAATGTAATTAATATTAATTAATAACTGACATTTTAAAAATATATTTACCAAGATGATCGATTTCCCACTATATTTTGAGATTTTATTTAAATATATAATTATAAAATTCTAGAAATTTGATTTGAAATAATAATAATTATTTTTAAATTAATAATAATGATATAATCTTAATATTATTTTTTTGGGTTTTTTCTAAAATGAATGATCTTCAGGTGAATATTGTAAAATACCATTTTTATAAATAATCAGAAATTTATGTAATTTTTAGAAGTTAAGTATGAATTGGAAATTCAAGAAACATTACTCTGAGAAAAAATATGTATTTTACATGTGATTTTTTATTTTGAAAATTTTGGTTTTAAATTACAAACCCTTATAATTTATTTTAAATCATATTTAATATTTTATCATGAATTATTATTAATAAATTATGAATTTTTTTTAAATTAATTTGTTTAAATTTTATGAATTTAATTGAGTAAAATAGAATTAAAATTATAATTAGTGGGTCGAAATTATCAAATAAGGATTACTTTATTTTTCCATTAAATTTAAGTTATATTATTTTTAAACAAGTTACCACGGTAAAAGATAAAATTGTAAAATTAATAGTTTAAGGGATACATGGCATGGAAATTTATAAAAAAATATATATAATTGAGTTTATGTTGTTTTAGTTGATTTTATCTCTTCCCCATTTCATTTTTTCTAATTTTTGGAGCCACATGACCTTTTTAACATGTACTTAATTTAAATTAAGTTTAAATATTTGAAACAATGTCATTCTCACCACTTACTAAATGGGCCTCTTACCACCCCTTCAACAGACTACTAAAAATCATATTTATAATGAAAACTATAAAATTTATTCATTCAATTGGAATACTATTTCACTATATTGATCGTATGGTAACATGAGACTAGGTTATACCTTCTATTTATATGGGTTATTTCAAGGAAATATCAAAGTGTACAACATGAGTAATTATTTTTACTAAACTTTTTTATTTTATATTTCTCTTTTATAAATAAAATTTATAAATCTATATGTATTGAAATAAATATTGTTTTTATAAATAATTTCATTATTCTATAGTAATAATAATTAATCACCTTTTACATTTTCTATTTAGAAAAATGAAACCATAATTCATGTATTTTGTGGACTACCGCCTCCATGAAGAAACATGTTTTTTTCATAACCATATTACAAATATGGTATAAAATGAGAATTTAATAAATAATAATGATATTTATATCATTTTTATTATTATAAAATTCTAAACCATATTTCTCCTTTCTCCCATTCCACTAAAAATTAAATCATTAACCATGTGTACATGTGGATTACCACCTCCCTGAAATGATTGAATTTTGATTTTCATTTCATTAAAGAATTATATATATGCTCACGAGTATGGAATTAAAGGATAAATATAATTTTTTGATATCATTATGGTTATAGTATTAAAAATTAGAGAACCAAATAATTATATGGTCAAGAAATGATTATTATTAATCCAATCATTTAAAATAAGAAAAAAAGAGAAAAGCGATTTCTTCTTTCTATGTAATGAATTTATATAAACTATCTTATCTTTATACTTCCATAAAATTCTAATATATCACACTAATAAATAATAAATAAGATCATTATTCTTTTAATATAATTATATTACAACTAAATCACCTCACAATCACTCATTAATCATTATAGGTTCATGTTTGGGTTTGTTTAACATCTTACTTGAACAATACATTGCAATTATACCAAGGATGACTATGAGAACATATTAATGGGTATAATATGATATAAATTTCATTAAATAGCCTAGTATTCTATCCAACTCGACACTCTACTTGGACCATGGAATAGATCGAAGGTCATTTCTGATCCCCATGTGCAGAGAACTAGTGAATGAGAATAAAAAAACTCATTTGGGAAAGGTTTATACCATAATAACTATCATAAACTACAATAAGAGTCATAAAATTCACCCAACTGAAGAGAAAATAAATGGATTATCATACAAAATACATTTTTGATATAATTAACCATAAACAAAAAATGAGTAAATAGGGAAGAGGACCATAAAAGAGTAGAAAAATATATTCATGAAAATATGGTCAACACCAACCATTCACCACCAACACCTATCCTTGAACGATAAATTAATAGAATGAGCATCCACCACTCTCAAATGAGTCCTTACCTTTACCTGATTCATTCAAAACAAGTATTACATATACCTATTGGGTTTATTTATGATATGATCTCACTATCCCAGTAGGGTCCCACCAAATGTTCAATTTGTAACCATTATAATGAAAATACAAATCCTAGTTTTTTAAAAGAAGGAAAAAGTTTATTTTTAAAAATTACATAAACATTGAAAGGAAATTATAAGATCAAATTATAACAGAAAGTAGGGAGAAAAAAACAAAATCACCATAGGAAACCTTAATTTTCTAGGTTATATGTTGTCCTATGACCCTCATACTCATTATGATGAAACCATATAAATATCACTTCCCATGCAGGAGCTGTTGGAGGGGATGAATACGTGGTCCAATAGTAATAATCTATGTCATCCAAATTTAGTTTAGTTAGTGTTGAAACATGATCATACTAGGGGGACTGGTTCAAGGCCCTAATGACCCACAAAATATACTATACCTAGACTTCCTTCCTATATACCTATGGGTTTCATGTGATTTATCCTATTTTACAGACCATATAAAACAAATTTCATTAAAAACCAAATCATCCCAAAACAAGCATTCAATTTACAACCATTTTCATAGGGGATCAAGAAATTTAAAAACATCACACACAACAACACCATTTGAAATAAAATATTTATAGACATAACACAATTTAGAACATGTTTAGAAATAAAGGATAGAACATTTAAATCATCAAATAATTAAACAACATTCAACTACCTACCTTTCCTTTTGAAATCACAACCAAACTATTGAAAACTGAAATCCAAGATGTTTGGAGATCCAATAGAAGAAATAAAACACCACAAAATCAAAACACAAGATTACCCATTTATATTAAACCATATCTAGGTCAACACACCCATAAGAGAGAAGATAAATCAAGATAGAAGGGAGAAGATAATAAAGGTATAGAATAGGTGGCACTTACATGAGAGGTGCATGAATGATATAGGTCATAAACACCGTAGTATTTTAGATATGAGAGGAGTGGAGAATAGGGGAGGTGTGACTTGGGATATGAGGGTTGAATTTTTGAGGAAATTAGGGGTTATGAGGGTTAAATTAAGGGTTGGTAAAAAAAGAAATTTAAAATATTTAAAAATTGGGAAGACTGCATGGTTTGACAACATGGTTTTCCAAAACATGCACACACTATATAGGTTCCCCTATCTCAATAGATGGGGGTTTCATGGTTTGGGACACATGGTTTCAAAAACAATGTGCCTAACCATGTAGAGATTCTAGTGATAGTATCTAGGTCACATAGTTTCTTAGTATCATGAACCAACCTTGGTCAACCCTGAAATGGTCACCCAAGCCGATCTGTGGAATGTCCTGAGGGGCATTCCCAATATCAATAGGCTGGAAACTAGTGCCGAGCATCATCATAGTACAAATAGGGAGTGATTTATCCCAATAAATAAATAATAAACTAAATAGAGGAAAGTTTCAGAAGTAGTCCAATGCATATATACACACTTAATTGAACATATTATATATGAAACTGAATGGTAAAACAACTATAAAAATAAACCAACCACCCTAGATTACCAAATTATCACCATGTGATCCCAAATGTCACTCTTTAACACAATAAGAAACTATTTTCCAGGGCGATCGAACTCAAGATGAATCTACATAAAGGCTAAAAATAGAATAAAAATATAGGAATGAGTATTAAAACTTAATAGGATTTCTTGATATTCTATATCCCAATGCACTTCCTTTAAACTAAAAGAAACATTAATATGAATTTTTAACTACAGTATAAAAAAGTATGATTTTCTACACATTTTACCTAAAAACAATTTTTAACTCATTTTCCTTATTCTTTTTCAAAACTAGGTTCGATCTATTTGTGTTAACATATCATTTTAAAGGGTAAAGTGATGATTTTATTTTCCACTATCATAAAAGAGTTCGAAAAAGAATTTCTTTGTATTTTTTTCATAATTTATTTGTGAACCGAGACATCACTTTCCAAGAAAACACCACACAAGAGTACTAGAGCAGTCACATATCAAGGGAAATGTACATATACATACAAGTATCCACATCATAATTATATGTAGTTAAAATATAATAAACATAGGTGAACCCCATTGATAAAAAATAATCTAGAAGACACCATAAATGAGACCCCATCCTCGTTATCATGCCACACAAGATGAAATCAAAATGCTCAATATGCTCATACACCCTTTCTTAGGATAGACTGAGGAAAAATCCCATTGTAATAAACCCAGTATATCCACCTAATATGGGCTACTGGTTAGTACATGACCTACCAATGCATCAATCATTCTTAGAAAATTATCTCAGTATGCCCTCTTTTTATTACTAATTCAATTAAAGGGGGTGATCCAACCCATTCCAACTGATCATCCAATCATAATATATATAGTAATAATTCACAGCAGCCCTCACCCCAAGTCTCTCCAAGGACTAATCTCATTCTTAAAATAAATAGATTACAAGGGGTTCCAACTAAAGAACCATGGTAATGGATCATCATGATTCCAAAATCAGAACATACGATACATTACACATATACAAGGAATAAGAAACATCAAATGGAGATCTTTATAATAAATACTTTTCATAATTTTCACAAAGTGGCCAAACAGGCCCTCAGACATTCCTAAAAACCGACCTTTATAAAAGCATTTATCCATATTTAAAAAGAGGTGACGAACACACCATTTAAATATAAATACATCTATAAAAATCCTTTAAAAAATTTCAACCGCACTTTCAAACAAAAAAAATTATATGAAAATGGAAACCAAGCCACAATTCATCATCACATGTCAAACTGATTTCAAAATCAAAATACACAACTCTTTTAGCTTAAAAATATTTGAAACCTTTTTAAGAAACACGAATTCTTTATTCCACATTCTATATATTTATTAACAAAACCATACAACACTCTATATACCATAATCTATTTACAAAGTCCAACCTAGCATTCCATCGAACACTTGGTGTGTGCTAATTTTAAAAAATAAGTCTAACTATTGTAAAACAAAGTTTAAAACATCGTTCACATAACAAAAAACTAACCAAAAGATTTCACAACAATATTAATCATGAATATATTCTATGAAAATTATGAAATAAAATTTCCATAAATTAAAAATGAAAGTTCATTCAAAAACCTTCTTTGGATCCATGGTGCAATGACAATTCCCCATCAAAAACACTCCACGAGGGTTCCAAAACACTTGATCTACCATGATGAACCCTAAAACAAGAAAAATCCCAACATAAACTTGGGGAAAAACAAACCCTAGGTTGAAATGAGAATGGGAGAAGAGAAAACCAAGAAGTACTGAGAGGATAAGGAAGAGGGAAGAGAAGATAAGAGGAAAGGGAATGATATGATGAATAAAACATGAAGAATCACTAAACTTTTAGGATAAATTTCCCCAAAAGTGGTTCAAAATGAGGGAGAACATAGGGAGGGGAGCACTATGGTCGATACCAAATTGGTAGGTAATCAAATGGTAGGTGGAGTCACTCAAATTTAATTTTTAAATTTAATTTTATTCAACCCGTAATGGGATGCATCATTTTTCTACATGTTTTTTTAAACAGTGCGCAAACCACGAGAATGGTACTAAAAAAATCTATATCTTTGTAGGTTTATGTTTCATGGTTTGGGAAAACCATGCTCAAAACATGAGACCCCAAAAATTGGCCCAAAACCTTCAAATCACACTCCGAACACTAGGTATGCCAACCCAATGATCCTTTAATGATTTAAACACAACATAGTGACACTTTGAGTGTCACAAACTCTACACCATTAAACCTTATCCCAACATGAACCAAGGGCCAAACACATGAAAAAAATAGACTAAGGAACACTTTAAAATATAACCCCTATCATACCCAAAACCTGAGAAAAAGGATGAGATTCCCATTGAATCACATCATAATCCAAAACTTAAAAAACTGGGTGTGGCAATTCTCCCCACCATTAAGTATTTCCATCTCCAAAAAACCACAATACTTTCAATTTTATTGATCAAAACATAAGAATTACACAAAAACATGATTCCACATCTTAATCCAAGAACATTTCCCCCCACCATTAACAGAACTCAAACCCATTTCCTGAAATGAAACAATAACCCATAACTAAATTCTGAGAACCAAGGATGGATCAATCCACCACATCCACAACCAATCCAAAAATAAGACCATTGGGACTTCTCCCATGAAATATAATTCTCACTAAAACCAAAAGGTAACTATGAAATTAGTAGCTTTTAGAGAAACCATATCCTCTAGATTAAAATGAAACCATACTAGAAATAGATCATCTGTAGAGGGGAGGCCCGAACAAACTCTCCACCAATAAAAATCAAATATCACCAAATGGATTCTTAATCGAAAACCCAATAAGACTAGTTGTGGGTCTCCCCACTATTAAGAACCATCTATGAATGGAGAAATGAAATTTCAACTTGAACTAGAACCATTTCTTTCCCATACAGGCCAACTAAAACTCTTCCACTATGACCTACCCAAGATAATAAGTACTCAAGTTAATAAGAACACATTGAGAGAATTTAAACTAACAACTCTCAAATATAGGGGGCATTAACTAATCCCAAACCTCATTCATGGAACAAAAAACCCCCACCACACAAGGAGGGCAGGGAAGGGGCCCAATGATTGAACCACAAAAACCAAAATCATATACTATCCAACACTCGACCCTATTTAAAAATATAAAACATGAGCACACTTGATTCCCATGGGTGGTCCACACAAGGAAATTTATCATTAACTCACATACTAGAAGGCACATACATAGACATAGTATTAGGGGTATTTCCACCATTCTGTTTTCCACCATTAGGAAATTCACAGTGATGAGAAACCATAATAAAAACACTTGAAATTATTCAAAATAATGGTAAATTCCCAAACAAAGCCAAACTCCTTAAAACGATGACATTCTTGACTACAAAACAACTTCACTTCAGGGCTTATAGTTGGAGCTCTGATTAATGAAGTATCTACTACCTCATAATCATGAACTTATAATTCCTAACCGATAGTCCTTTTGGTGCCATGATCTGCCAAACAACACACCATGAAGAGATAGAGGATCAAGACATGACACAACCTCACTTGCTTAAACAACACCCTTTAGCCAATGCAGAACCCAATGATTATAACACCATTCTCACTGACTCTTAATGAGGAGTATAATGAACATGGAACACAACTGAACACATCAAAATTCATCAAACACAACTGGTATAACCAGGAGGATCATAATAATAAGAAATCATTTTAGATTGATCCCAAACATATCTTTATTCTAATAAATGGGATAGGTCATCCTTAAAATAGGTGGATTTATCTTTTTAAACCCACAAATGAAATCCTTAGGTTGATCAAATGGAAATCTTGAAAACAAAGAACCATCCATTTTCATACCAAAAAATCCATCACATCATTATGGGGGTGAAGACAAAGAAAAAAAGAAACCACGAGATCTATCAAAACCAGCTCATGAACACAAAACTTCACATTGAATAAATACCAACAAAGAGGGAAACTAGATCAAAGACTTTCCAAATAACATTTCTAAAATCCCTCTAAGACATCACTTCACGATTGATCTACCAACAGAATATCAATGAAAGATACAACAAGAGTATCACTTTTAGATCATGAGGAAGAGAATACAAATTAAAAAACACCTATAAGAAATATAAAAACACACCACATAACCACTGTCTTACAAAAGCACCACAATTTATAGATTAAAACACTTTTGGAAAATAAAATAGCTTAGTGGAGTTTTTTCACTCTCACTAATGGTGTTCCATCGAGTCTCACTCACATGATAATTTTCATGCCACCCTAGGAACCCATCCACCATGCCATACCAAACATCCATTCAAATTTCTATATACAACCATGCATGTGGGAACCCACAAAAACACTAAATGCTAAAACAAAATATCCTCATTTTTCAAAAAAAATAATTCCTCCCAATTAAAAAATCATGAACCTTCCAAAGTGTCACTAACTTACAAGTCAAAAATAATTTTTTTTCATAGTGCATACAAAAAACCATTTTACCATACTTGAAAATAAAATCCAATAGATTTATATAAACATTTATTTTCATTTTATTCAAAAAAATTTACAAAAATTCATTAAATCTTATTTCATCAATACCATTTGATCAAAGCACATTCATTTTTCATTCAAAAAAATTTTAGAATAAAATATCCCATTTATGCCACCGTTTTACATTTTTACAAATTCACCAAAGCATCTTCTCATAGTCTTCTATATGAAAATATTTGTTTAAAAAAACTAAATTTATAAAGCCTTTCTTAAATTAAATTATGAAAATACATTTTCTACATTTTGTAATCCAACCATTCCATTAAAACATTTTTCCACAATTCTCACACAAGGATTTTCAAAAACATTTTTTTAGAACTTAAGAAGATTCAAGGAAACCCACAATAGGGAACTAGTATCAGTGGGTGACATGACCATATGCTTTGAGGCCATATTCCAAAAACACCACCAAGACATAGATCCTTCTAGGACCATGCCCCTAGATGTATATGGCTTTCCAAGCCTTGAGAGCTCACATAGACCATTTTCAATACTCTCTTGTCATATATCAGTCAACAAACAATCCCTAAAGTCCCAAAAACATACAAAACTAGAATTACTATGGAAACCCAAGGATCAGAAGATGCAAGAGTTCATGACGGTATTCCCACACATACCTATTGAGTCCTGATAATCCTAATCCATCTACCTTGACATCCCCAAAAAACAAAGGGCACTCTAAAAAGTAAGGTCCCCTAAGAGGAGACCCACTCTGATACAACTTTTTCAAGAAACAACCTATGTCAAATCGGAACTAATTACCCAATCTAATATGTGGAATGGATTGAAGGATGTTCCCAATCCCCATTGGATGGAAACTACTACCAGGAATCAACAGAGTATAAAGAGGGAAAAATTTCTCCCAATAAATAGACATGAAAATAAATATTAGAAAGATTCACATGATGTCCAATACATATATATAAACTAAATTGAACATCTTATACAAGAAACTGAATGGTATAATAACTATAAAAATAAAAAAAGCACACCATACGACCACACTATATCCATGTGACCCAATGGGTCACTCTCCAACACTATGAGAAACCGTCTCCCAAGGCCATAAAACTCAAGATAAACCTGCAAAAGAGCTAAAAAACTGAAGAAAACTATTGGCGTGAGTATTAAAACATAGTAGGGTATCCCGATATTCTATCTCCCAATGCACATACTTTAAAATAAAAGAAACATTAATATGATGTTTGAACTAAAATATATAAAAATTTATTTTCTACACATTTTACATAAAAAAAGTACGACTCATTACCCTAATTCATTTACAAAATCCAGTCCAATCCATTAGTGTAACCATATCATTTTCATTGGGAAAGTGATGATTTCATTTTCAACCAAAACAAGAGTGTATGAAAATGCTTTTGCTTTGGAATTTTTTTTCATAACTGGTTTGTGAACCAAGACATCATTTTCCAATAAAAACACCACACAAGAGTACTAGAGTAGTCACATATCAAGGGAAATGTAAATAGACATACAAGTATCCCAATCATCATTACAAGAATTTAAAACCTAATTGACAGAGGTGAACCCAAGAGATCAAGAATAATTTAAAATCCACCATATAAGAGACCCCATCCTTGGTAGCATACCACACATGATGAAATAAAAATGCTCAATATGATCAGCCACCCTTTCTTATGATAGATTGAGGGAAAATACTATAATAATAAACCTAGTAGATCCACCTACTATGGGCCACTAGTCATTACGTGACCTACTACTGAATAAATTATTCATTGAAAATTATATTAATATTTCCGGTTCTTATGTATCATGTAAATAATAGGGGTGAACCAAATAATTCTAGTTGAACATCCAATCACAATATATATAATAATAATTCACAGTAGGCCTCACCCCGAGTCTCCCGGAGGACTAATATCTTGCCTTAAAATTAATAGATCACAACAAGGTTCCAAATGAGGAACCCTGATAATGGATCCCAAGGATTCCATAATAAGGAAATCCCATCCATTACATGTATAGAAGTCATGAGAAACATCCAATGGAGGTTTCTATAATAAACAGTTTTCAACATTTTCACTAATTTTCTAAATGGGCCCTTATAAATTCCTCAAAACCAAACCTTATATAAAATGAAATATATATTTCATAAGAGGTTTAAAACACTAAATTTACTTATAAATAAATTTATAAAACTCCTTCAAAAAATTTCCATCACAATTTCAAAGAAAAACCATTTTCTATGAAAATTCCAACCGGGACACAATTCTTCATCACATGTCAAACAAATTCCAAAAGTCAAATACACACTTCTTTTAGATTAAAACCATTTTTAACCCTTTAAGGAAATCCCTAATTTTCATTCCACATTCTACTTATTTATTAACAAAACCAAAACACAATAAATATACCATAATCAATTTACAAAATCCTATCAGGCATTCCATCGAACACTTGGTGTGTAATAATTTATGAAAACAAGTATAATTATCATAAAAAAGGTTAAAAACATCATTCACACACCAAAGAAATATCCCAGAGGTTTTAAAACAATATTAATCATGAGTATATGGTTCAAAAACGATGAAATAAAATTTCATTAAATTAAAAAGGCATGTTCATGGGAAAAGCTACATCAGATTCATGTCACAATGGCAAAACACCACTAAAAACAATTCATGAGGGTTCTACAACCCTAGATCTACTCAGGTAACCCCTAAAAGAACAATACCCACACATAGAAAAGGGTAAAACCAAACCCTTTTTCGACATGACCATGGTAGAAGAGAAAACGAAGAAGGAATGAGAGGGGAAGGAAGGGGGAAGAGAGGATAAGAGGAAAGGGAAGGTTTCGTTAAAGAAGACATGAAGAATCACCAACCGTTGGTGATAACTCTCACAAAATGTGGCCCAAAATAAGGTAGAATTTGGGGGTGGGTCTCTAGTAGATACCCAATAGATAGGGAATCAAATGAGATGTGTAATCAATCAAATTGGATTTTAAAATTAAAATTTATTCTTCCCATAATGGGCTGTACAAGTTTTTTACACAGTTTTGTAAATTGTGTGAATGATACTAGACAAATCTTCAACTTTTCAGGTTTAAGTTGCATGGTTTGGGAAAACCATGATAAAACTGTGTGACCCCAAAAATTGTACAAAAACCCTCAAAAGACACCCCAACTACTATGGAGTTCCACCCAATGATCCATAATGGATTTAAACACAACATAGTGACACTATGAGAGTAACAAAATCTCCACCATGAAAATTTCTCCCAACATGATTCAAGGTCCAAACACCAGACAAAAACTAGACAAAGAAACACTTCAAAGTTTATCCCTTGTCACACCCAAAACCCAAGAAAAAGACCAGGATTCCCATTGTACATGATCATAAACCAAAACTTGAAAAACAAGGTATGACAGTTGGGGTTGGAAAACATTTTCTAGTAACAGTGTGATAAGAGTGTGTAACCATATTTATCCCAAAAAAGCTAAATTTTTTAGAATTAATCACTCAAAAAATATAAGGAAGAAAATAATTTCCAATAGTAAATAAATGATACATAAAAATGAAACAGCAGGTGTGAAAATTCTTTCCACCGTGTCACTTTATAACTTATTATTGTTAATCCATGGTCAGATTACAAAATAAGTGAGGGTATTACGTTTTTACCATGGAATTCCATTCCAAGATCTCATGATCATCATTATTATGCTTCCAAAAGAACCAAAATAGAGGAATATATTTCATATAAAGAAGAATCACTTGAGAATCGATAATCTAGACTGGTTGTTTGGTAACTCACAAATTGGGTTTTAGATGATGCTCCTCCCATCTCATAACATGATAAGGATCCAAATTATAACTTTTTGAACTGAGAGACATAGAAAATTTCATGAATTGATGTCAATTGAGGAGGAAATTACTAGTGTTATGAAACCATATAGATTCTTCCAGTGATCTCAAAAATTATAAAAATACATTGGTGTAATATTTCTTTGTTTCCCATGATGGCGATTGACCCAAATAAGGTGTAAACTTTAAAAATATCTAGTAAACCATTGAGAATTTTATATCTTGGTTTTAATGAACATAATAATACTTTTAATGACTCTGAGATACTATTATAAATTTCTTTATCTTTTGAATCTTACCAATCATAACCTATATAACACTCAGTCCCACTTAGGATATTTCCCCAATTCTATCCATCATAAAGGGTAAGACATAGTTGCCTATAGAAACCCTCAAAGATAGAAATATTGATCATGGATTTACTATTATTATTATAATAAAATTATAAAAATCCCAATTGATTTTACCAAAAACCACTACAATATTACACACAATAATGAATCATGTCTGCTAGGATATGGTTTGATTGCACTTGTTGGCTATCCATTTGAGAATAATATGTTGTGTTAAGCTTAACCTATCTCTACATTACCTTATGGAGTCCTTCCAAAAATTAATAGGTAAAACATGTGTACATTTCCAAAAATAATAGAAGATAACACACAAAATTTTCTTATGATCTATTTGATATATAGTCTTCCCACCTCTTACACTTTGGTGATATCTATGATTTGGTTGAAATGGGAAGACTTAAATATATGGTCGATTACCACCCATACAGTACACCCTCTTTGTGCTGTATTGGGTAGCCTGATGATAATGTTCATAGATATCTATTACCACTTCCATATAGTAATATGATGAAGTTGAAGTAATCCTCTATGTCTCTGGTGCTCAACATTAACTTACTAATAGGTGAAACTGTGAGATACAAAACCAATAATGTCTCACCTAATACGTAGACACTAAAACCATTAAAGCATATTGTAAATTATCTTAGTGGAACCATGATAGGTAATACACTTTGAATGATGATAGTCCTACACCACCACCTTTCTTGGAGATAATGAAACAATGAAAAGACCCTTTAAGTAATGAACTCACCCAGGTTATAAAAAAAATTCACTATGCACCACCCCACTATATATAAACTTGGTATAATGAGGTCATAAATATTCCCTCATAATCTCATAATAAATTATCTCTAGAAGATAAGATTTCAATTTCATTTTGATTCCATCTAAGTAAATAGTATTCTCAATTTTGAGTTTTATTTATCTTTTAAGATAGCCTCGAAGTTTCTATGTGAAGAGGGTTAGAAATGCATGTTTTAGAAAACATATTCAAAGAAAAATAGTTATCGCCAAGATTTTTATAACCATGGGATATCTGTGTGAGGGTGATGTAGGTTTGGGAATTAGGGGTTCATTGGTTTTATCACAATTTTTCAAACCATGAGATAACTAGATAAATCTGTGAAACATTGGTTTTAGTGAGACAATAGTTTCTACATGGTGGGAGCATAAGTTTCCTAACAATGTGGTTAAACAATGAATATTTTATATTTCACATAAAAAGTGGAATCTTACCATTTTAACCTATCCATTTTATATACTCTTTGGGCCTCATTTTTTCTTCCCATCACATGAATCTCCTTATCCTTGGCCTTAATGCTTTCTATCTCTTTTTTTTGTGTTTTTCTCTCGAATTATTTGTGATTTGTCTTAAGCTAATCCCAAATCATAATGATTTGTTCTCCGTTCCTCCTTATTCATTATTAATCTTCCATTTTAATGGAGATGTGGAACCTTAGAGGGTAATGGTTGGATGAACCAAGGGTTTTTATGAGGTTTTCTGTTTCATGTGATTTTAGTGTATGATGGATTCTCCAATACATTCTAGGTTTTTTTAATTGAAGGTGATGAGATTAGAATTGATTCTAAGTTAGGTGTATCTATTTAAAGGTATTTTCCATTGATTACCTTTAAATTAGGAATTGAATTTGGTTTATGTTTCATTATTTTCCATTTAAATGATTTACGATTGATGTGTATCCTATGCTTGATGTTTTTTATGGATTGGTTTGAAAATTTGGTGATTTAAAGAAGGTTTTCCTAATGGAAGTTACTTGTATGTGCTCCAAGTGTTTGTTAAAATGTCTCAAAGGGATTTCATGATTTCAAATGGATTTCTAAGGTGATTTTAGAAATTGTTTTACCTTTTGGGAAGGTGTTATATAAAAATGGTATATTGGATTGTGAAATTAATTTTAGAAATGGTTTATAGATTATATTGAACTTGTTTATAATTATTATAGAATTGAGTAAAAGATGATTTAACTAGGGTGTGAGAGAGAAGGTGTACAAGGGACCATGATAATGTTTGATTAGGATGACCATGTGTTATTTTTGTTTGGTTTCCACGGTATAGTGAGATCCTTTATGTAAGAAGACCATGAGAGCTTCCATTTGTTCGTAGAAAGACTATGAGAGCTCTTGGTGTTAGGCTTAGGGAAGACAATGAGAACATCTATTTTTCTATTCTAGATAGTTTAGACTCATTTACATTGGACCATTATGGTTAGAGACCTAACTGCACTTACACATATAGGGTTGGTTTATATTCCTTTTTCATTTTAATATTTCCATATTTTATGTGATAAGAATTTGTATTCCCATTTTTTATTTATTATATGATGATTTTTATGTTCACATTTATTATAACTTGTTTGATATGTTGAGAATGTGGTTTTATTTGGACTTGTATATTTATTTCATCCATGTTGAGAAATGTTTTTGAAAAAATGTTCTATTTAAAATGGAAAATCAAAGGTATTTCAAAATAATTTCTTGGAATTTAAATGTATACAAAGAGGTTTTGTTTTGGAAATTATATTAAAAAAGTTTATTGGTTTTCATGGGTTAAAGCCTTAAATATATTCATAGTGGTATCTTACTACTATTTCTACCTCAAAACCTACATATTCCTTTGGGAATATATATATTTTTTTCAATGGACATAGGTAAAAGGAAGAGAACCATGTACTTGGGTGGATCATCCTAACTAATATTTTCTTCTGGTTTATGAAGGAGACATGGTTTCCTAGAGTTTGCTCTTGTTGAGTCATTTTGGGAAAATTAACTCAATGGTATGTACGCATTGGTACTATTGGACCTTTTTTGGAGTTATTCCCGTTCATTTGAGTATTGTTTTATGACCTGAGATACCATGTATATATGTCCATTTATGACCTGTTTTGTTATGATGTGCATTTATTTTTATGGTATCTTCTTGTCTTATATGTGTACTATGGATGTTGTATTATGTATTTCTAACTATGATGATACTAGTATGGACAGCTTGTTTCCTGGATAGGTCATTCTATTTTATCATGGGATAAAATATTCCTAATAGTTTTTTAGTTATGCCTGATGCTTGTCACCAGCCCATGGAAACTGAGAACCTAGTTTGGGTCATGTGGAGGGACTGATAAGGTAATGGGATGTGTCAACTTGGGATAGTTTTTTACATGGGTTCTCAATTCAAACATACTCATTATATCTTATTTGTACAGTAGATGAATTTTGGAAAAGAGTCCCATTATATTCAACTCACCACTTGACTCCTTTGAAGAATGAGGTGGAAACATTACTCTTAGGTCATCAGAGACCAAATTTACTTTACCTAGAGTATAGATGATGTCAAATTGGAACCGTTAAAGGTATTTAATTCATCATCACTGCCTTAAATAATATTTTTCTTGGAAAATACCTAACATATGATTTTGTTTCAATAAGATCATAAAAATTTAGCAAATGATAGAATGTCTTGACACTTTAGGGAATAAATCACTTATAGAAGCTCAAGGTTGTGGATTTGTAAATTATTTTCATGTGTTCAAGGTTGGATAGATACATATGCCACCTCATGCTCACCCTACATGATCAAGCAACAAGGACCCATGCATTAATCATCATAATATACCATGTATCCTAGTCCATCCTCGAGTAATATACAGATAGTGGTAGTGGCCAATCACTACCTATAATCCTAGATATACACATAACAGTTCATGATCCAAGTGAACTATACCCATTTCCACGTGAGAGCTATTACAGGTGAGGAAAACCAGGAGAATAACATGAATAACTATTAATAGTACCCATATTAGCCCATGAAGCTCCTGATTTCAAAATCTTTCTTAAAATACTTTGTTGAAATTACCACTCTAACCTTATTTAGTTTAACTAAAACCCTATGGTCTATTTCCACATGAACTTGAAACTTGACTTCCTAGATCCAGAAACTATATTTTGACAATTTTTCAAAGTGTCAATGGTCTCGCTACATTCCCAACACCATCTTAAAAAGTGGCCAATTCCCCTATTCCAATCACAAATATACCAAAGTTTCTTGCACAAACAATACAATAAAAGAGTATAGGTATATATGGAACAATCAATTCATGAGATCCATAAAAATTATAGGATAATTTTTCAATTAAAATGGAATTACCAGGTACTCAAAAAGACTATAAATTCTTTGAAAAGAATTTTTAGTAACATTCTTTATATTAAACTATCTTGATGGAAAAATAAATGGTGGTAGACCATTAAAAACAATGTCTCCCATTTGATATAATCCAATAGATCTTAAATATGGGTAAATAGGTATTTATTCGTGATCTTGACTTAATTTATATTCCAATAGTATATTCAGAAACAAAGAGTTCCATAAGATTAGTTATCATAGAGAAACAAAGTAGAACAAGGAGATATTATTCGTTGAATTAACCCATGATATTCCAAATAGAAAAATTTTATATATAATTTATCCAATTAAGTGGGGGGAATATTTTATCAAGGATGATATACCGACTGTTTCATCAGTTTCAAATCAATACTAAACACCTCATCCTTTTTCTTGTAATCCCAAGAAATATTATGGGAACACTTCCATAAAAAAAAATTACCATATATGGTAAACTATCATATGAGTATTAACCATAACATATTAATATGTGGGAGGAAAGATGACCAAAAATATCACCTATCTCAAGAAGTGGATGCCCATATTTCACTAACCATTGATCCTAATCTCCCTAAGAGACTCAAGTGTTCACATTGGGGGGTTGTAAAAGTCACCCAAAAATGGTATAAATCAATATAATCCTTGAAGGATGTCATCCAATACATCCCTAGTATCGTATTAAAATCGTCCATCTCTAGGATTAGAAAATTCTACTTTATATCAACCTCTGACAAGGAGGTAACTCAAGATAAACATTAGAAAACTTTCTATTCTCTCTTGCCAAGAGTCGTAACCAAATTCATGGTATATGACATAATCATACTCAATATGTTCAAAAATAACATGAGGTGAGAAGATATAATATATTATTAAAAACCTATATAAAAAATAAACTACTATGGATGATGCAATAAGAATATTAACATTAACAATCATAGTGCGTACATCAGATTCCATTGGTTCCTAATACATACAATGAAAATACTTCATCAATGACTGATATTGGGGTCAAATAATAACCTATGAATCCATCATAGTCTCAGTCTATCCATAAGAAGATAAATCATTGCCTTCATTTTTTGAAGAAGGAGTTTCTATATCCATTGAATTATTAGACTGGGAAACCATTCAATTGAGAGGTGTAGATTCTATTTCACTCTAAGAAGAAGGGGAAACATTACAAATATTTCTACAGATGTCCCATGCATCCATATAGGTAAAATTTTATAGTTGGGGCCCAAAACATGGAACACATGTGCCCAGATTTTCCACACATGTGGCACATAATAACTCAAACACTAGTAAAAACCACCAATGGTGGTCAAAGAGGATATCTAAAGATACTACCGCCCTTCTTACCAATAATCCTCACATTTACCCTTTTTTTCATATGAGCCAATCCCAATTTGGGTTGATAGTAAAATATTCAAAGTCAAACATTATATACCAACCTAGATAATCTCTTCATTAAGATCTCATTAAACAACCAAAATTTTGGTATTTTTACTTTAATAAGAAGACCTAAAAATGAATGTTTGTCCATAACCTCATTCCAAACTAATGGGTATTATTCTTTTCATTGGTGATCATATCTAGTGTGAAATGGACCATTTCCATGATGCAGTTGGCATAATACCTCACTAAATTATTCCTCGGATAGAGGTCTAGGAACTCCCAGGACATGATAAGGGATAAAGTCACATTGAATAACTACTCAATAAAGATAACATTAAAGTACTTCCACCCCATATTCTCTTATTTACCTTCATAATCCACTCTCTCCCACCAAACATGACTAGAGACGTCCATAATAAATGTATATCATTTAAATTTAATGGAATAGGGTACAAAATAACTCAAAGATCCTCAATATTTTCACCACCTAAATCTCTACTTCATGCCTATTGATACTTTTTTAGAAGGAAGGGGGATTTTTTTTAAGGAACTCTTGGGAATGATCATTTTTATATCTTGATTCAACTTCACTAATTTAAGAAAGACCCAATACCACTCTCTGATCTAGGGCTTAGATATCCCAAAACACCACCTCAATAACTATCAAACTGATTATTGGGTTATCAAGTGAATACTTCTCTCTGACCACCGCTCATAGCTATAAAAGAGGTCTATATGGAGAAATGATACTACAAAAGCAAAAAAAAGAAGAGGAAAACCATATATACATTAAATCACGAGAAATAAACTGAATTAAATAAAAAACATTAAAATAAATAAAAAATAAACTAAAAATAACTAAAACCACCCCTCTCTACCATGGGACCCATTCCCAGTATACGGAATGTGCATTACACCCTCTCTAGGATTCCATAAAAGTTCCTAAAATCACATGTTGACTAAGCCCTATCCAGAGGTGTATTGGATAGAAACCCCATTCATAACACTAACCTCAATCCCCAATATTCCAAGCTCATAAATATCTTAGACTTCCCCAAATCACAAGACCTGATGAAATGGAAAATCTCCTCTTATACCATTTTTTCACAAATTACCCAAGGCTTCCATCCAAACCAACACCTGACCTTTCCCAAGGAATTAATCGAAGGGTGTTATCAGTCCAAACGAGTTGGAAACTAGGGCCTAGTAATCAAAAAACTCTATTGGGGATAGTTTATCACATCATAAAAATAAAAAACCACAATTATGGTTTCTAAAATCAGCCAAAATGGAATTAAAAGAAAAGTGGGAGGAGAGACATGTTACTGTCCATACACATAACCATAAAACAAATATCAATAAAAAGGAAAGGTGACCAACAAATAGCTACTAAATATATTCACGAAAAGATGTATAATAACCACAACGTCACCACCAAAACCTACCAATGATAGATAAATGACTAGAAATAGTGTCCAGAACTATTGAAGGAGGCCTTTCCTTTACCTAAGTCAGAAAATACAAGGTTTATGTACACCCATTATGTTTATGTAGGGTGTGATATATCAGGCTTAGTAATATCCCATTGAGTGTTCCATGAATAAACATTACAAGAAAAATAAAAATTTAATTTTTTAAAAGGAATTAAACATTTTTGTTTTAAAAAATTATTTAACATTAAAAGGATATTAAATTATAAAGTATTAAATGTAAGAAGAAAAAATAACAACATAAGAACCATGGGAAACTCATCAGTAGCATGGTTATATGGGTTTGTAGGATCCTCTTACTCTTATTTATTGAACCATATATCTCCCTTCCTATTAATGAGTAACTATAGGGGATAAAACCAAGGTTCAAAAACAATAATCCATGTTATCCTTATTTAGATTAGTTAGTGTTTAAACATAATCGTACTAGGTAGACTTGTATGAGGCCCTCCTAACTCACCTTGTGTTCTAGAACCAGTCCCCCATCCAAGATACTTAGAATTACCAAGTGATTTATCCCATTTTATAAACGAAATGAATCCCCTTTCATCATAAACCAATCCATCAAATGAAAATTATACCATTTCCAACCATTTTCATGGGGGATGAACCATATAAAACACCTTAAAAGCATCAATACCCTTTGGAATATCATATTTATAAAAAAAACTATTTAGATCACATTTATAAATAGATTATAACACATTTAGGTCATCAAATAATATCACACTATGCAACCACATACCAATCACATTGAAATAACCACCAACTGGTTGGAAACCACAAAACCAAGATGAAAGGAGATATTACAAAAGGAATAATCAACCAAAAAGTCAAAATTCAAAAAATAAATTTGGATTAAACCACTCCTAGTTCAAAACAAATTTAATTGGAGTGAATAAAAATCAAGAAATAATTGAGAAGAAACCTATTAGAGAAGAGATGAGACACTTAATTGAGGATTATTATAAGAATATTTTTCAAAACCTCCCATTGATTTGAGACAATAGGGGAGTAGAGAAGAGGGGAGGTGCACTTAGTTATATGGGGGTAAAATAGGGGAGAAAATGGTGTTTTATGAGTGTTAAATCATGGAGTATTAAAACTAAAAAATCCAAATATTTCAAAACTTGGAAGGACACATTGTTTTTCAAACTGTGTGAAAAACTCACAAGGGCCTCTATCTCAATTGAAAGAGGATGCAGGGGTTGTTCCACATGATTTCGAAAACTATACACCTAACTAGGTTTTAAATCATGTTTTACTATCTTGGATGAATTATATTTTCAATTTGGATCATGGTTTATACTATCTATATTCTAACTATGTAACAAACTCTATCTCCCAAAATAATATATCTTTAGGAAGAAAACACCCAAAAAATCCATGAAAAAAAGAAACAAAAGTAAAGAGAAAATACCTTAAAATAACACCAATCATTTGATGTATATATGTAAATATATTTTTTATTTATACTAAGTTTATATTAATGTTTTACTCATTAATTAAGAACTCCCACTTCATTCATTAAAAATCATCGAAACATGCTCATCAACAAATTTAACCTCATGGATCCTAAAAACAACTAAAACAAAAGAAAATTACAAATTCATAAATATCATGTAACATACATTTTAGCACTATATATAATATATTAATTATGTAATTTTTAATAATATTGAACATGAACATCATTTTTATGAAACTAGTTCAAAGTGATATAGATTACTTACACCCAATGTTGAAAATAGGTAAAAAATAATTAATTTTTATATAAAAAATTTGATTATAAATAATTTTTATAAATAGTTATGTTTCTGAATATTATTATTGGGTATGTATTTAATGAACTTGATTTATTATTTATGATGTTTGGTTCAAGTGTATAATGAATTAGGATAGAGGTAAGGGTTATCATATAAAATTTTTCTCCTTGAGTCATGGTTGGTATTAAGAACCTAATTTAATTTATGTGATGTATATATTAACTTTTAAAGATATAATATCATTAATTATCTTTTAATCATGGTATTTTATGTTCAATTATTTTTCCAGTATTTTAATAGGTTTTGATTAAAATGTTGATCAATCTATAGGGTTTAATTGTCTCAAAATTTAATTCATTGAGACAGGATTATGTAACAAACCATGTTTTCTTTTGAATGGTTTATTAATAACACATGTGTGTATATTTATCATATTTGTTTTGGAATTCATGGGAAATAAAGAGAAAAATTATTTCATTTTAATTAAATGGATTTTGACTCAAATGTTACCCTAGTCGTAAGAGTTTCTAGTAACTCAATTTTTATTCATTGATTTATGATCATTCACATAATATTATTTCATATAAGCTTGGTAAGTTATTCTCATTAATTTTATAATGTGGTGTTATTTCATTTATTACATTTTTACTATAGAAACCCCATTTTAAATGTTTCATGATTCATGGAGTGTGTTTCCCTTAAAGGGTATTGATAATTAAAATCTCATTTATTTAATTTATATTATTTCATCTTGAAATTTAATTTTCCATGATTGGGTTCTCTAAAAATATTATTTTATTATATTAAAATTACTCAAAATATATGCAGAAAATATAATTTTAAACAAAATAAAGTGTTATTACCCTTTTAACAATGTGAGTTCCAAACAAGTGAATTTTTCAAAATAATAAAAGGGGGTTTCCTTTTCTTTTCATATGTTTTTTCTTCTTATACTCTTTTATATATGATTAAATTTATGTATTTTCAATTATAAATTATTAGATATTATTTTTAAATGTAATGGTTTTTGAAAATATTTTATATCACCTTTTCAAAAATTTCCTTTGATGAAAACATAAAAATTTGACTTTTACATCAATGTTGAATTTTTTTTCTAAAAGATCATTTATGTTTTTACTTATATTACCATTATCATTTTTAAAAGTATTTACCATAAGGGTTCTATGTTTCACGATTTACCCTAAAATATATATATTTGTTATCATTTCATGGATTTTCATTTGATATTAATCAATTTATTTCTTGATCCCTTCTTTTATGATACTTTTTGAAGCATTATTCTTCTGATCATGTTTTTCATTTATGCCTACACCCTTATATATTTTCTTGTCTCACTGGGGTTATGTTATTTAGAAAAAATCGCCCTTCATTCTATGGATGGATCATAATCATATTTTTAGAGTATTTAATTGACTATATACTCATTTTCCTACATGGTTTGAATGTCTCATTTTAGAAAGTTATATTGGAGGATGCTTAACAAGAAAGAATGTTAATTTTTTGACATGGGAGATGTATTGGAATTTCATATGTTGTTATTACAATATAAATGAATATAAAAAATTTAACTTTATATTTATTTAACTATCTACATTATTTATCTACATGAATTATGATCTTGTTATAACTTTTATTAACATTTAGAAAAGTATTGTTAATCATGTTGATTATTGACTGTTAATGTAGGTTGATAATGTATTGAAATGATGTATCATTTGTTATATATATATTCATATTTTTATTTAGTAAATATTTACTTAAGGAATGGTATGAAAACTCTAGTTCACTCTAATGTTTAGTACATTATACTTAATCATGTGATCGGTGGGGCCCATAATCATACAACTCCTTGATGTATTTATATATCTCATGAAATGAAATAGGTTGGGTTTTAGTGTTTCCCTATAACCATAAAAATATAGTGTCTTTAAACAAGGCCTTGAAAATCTATTTTTAATGTTTTACATTAGGTATTCCATATTTATGGGATCATTTTTATAAATATTCATGTATTAATTAATGCTCCCCATTTTAATTTTATTATAGATTCATGTTTTTGACCTCTTCTTTCCATAATATTTTTTCATGTTTATGTAATGTTGACTTAAATTGAATGTTTTCACATACTATGAATTTGAGCTCACTCCTTATTATATTTTTATTTATCCTGGATATCAAGAATGTTTTTCTTGTGACATGTTCTGAATGATTTTATGCGTAAACTAATTTATAAGGGATATTGAAAGCTCATTATTTATTATATTGTTTTATATATAATGAAACAAATACCCACCTGGTATAAATAACATTGGTCTTGTTAGTTAATATTATTTTCTGATTTTCTAAATCTCTGAACCTAAAAAGGTCATTGGGAAGTAATAGAGGAAATAATCACTATTTATATTATAATGTATGTGTTTTTGGAATAAAATTTTTGAGTGAGAGTCTGAATCTTCACAGGAACCTCCAAGTACGACTTATAAAATTCTTGCGGTAGTCCACAATATATGACTCAATTTACATAATTGAGAGACACTTCTTGATAGTTTTCCAGAATATATGATTTTCCACATAAACCATTGATTGGATAAACATTAAAAACTTATATTAATTACATCCAAGTGTTTAGTAATTATTCACACATTTCAGTCTTTCCCATTCAAAGCTTGATATTTGGAAATTATCATTACATAATTCAATTTCACATGAGTCAACTCAATACAATAACTATACCTAGAATTAGATATTTCTTGATTCATGTTATTTTAGGATATGTAGTTACTTCTATATCACTTATATTCAAACCAAATACATAATTATACATCATCAAATCCCTCTTAGTGTGTAGAAATCCCTCATTCTCATTTTGTTATCTATAATAACCATACACTATGATACTATACAATGATATGTTGATATCATAAAATGGGTATCAACATAAATCTAATTTATGGCCTTGATCATGAAATAGAATAAAATTCCCCTCACAAGAATAATGGGTGGAATGATTCCGATTTCCATAAGATACGCAGTGATTCCAGGATCAATGATCCAAGGTCTAGAATAGGATTTCACAACCGAATTTTCCCATATAGTGAAACAATTACCAAATATATTGTAGTTTCATCCTCTTATATATCCCTAGTGCAACCATACATATATCCAATTATATCCTACATATGATAGATCTATGTGTATTTATTTTTTACATTGATCTACATGTATGTTGACTCATATTATTGGTGGAAGTGTTTTGATATCCATATTACCTTTCATGGACTATGAAATATATTCCATCCAATTCAAACCCCAGTACAAATATTTGATATCCTAATTCATGCAAGGAATTTCTATATTAGACTCAATATTTGAATGTATTATCATTGTTAATAATAACTTATGGAGTTATTCTTATTTTTATAGGATATATAGTGATGTATGAACCACATATTTTGGAAGCATCCAATTATCATCATCCACTTACACACTATTTTAACATTCCATGATAGTATAACCTTGGATAGTTTTTTAGTGGAGTGTTCAAATAAACTTCTAAATATCCTCTTCACATATTACACCTTTCATACTATAAGTGTTTTAATCATCATAATCCTTTCATCTATATTGGTAATGTATATATCTTATTCCTTAAATGACATCACTAATTGGTAATGATTTCTATACTTCATATCTGTAATGATAACAAGTAGCCTATTTTAAATTATGTAAAAGATTATCTAATCACATATACCCATTAAAATACTCTAGAGGAGCCTATCATCTAAATTCAAAGAATGGAATTCCTTATGATAATTGTTACATTTATTCAAATCCTCTTTCAAATAGAACATGTTATGATATAAGTCATTATATATTCATGTCTCAATGGTGATGAGGCCCATATATCTTAGTCTTTAGTGTGGTTTTCAATAACAAAACTATTTATCCAATCATTATGAATGTTAAGTATTTGAAAACCTACTAGAGGTCACCTATTACGATATGATTCCTCCATCACTGACATAATGTTATCACTTTTTTCTTTCCATGGATGAGACTAACACATCACTAGTCAAATTATTATGACAATATAACCGAAAATCTCTTATTCCAAGATCTAAGACCTTAAAATTCATGACCCAAACCATGAGGTTGTATATACTATATATAGGATCTCAATTCACATTGTGTTTACCGTGCCCTTTCCTAATTTAATTTTTAATGATATATGACTAGAAACCCCATCCACATTTTCATCAAATTCACCTATCCTAAAACATATAAAATCTATAGTCAGACATACAAAACCATAAACTATTAATGTGAAGATTCATAGAACCCACTGTCTTGGAAACATACAAATTGAATCTTAGGGAAAAAATGAGTGTTTTTTCACTATGTGTGAATAATTTATTTCCTTGAAAACAATTATGGGAATTTAAAAATGAAAAAACAAAATACATTCTAGGTGAAAACCACTCAAAGGGTGTCTGATGAAAAATTTGAGTTCTTCCCTATAAATACCCTCCTTATCCAAAAGTTATGTCTAAAATAAAAGGCATTAATCGTATATGTACTTCTATTAGGCCCTATACAGAGTCACACTAAGCTCATTTGGTCTATCAAACTTGGAAAATATTAGAGAACCACATGTTTCTCCATAATATTAGTTTATATTATTTGTGTCAAATATATAAATGTGTAATTTTAGGGTACTTGTTACCTTTTTAGAATTAAAATCATCATTAATACCCCCTCCCTGATTTCAATTATGTTTATTCATTAAGTCCTATCATATCTAAATATGCTATCCATGGATTATAGTAATGCTAAATGTGTGGCATATTCATCCATCCAATATATATATATGTATAAAAATCTAGGAGGTAATTGAATTTTATAGTTCATTATCTCAAAAACATGTACTGGATTATAATGATTCTATATGGGTTGTATGTTTATCCCACTTATATACATATATTGGAACATAATTAAAATATAATTTATTGATTTACGCATATAATTAAATCTATTTATTTGAATTATCTATCTACCTAACCCATTACCATAAAATGTTGAAATAGATTCACAAATTATAATATTACTATTTTTGAATTTTGGAAATTGTTATGAATTGATACAGGACATAATATGGATTTCAACAAATTGGAATTGTTTGAGTTATAATATTTCTCTCATTACTTAAATAAAAATATGATCAATATAAATAAATATAAGTCTTTATAAATCTTGAAAAAATTGGGTTGGATAAAAATTCTGGTACATTACATGTCAAACTATACTATGGATCTGATTTGATCAAATGATCATCTATAATTATCCATGTTTCATTGAAGTTTATTAATCTTTATTGCAATAATGTTCCCAAAATGGTGTAATATATTAGTTCCAATGATCATATTCTCCCATCCACTCATGGAATCTTCAAGTAGGGTTTTTGTTCTTCTAATGTTCCTTCCATTCCACTCAATTAATTAAAGATATATATTACTTGAGTTTCCTCTTTAGCAACCACACATTGCTTTTCCAATACAGTCTTTGTATAAGGAGACCATTAATGAAGTGTTTTATATCTTATAATCATTAAGATATTAATGATTTTCCATAAAAGTAGATAAATTGTGATGTTTTTGAAGGTTTGGGGTCCATCAGAAGCATGTGGAGGTGGGAGATATAATAGAATTTCTTTTAATTTTTTTTACATGAATCCTAGAGTGAGGATCTTGAACATTAAAATTAAAATTAATTTTTTTAATATTTTATGAAATATATACCGAGAATTTGGAAATTTTTTCATTATTGATTTTTGATCATCTAAAAATACATTTTTAGATTAAATTCATTACATTGTGAGGATCTAAGGATAAAATCCCTCTAGCGGTGATTCACACATGCTCATATGATCTCCTAGAAACACCACTCAATCTTCAGGTGCTATAATAGTGAGTCTAATGTCTTGCATTGTTCATTTTTAATCTCTTATTATTTAGTATTGAAGAAATATATCTTTCACTTCTCATTATTACAAGGGATAGAGAAGTATGTGTTGAGAGAGAATTTGTTGTGTGCAAAAATTCTATATTCTCAATTTTGGATTCCCTAAACAATAGACATATCCACCTATTTATAGAGTTGGGATTTATGTTAAAATGTTAATTAATTGCATACCAGCAACTAAATAATATATATTACCTTTAATAAATTCCATGACTCATAATAATAATTATATAATTATTATTTTTCTGTGCATAAAAACATATGAATAACAAATATTATATAACTGTATTGTTAATTAATATTTTCAATGGACTCAGTCTTGGTCCATTCAAAATCTTCTAGAATTTATTAAAAAACCAATAAATATTTCATTTATAAATAAATATTATATTCAAAATCTAGTGAATAAATATTTATTAAAATTTTCAATAAATTAATATGATATTTATAAGATAGTGAATAAAAATTAATTTAATTTTATGCGATTTTTATAACTCGAATAAAATTATTTCTCAAATTTAAGAATAATATTCATTACATTAATTAAACTGATGTATAATTTAATTGAGATCAACTGAAAAACTTAATACGTAACAATCTAGAATTCATTCTCATTGACATTAGATATGATTTCCTAAATTCAAATATTACTATCTAACAACGGGTAAAGGAACCCAAGAGAATGAACATAATGTCAAAACATCAATAACCACATATAAACTCTAACTATATAATATAATCCCTTTTTAATAATATCTCATCATGAAAAATACACATTAGTGTCACCAACCTATATGCTCGATATGTCTTCCTTGACTATCAGAAATAAACTGGTTGTTACACCATGAATATGGAATTTAATCCGATAGTTATATTCTAATCAAAGGGAAGAGATATAAACTACCATAAAGTTGGAAGGGAAAAATACTTCCTCGACTTATTCATTAATGAAATGTCACTCATGACGCACCCAACATATCTAACTTCTCCGTGAATTGTTATCATCATGGTTTACAAAGTACATCTAATTATGAAAGTTGTAACATGCATTAATAATAATATTAAATTATAAGCACCATCACACATGCTCGTAGATAGAAATATCTAATGACACCAAAACATACAGAATTTATACCCAAAGCTCTATTCTAACAATCTTCCATCTTGGAGATTACCAAATGTGAACTTCATGAGAAAAATCCTCATATAATTTTGAGTACTCACACCTGACAGTATATGTACTACATATCCCATCATAGTATGTTATCCATCCACAAAACGTTATTTGACAATATCATCATTGAACATTGAGGTTATCATCATAGCATAGAACTACTATGACTTTATCGATGCATTGTATACTCTAGGAAATTATTACATTAGAGTTATATAGAAAAATAAACAATATATAATATGAATTTTTATTAATATTTAATACATTAAATTTAAATTTAATCAATGTACAAACAATTGGTCCTAAGATACCAACTCCAATAATCTCTCACTTGTACTAGAGATAACTTCCTATTCCCCTCAGTTCTATAGACTTCACAAGATAGTCATGTTTCTACTAAGTCAATAATTTAGTTAAGGGGTCATACATGTTGTATTCCATGAAAATACTACTCACTGTAACTTAACCTATTTGAGAAAAATCTCTCAAGAGATGATACTTTCAAAGTATATTCTTCAGCCATTGATGTGACATTGTCCCTTTTTCAAGAGCCACCATGGCAATATTATTACAATAGAGTGTGATAGATTCTTTATTTCGAGATACCACATAAATCTCTTAGATAATGTTGTGCAACCATACTACTTAAATCTGCAAATATAGTCTAATTTTATCTCTTCCAGCTCACAACGCCTCCCTTCAAAGTGAATATGTATCCCATTTATGACTTTATGTAATCTTAATCAGATTGGATAATAAAATCTTCATTTACTATGATTACTAGTTCTTCATATTCTCTATAAACCATGAAAATATCCTTAGTATGACTCATATACTTAAGGATTGTCTTGAATTCCATCCAATGGTGGTCACCTAGATTATATTGATATATTACAACCACACTTATTACATAGGTGACATCTAGCCTAGTACATAACATAAAATTCATGACTAACCCAATCGCTGATGCATATGGAATCTGTGTCATTCTGTTTTTTTCCTCATGTGTTTGAGAAAACATTTTCCAGGAAATATAAGGCCACGTGACGTTGGAAATAATCCTCTCTTGGATTTTTCCTCATCGAATCTCTTCAATATCTTGTCAATGTATGTAAGTTGACTTAGGTCAAGAAACCTCTTAGATCTATCACGATGGATCTTGATCCCAATAATATATTCTTCCTCAAAAAATTCCTCCATAGAGGATAATTTATTCAGCCATGATTTAATAGATTTCAAGACTCATATTTCATTATCAATGAGTAATATGTCATCAACATATACTATAAGGAAAACAAATGCACTCCCACTAAACCATTTATATATATATGGATATAATTCATTATTTATGAAACCAAATTCCATTATAGCTTCATAAATTTTTTTCCATGAACCAGATTCTTGATTTAATCCATATATTCATATTTTAAACTTTCATACCTTGTTGGAATCCTTTAGAGCACGAACCCTTCTGTCCATGTCATATAAACAACATCTTAATGGTTCACATTAAGGAAGGATATTTTTACATCCATTTTCCAAATCTCATAATCATTGAATGCCACAATGGAAAGTATAATTCTAATGGATTTAATCATTTAAATTGGTGAAAAGGTTTCATCATATTCAATTTATTGATGATATTTTAAACCTTTTTCAACCAATCACAACTTATAGGTACTTCCATGTCCTTCCATGTATAGTGTCTTATTGAGTACCCATTTGAAACCAATGGGATTTACATCTATTGGAGGGTTTACGAAAATAAAGACAATATTTTGGTACTTGGAATCCATTTTAGAATTCATGGATTCTTGCCACTAATAAATATTTTTTCCAAATACATATTTCTTGTATATTATAGGATCATTATTATCAACTAATAACATGTCACCATCCAAGGTGACTAGAAAACCATTCCATTATTTTTGTCTAACCTATCTAGTACTCTTACTTTGAAATTTTGTCTCTGGAAAAATTTCATCATCCATGAGACATTGTTGAATTTTTTCCTATTCAAAATCTTTTGTATCATGAGTTTAGAACTCATCAAATTCTATCTCTCTCCCACTATATATTTTAGAAATACAATCCTCCTCAAGAAATGTGGGATATCTATGAACCATGACCATTTTTTCCTGAAAACTGTATAGGTAGTATCCCTCTGTTTCTTTGGGATACATTATAAAGTTACACTTTGTATAGCGAGGTGAAGGCTTGTTACCTGAAGAGGCCTTAAAAAATGATTCATAAACCCACACATGTTAGTAAGATAAAACATATAGACTGTTATTTAAATATGCATTACCACAAAAAATTATATCTTTATAAAATAAGAAACATTTACTCAAATTTTGTAAAATAAATCCATCCTTATCTGGTATAGATATTGAAATAATTTTTTGGTAACTAAAGAAGCACAATAACAACCCTTTAAAACCAATATCATTCTAGTTAACAATGTGAGGTGGTAGTCCCAGATATCTACAATAGAATGTTTAGATCTGATAAATTCTAGAATATCTACCTATCCTTTTTCAATCTTTCTGAATCCACTTGTTTCCTATATTGAATACATATGTGAGCACCATAATCTGTACACAATACCCAATTTTTTGAAATAAATAAATTTCACTAGATATCAAACACACTTGAATATTATCCTTCTTTCTTTGGTAGAGTGTAGTTTCTCTTCCAGTGGCCCTTCTTGCGACATGTGGAATAAGCAGCATTCTTTTCCCGTACTTTCCCCTTGATCGTTCTCTTCTTGGAAACGCGTGAAGAATATTTGGGTTTAAAAATATTTTATTTCCCTTTATATTTTTTTCACCATAAGGTTGGATGGTTTTTTAAACTTTTATCCTTATCAACATGGAAAATAAGAGTAAGAATATCTGGTACAGACTTCTTGATGATATTAATATGAAAATTCACAATAGCACTAGAGAAGCTCTGAGGGAGTGATTCCAATATAAGGTCGGTGCCCAATTATTCATGGAATATAAACCATAGAACCTCTAATAACTCAATATACCCAAGGACATTGACTACGTGAGGTATAGTTGGGATAGTCTCTCCAATATTTCTCTAAAATAGAATGCTATAAATGTCAAACTCTTCAAATCTTTCTCTCTCCTTGTGAAGACCACATAGGTTTTCAACAATTTTATACACATTAATGTTTTCATGATACCTCACTAGTTTAAAAGACATTTATGAAAGTATCAAACATTGAATGTTTACAACATACCTTAAATTTTTTTCATAGACAAGGAACTCTTCATCACTCACTTCTTATATTGGTGGATCAAACATGGAGGATTCTGGCACATAATATTTATATTCATTGCGTAATACAACTTAAAGAAATATAAACCACTACTAGAAGTTACTACCATTTAGGAAAATATCTTTCTTTAATACTGATCATAGGGATTATGTCGATGATAAACTTTTCATTTTATTCTACAATTAAATAGTGTAGATTATTAGTACTTTTTTCATTACAAAATAAGTGATATATAATAAATTTAATGTGTATTTATTTATTTATAACATCTCATACAGTTTTATCAAGTCTCAATATCCCTCACCATTGAACTTGGAATATCTATTTTATTTAACATTGTTTTGGAATGGATACCCATAAATTTTCTTAATGATCAAGTCTTTGACCATAAAAACCATAATAAAGTAATTAGGTAGGTGGTCTTTTCCAACTGTGAACTTGAAGATCCTTGATCCATTGAGTGGAATCCCCTATCCTAAAATCCTGACATGAATTTCCTTAACACTTTCCTCTAATAATTTATTGAATAGAATCTGGCCATTAAACTGAAGACATTTTTGGTTAGGTCTACCGAAAAATCCAATGAGAAATCCCTCATAATAGTAAGTGTCCATATTTTGTCCATGTATTTCACTTAGTTCTACGGTTTCATTCCTAATCAAGTAATGTAAGACATGGTACCACTTAATATTTAATTGAGAGATTTTAATTCATTATCTATAAATTTTATCCTTTATAAGATTTACACATCTTGTTAATACTAAGTGGATATTACTTAATTAATTAACTATGTTAGACAAACCATTTACGTATAATTCATTTATTTAATTTTCATCATTGAAAATTTATTCATTTATTTGTGTGATCGTGTCCTTGCATCCATGAAATGAATAATGTAATATACATAAATAAATAAATAAATAAGTAAACGACCCATTCATGAGATTTATATACCAGTTGATTTAATGAGTGGGTATTAAATCAACCTTTGACCTTAGGGAAATAAATGTTATTTCTATTCTTGGAATGATTTACAGTATTCTAGCTATCCACCTATGTATCACCTGGGTTGGCATCATTATGGTTCCATCTTATACCACCTCTATGTTCCTTGGGATGCTAAATTAATTACAAATATTTATTACTCACTTGTAGGTGATTAGAAACCTAAGGACTGGTTAAAGGGGATTACATAAATATCCTTAGACACATAGGTGCTACATAATAATGGAGGGAGGGATGACTCATTAGCCATAATTTAATTTAATATTAAATAATTGAAAAATCATGAAATAAATTAAATTAAAACATCCAACACATACAAAAATATTGGTCAAACTCATAAATTTTCATACATGAAATGAATATGCAAAATTAAATTGATATCATTCTTTTATCATTTAAGATAAATTCACTTTCATTAATTAATAAATTAATTAATAAATTAATTCCGTTTCATAATTATTGATCATTCGATCTTATTTGGAGATACTAAAAAATAATGTAATTTATGAAAGATAAATAAAAAGTCCAATAATGACATATTAATTATAATAAATTAATTGAGTAGTTAAAATTATTTAAAACCATTATTTAATTTTCGAACACACAATGGTGTGAAAATCCATAAAATAACGTTTTATTGCCGAAATTTTCAAATTTAAGGTAATTTTAATCTATTCCATTAATGAGATACTACATGTATTGTTTATGTAGCTACAAGCCAAGTACCTATGTTTCTATATATCCAAGTCACATTCCTAGGGCTTGATCATGTTAACTCGGCCAGACTACATGGTGTGTAAATGCCAACTAAACACCTTGTGTCCAATTTATGTGTTTTTGGATGGCCCGATAAACATGTTGTGTGCAATAAAATATCTATGTACAATTAATTTCTTGGTGCAACAAGATACAATGAGAATGGGTATATAGTGTTTTATCTTTATGTACGCCTTGTAACCCATTTTTACTGGCCAAAGATTTAGCACTTCATGATTGCATCTCCGGTCATTCTCCATTTTTTCCTAAACCTTTATGAAAAATAATCACTGAATGAAGATGATTAATTTACTGATAACATGTTAATTAAAATTATATTAAATAATGAATAACTTAAAAATAAAGACTAATTTTTTTAAATAAATCTAAAATCAAATAAAAAATTATAAATTTAAAAAATGATCCTTCTAATACCACTTGATGGTTTTAGGTGCAGTAGAAGAATACAGTGGTGAGTGATATATTAAAATTTCATTTAATAATCATTTCCTGAAACCAAGAGTGATGATATTGCACGCCAAATTTATAATTTATTTATTTATTATTTGAATAAATAAATACATGGGATTATGAACTATCTTTGTTGGTGAATTTTGATCATCTGAAAAAGTCCCTTTCAGATTACATTCATTGTGTTGTGAGGATTCAAGGATAAAATACCCTAGTGGTGATCCACATGTTCTCCAATGATCTCTGAGAAATACCACTCGATCTCTTACTGCTTGTGTGGTGAGTCGAATTAATTGTGTTGTTCATTATTAATCTTTAATTCTTAGGTTTTAAAGACATCCCTCGTACACTTCTCGTTCTTGAGATAGAGAGAGAAGGACTTGAGAGAGAATTCACTCTGCACAACAATTCTCTATCCTCAATTTTTTATGATCTACACAATACACATGGACACCTATTTATAGAGTTTGGATTTAAGTTAAAATATTATTTAATTGAATATCAACCATTAAATAACATTTATTACCTTTAAAAAATCACATGCCTCATAATAATAGTTATATAATTATTATTTGTTGGTGTGATCCAACTTTCACAATACAAAATATTATATAATGGAAATGTTAATTAATATTTTTCACCAGATATAGTCTTGGTTCATTAAATATCCCCTAGAAATTATTGAACAACCAAATAAATATTTTATCCAAAATTTAGCAAACAAATATTTATTAAAATATTCAATAAAAAAAATAAATATTTTATTCACAAGCTATTGAATAAATATTTATTTAATTTATGCAATAAATATAACTTGAATAAAATTATTCCTTAGACTTGAGAATAAAACTTATTACATTAATTAAACTAAAATATAATTTAATTGAGATCAAAGGAAACACTTAGTGTGTAACCCACTAGGATTATTTTTCATTGACATTAGGAAGGTTTTCCTAAAGTCCAAGATTATTATCTAGCAAT
This sequence comes from Viscum album, assembly GCA_963277665.1. Taxonomy (NCBI): domain Eukaryota; kingdom Viridiplantae; phylum Streptophyta; class Magnoliopsida; order Santalales; family Viscaceae; genus Viscum; species Viscum album. The sequence continues at coordinate 1,523,903,040 of OY728133.1, read as the reverse complement.
GTGTTAAGCAACCCAAGATAAGAAACTTAACGTTACAATAATGACAACCACAAATGAATTCTCACTGTGTATTACATTCTCTTTGTCACAATATCTCATCAAGAAGGTTCCACATATGTATCAACAACATATATTCTCTATATTTCTATCTTTTAATATCTGAAATAAACACATCATTACACCATGTCCAGGAAATTTAATGCACCAATTCTATTCTAATCAAAGGTAAGAGATATCAATAACCATAAATATGGAAGGGGAAAATCCTTCCTCGAATAATTCATTAATGGCATGTCACTCATGATGCACCCAACATATCCAACTTCTTCAGGAAATTTTATAATCATGGTTTACAGAATACATCTAAGTACGTGAGTTGAAACATGCATTAATAATAATATTAAAGTCTAAGAACCCTCAAACACACTCATAGATTGGAATATCAGATGACACCAAAACATATAGAATTCCTACTGGCGATTCTATTCTCATAATATCCCATCTGGGAGATTATCAAGTTCAAACATCATGAGAAGAATCCTCATTTACATACAAGTTCTCGCACCTAATAGTCTAGGTACTATGTGTCCCATAAAAGTACACTATGCAATAATAAAATATTATTTGAGAATACCATCATAGAACATCAAGTTTCTCATCGTAGTGGGGAAATAATAAGACATTATCAATGAAATATATACTTTAGAACATTATTTCATTAGAGTCATTCAGAAAAAAACAATATGTAATAATATGTTTTATTAACATTAAATACATTGAATATACATGTAATAAAAGTACAAAAAGTTCTTCCTATGAGCCTAACTCCAACAGTTTTCTCATTCTCTATTTCATAAAATATTTGTTTATAAAAATAAAAATTGTATGGTATTGGAACCCATAATAAATAATATTCATGAAAATATAGTGGATACTTTGTAATTTCTTACACCGACCCTCTTCATGAATTCGATAGAATAAGTTATAACTGTTATTCCATAAGTTTTATTATGAAGTGCATCCAAAACAGATTACGACTCGATCTGACTAAGAGTATTTATTCTATAATAAAATGTATTCTAGAACCATTTCACTCAATGGTATCATATTTTAATCTCCCCTAATCTCATTTTAAAGGGAATAAAAGTAATCACTATTCATTTTGGAAGCTGATGTGTGGTAATGGCATGATCCTCAAATCACCCATCCTCTCATTATGGCATTATTATAAATGAAATATAGAGTGAATACATCATCTGGTGAGTGTCTAAATTAATCGAGGGCATTACATATACTCAACTATGACCATCGAATCATTATCCACCTCAATTATTATATCCTCCTCTATTGTTTCATGTAGTGTATCCTATGTAGTGGATTATTATTTATCCATAATGGTGGGATTAATGTCATCCACATTATTAAATAATTTGGTTCCTTGTAAATACACTCACCTCCTATCATTGATGATTGTTTAGTGTAATTTTCTCCCCACCCATAATTGTTTTTCATAGATACAAGGGGATGGATTATCCAATTGAGAATAATCTTCTATGGTACATTCCTAATTAATTTTAGGTGTGTTTAAATGGACCACTCTTTATAATTTATGGGTCATCGATAACTGAACTAAAAGAGGCACTATAGTTCTAATCACTTTTTGAAATATCATGTTAGTTATATTTCATTTAAATTTTTTTATATAAATATGGGGTCTAATTAAATATATAATAATGATATATAATCATGTAGGAATAAGAAATGAATACATAAACATATATAGTTTCTTATTGGAGTCACTCAATATATCCATAGATGGGGGATGTCAATCGCTGACAAGTTATTATAAAATATTGTTGTTTCCTTAGAAAGTGTAATGATCCTTACCGTGATATAGAAATCATGATGGTTTACAGAAAATGTTGTAATTATGATCAATGGTAATATAGGATAAACCCATTCCATCAAAATCAAAGACAATTTAGATGGTTTATATCAATATCCCAGCCCCCAAAATTATAAATATTTTCTTTGTAGAAGGTATTAATGAATATTGAGATTCATTTTAGTCACATTAAAAGACCATATCATATAAAACCCTCTAAAAAATGAAATATTCTACAAAAAAGAGAGTATGATATCATCATATGGATTAGAATATATTTGTGGGGATTTAAAATTTACCTCTTTCATTGATAAGAGTGTTTAACAATAATAATTTAGTACTCCATCAACACCTGATCAGTGACAGATGGTTATCCAGCATGAACACTGGGCGAGACGATCCCAAAATTGGTATGTTGTACCACAGGTCCCAACCCACAACATCATGCATCATTCTATAGTTTAGAGATATCTCTCCTCCCTTTAGAGTTTTTTACCACACTAAATTATCCATTGGGGTTTCAAATATAGTGTATTTGGGATACTACTAAGATACCTTCACGATCTCCACCCACTATAATGTATCATTTCATTAATTAAATAATTAGATTATAATTATATAAGTATTTTTATTACCCATATATTGTTATAATATGGAATCATACCAAGAATTATTATATGGATGAGAGACGACTCTTGTTTTGGTATTGATGTTGGTTAGTAGTAAATATGTGACTGATAAAGGAGGGAAAATATGTTGGGGACTCTAATATTTACTCATGACTATTTATGGCATAATTTAAATGAATATATATATAAGGATAGTATTACACTTGTTGGTATACTATCATCTCAATAAGATGATGCCTCTACCCAAATTTTTTAATATGTGAACTAATAGTTTATTAGGTTGTCATCCATCCTCAAGATGTAGTGGTCACTTAAGAGTGAATGTAAATATAGAAGGATAATATATAACAATATATATCACTAATGGTATACCCATATGAGTTGGTAAATATAAAACACAGGTTTCTTACATTTTATGGGTTTCCATTTTTCAATTTCATAAATTAATTGGTTATTATGGTAAACTACAAAGTTTTTTCAATACTGTTTAAATAAAGGGATTTTTTATTTTTAAACAATACACTTATGTCATCACACTTCACCCATGTACATTATCTCACCCCACTTAGCCAGGTTGATCCAAATAGGTGGGGTTTATTTCTACACTCAAACGAGCCGAGGTGGTTGTATCCAGATGAACACAACCAAACTATATCACTCTTAACTTAGTGTTCAATTGATAGAGAAAAGAAAATGGAGCTATTAAATATCATTTTTGGTGGGTAACATAACTTGGGGGAAAATAATGGGTGAAATATTCATAGTTTTACTTGACTAAGTGATTGTAGAAGATGACACAGTCTATAAATTTACAAAAATGGAGCTACACCCCACACAAAGCTATCAATACACACCTACCATGCTCAGTTACTAGAAAACATCATGCAATTAGAAAGTTCTTCACATAAACCTATCTACAACATGATGCACACACATAAACACACACATATTTTATCACATATTTATACTAGATTCAAATTTACCACCTAATTTGATTATCCAATGCTTGATCAGACCTAATTCTGAGGTGGGGGGGGGGATATATTGACACTCACTTTTTCAAAGGTCAAAGACTTCAGACTGCTGGATAATATTTTTGGTGAAAAGAAAAATTGATGTATGCCCAGTTCCCTTCCGTGTACCTTATTTCAGCACTACTATCCATTCCCATACCTCTATTCCACACTCAAAGTTATCCATGCCCTGGTATCCTTTCACGAGGGATGTAACACACTCGACAATCATGTTTAGCCCCTCATCACTGCATGACCTCTGTGTGAATCCATTTTGATACCATATTATATCCACAAATATCCTTAAATAGAGTGATCAACTTAAAAAGGCATGAGATTTTTTGTAGTTGGTTATTTATTTAGTTCCCACTCCCTACCCACCTTTTACCTAGAAATTAACACGACGAATCACACTTATAGGAAAGGAAAATATAGAGGACCCAAACATGGATTTTAGATGGAGATACAATTCCATAGGCACATTAGTCTCCCGATTCTTTATTGGGTGACTCCCTAAGTTAATCTCAAGAAAAACTTATTGGAATTCATTTTAATTACATTATCTAATAATATTAACAATAAACCATCAGAAAAGACCACTACCCCTATAATACATTAGAACTAGGATTAACAACTCCATTAGAGAAGTAGTATACTATAATTACTTGCATCCAGTACATACTAAAGATTCTATATTAGGAACAAAATTCTCCTAAAAAATTGTATAGAGACACTATCCAAGTCCTCCCATATTAGTGTGCCTCTTATGTAGACCTCGAATATTAGGGTTAAATTCACCCAAGCCATATATAATAGGGATTTACTTCTACCAAGATCTATAATAGTGTGACACATCACCCTAGTCTCATACTAGTGTGCCACATCACCCTATTACCATATGTGGTCACCATTTCATCCAAGTTACAATCTTAGGAATCACATCAACCTTGTATAATACTATGGTGGAAATTTTCCCAGGATCCACAATATGATAAAATTATCCCAAGTAGCATACAATGGGGCAACATCCTCATGTTCTTATAAGAGGGAACCACATATCCCTAGTCCCATAAAATAATACCACTTCATTCTAGTCCCATATAGGCAATACACATCATTTTTTCCCATTATTGTCTGTAACATTATATTAGTACCATAATTGAGAACTATATCTCTCTATCCCTCAATTAGAGTTCCATTTACATAGTTCCAAACATCAATCCAATTTGAATTTCACATAGGTCTTCCATTCTCATAGGACCTTCCATAAACCTAAAAATAGTATCATAATTATCCTAAATATACTGATTTGTTATTATTATGGTATAATATTCATCTTATACCCTCTCTTAATTGATTTATAATATAAAAACATTTTTCACAATATGGTTGTTTCGCTGCCTCCATGAACATTGTACTTAATATTTCTCTATCGCCTTTAAGTCTAGTCAAAGAAAAAATATTATGGTTAATTTTGATTATAATAAGTATATTAAAAATTATTTCAAGTTCTATAATGTTATAATAATCATTTAATTAAATAAAACTAATATAGCTTGTGATAGTTGTTCTAAGGGACTACATTAACCTAACCACATAATATTAATGGTTAACTAATTAAATCAAACCTATACAGTAAAAAATGATACTGGGAACATTTAATTTATTTATCGACATAAGTAAAATTTAACTTCACTTCTAATTTTGTAGTCCAATTTGAAAAGAATATTAATAATTATCCATGTGGCTCAACCTTGGTACCATGAATCAAACTCCCTCAAAAAAATGAAATTACACATTATATCTCATTAAAATGGTTATAAGTTAACATAATATAAATATAGTAAATAAAATATAGACGTAAAATATTCTGAAATTGGTAATTTATGAATCTAATTTGTTTATAAGTACATTAATAACAATGAAAAATTTATTCTAAAACATATGGGATCCCTATGAATTTTTCTTTTTTATTTAGGTCATGAACTTTCTCTCTCTAACTCACACTATATAACAATCTGATAATATATAATGATTAAAATATATATATATATATATTTATATTACATATAAACCAAACTTATTCTCCCTTTGATGAGGTAGTACATGCTTAAAGTTCATATCTAAAATTCCTTCATTAAAATCAAATCAATTTGAGGAAAAATTATCTATCCCTTAATACTTTTATGTAATTATAATTTAAATAATTTATTCTCATTCATGATTTAATTAAACAAAAAAAATTCTTAAGGTTTAACCATTTTAGTTTATCTCTTGTTTTCAATTAAAATTACATTGTTATTATTTCTCTAAAAGTATTAAATCGATTCCTTTAAACATTGTTTTGAATGTTCATTTTAATACACAATTTATTACCATTATCATGAAGTTTTTTTTTTCAAATGAAAAACATATTTTGATACCTTTTTTAGGTACACATATATGAATTCCAAAAATATTTAATTCCTTTATCTATTTAGAATATTTAGAAATTCTCCTTAGATCAAGTTTATGAAACTCATTTAATGCCATGAGAAATTATTATTTTTATACATTATGGGTGATTTCATTTTGTACCACACATAATCATCTACATGTGATGATGGGTTCAAATATATAGAAATCTAATTAACTGGATAATGTTTTTGTATCATGAGACAATATGTACGTGATTAGGGAGAAAACATTATCCATGACCACCATGCAATGTTGTCTTGAAAGTTATCCTTAGATTTTGCTAATCTCGTGTCATATGTTGCCACAAAATTCTTATATTGCTATGATACTATGATTACATATTATTTATATTAGGATACAATGTGATTATTCATGGGTCTTATGTAAAGACCCATACACAAGTTTCTCAGAGTCGGTGCCTTGAATTAATACCTTTGAATGATTACTAAAACATCATATCATGAAGGAATGATTAGTTTAGTTGTTTTGGGAAAAAAGATTAAAAAAGAAGTTCAACATTAAAACTTGAAATGAAATACATAATAAAAATTCAATTGGAAACATCTATGACTCATAGATTATCCCTAAAATTCATTCATAATATTCATCTTCACAACACAGGGAAAGTAAAACAAAATAAAGGGGTGAGCTCAGATTCTCAGAAAGGGTAAGGAATACAATGTAAGTTATCATAAAAATAAACACTAAGCATAGTGAACAACTAAAAACCCATGCCTTTAAAAATATACTGGAGCAGAATATGACAGGAATTTAAGACGATTGAATAAGGCCATATAAAAGACCATAAGTGAATGAAACATAACCATTGAGATTAAACTAGTCAAATAATCACATGGTTTATCAATTACTAATGCCACAATTAGGGATGTATAATTTTGGACATCTAAAACATATTATCAAGGACTTAACCAAGATGTCAGAAAATACTAGGGTAAGGCCCTGGTGAAAACACAATTTTGTTTTGTCTCATGTGACCTACCGATGCATCAATGGGAAATAATGGGCCCCACACACTACTTTCTAAGTCCAATGAATTCATAATATTAAAGTGTATAAACATAAAAAACATGAGCATATGATATAATTTTCCCCAATCTGTACACATAAACACTAACCATTCAATGTTGTATAGTAAATGATATTAGGAAGAATCATCCACAGTAAAACTGATCATAAAAAATTTAATACAATGTATAAGATGATAAAAATAATAAATTAAACTCAATAAGACATTAAATTTAATATAGGTGTTGAAATATAAAAAAATACTATAACAAAATCATTGATGAATTTTTGAGAGAAATACACATTTACATTGAAAAGAAGAGTTCTCTTGAAAAAATATTTTCATAAAACTAGAAATTAACTAAGGTATTTTTTCCATGATAAAATTATTTGTTTTATTAAAATATGTGTGGATTAAAATATATTATATAGTGTACTTAAACATAGGTAATAATTTGATAAGTTCCCTTGAATTGAGATCATTTATAGTGAAAAATTGAGAAAGATCATTTTAAAATGTTTAACTCCCCATAAAATAAATATGGATCATGATTGGTAAAATTATATAGAATATTCAAACATAAATTATGAAGAGAAAATAAGAATAATTAATAATTTAATTTGGGTTAATAGAGACAAAGAATAACCTGAATGAAAAATGAGGTTTGGGTATAAAACCCTTAGCTTATGTTTGAATGTGTTCTGTACTTGACGTTAAGGTCGTGGAATGTGAAATTAAACCCACTAATATTTCAATTCAGAAACTATTATACATTCATATAATTAATTATAATTTTATTAAGTTAATTTATGGAATTTTTATAGGTTATAAGATTGAATTATGTCATTCTGGAGTGTTATTTTTTTGATATTCATGATCAGTTCGCTTGATTGTAAGTACAAAAGATCTTGTGTAATGGATATGATTTTATAGATTTGAATTTATAAGATACTTATGAACATACTTATGATTGAAATGCGATATAATTCGTTTTTTATATGATATAAGTATGGGATATTATAAATAACATTAGTGATAATAATTTAGATTATTTTGGTGACGTTTTGATTATTATGAACTAGTCTGTCGTATGAATCAGTATTATGTATATATACTAGGTTCATAAAATATTATAAGACATAATATATAATTTATAATATTTTTTAACAATATAAATGGATTGATTACCATCCTTGAAGGATAAATTGAAGAATGAATGTTCGTCATCCACGAAGGTTGTAAATCGACACTCCCGAATGATGATTTCATTTTTAAAATAAAAGAGAGAGAGAGAGAGAGATAGTAGTTTGAAGAAGGATATTACATTTACATGATATAATTACAATATATAGATGATACTGGAGTTACAATGATCATTTGGATAGAGGGGGTGGGGGTGGGGATGAGATAATAATAAATAAACAAGGAACTTGAAAAGAAAATAAAAATGGAAGAGGATTCAACCTATTGAATACTCCTCCTTGATAATCTCCTTAAGGGGATTGGGTTTTTTATTTTTAAAAGACCAAGAGATTAAGGAAATGGGGATAGGCTTGAGAAGAATATTTTTTTAGAACATTTATATGCTTCAAGACATATAAATTTGAGGAGGAGTGAGAGGTGGGTTTTATATTACAGGAGATAAGTGTTTTTTGAATATCTTATTCATTATTTTTTTAATTTTTCTCAATCAAAACAATAGTGTTGATTATTTTTAAAAAATAGAAATAAGTTCATGTGAGTTTAAACCAATTGTGCATACATTAGTGATAACTCAAGGAATAATGTATTTAGCTTCTAATGTGTTTACACTATAAATTACCCTATTATACTGTTCACTAAAAATTCTTGTATTTCAGAAAAATAAAAAACATTTAGCCTAAATATTTTTGTGTGTGTAGAATTAAAAAAGGAATCAATTTTATCAAACTCATTTTCTAAGAATGTGAAATTTAATTTTGAGATAAAATAATTATTTACTTGAAAAAAACAGATTTAAAATTTAAAACCGATTTTATAATAATTTCAAAAATTAATTGAGGTCTCATAAAATTATCCAAAAATCATAAGAAGAAATATTTATTTAATATTATATTTTATGAAAATTAATTTTATTTTAAATAAATTTATTATTTTCATATTATTATTAAATATTTATTACTCTTAAAAATACAGACACTTAATTATTAATTTTTAACATATTCACTATCATTAATAAGGTGCCAAAATTTTATTTATACAGAAATGGGTGAGGTTAAGGGTCATATTTGTAACACCCCAAGCTTCCATGGTATACTTCTTTTTAAATAATTCAACAGCTTACACTACACAGAACACTGAATTCGAGCATACCACGACCTATCAAGATTTCCGTTTGAAAAGAATTTATGAATATTATTAAACATATTTTGAATTTTATATATTACATATAATTTTAAAATTTATATCATTTGTTTCTTAGACATAATATTAGAAAAAATTCAATTTTTTAGATAAAAGAAGTATTTTTCAAAAAATACAGTTTTATCAGCTTTTAATAGAAAACATTTTTTTAAATCCATTATTTGAAACTTTTATATATTAAATTTGAAAAAACAAACTTCTTATTTATAAGTGAGATATAGAAATTTATATTTTGTTGTTTTTATGATAAATTTTATATTTTAATGAATAGTGACAAACACTGCATTTTAATTCAAAGAAGGTTTTCATCTAAATTATTTATATAGTTAGATTATCTTTTTAATATGTTTTAAATTTTAATTGTTTCATTTTTTATCATTTAATACAATTTTCATCATTATAAATAATTTCACATTTAAATTGGACAAAAACACATGTTAATCTTTTGATAGTTTTTTCTTCTAAAAAACCCACTTTCTGGTTTTGACAATGAGAATTGATTTTAAATTGATTTATGACAATTTTGTGTTTTGACTTTGGCAAAGTGGGTTACATATTTTAAATTATAAGACTTCCAAATTTTTTAAATGGGTATCTTTCATTTTTTGGACATTATGAATAGTAACTTTAGTAATTATTTTTATTTACTGAGGTTAAAGGTAAATCGAGTAATTAAGGGTACAAATAAAACTATAAAATTATCCAAACATGTGTAGTAATTGGATGAGATATTTTAAAGATTCTAATTGAATATTGTTTAATTAAATAGGTAAATATTCCCCTGGAAGATGGTATAAAGCTTATCATAGAGGCTTGTTTAATTAAAGGTATAAAGCTTCGCCTGGAAGCTATTATAAAGATTCTCATAGAATTTTATTATATGAAGAGAAAAAAGCTTCCCATGAAAGCCATTTTAAATCCTAAAATAGTATATTCTTTAATTAAATATAAAAATATTCCCATGGAAGCCAGTTTAATGCTTCCCAATGAAGCTTCTTTAATTATAAAGATAAATCTTCCAATGGAAACTAATTTAAAGCTTCTCTCACACCCATGTTTTAATAAGTATTACATTTTTAATAAGGATTATATAAGTGATCTATCTAACTATAAATAGCCATTATAAATGTAAAAATATTCAATACATCATGATATTTTATTTATATTTTTTATACATTAAATAAATAAATTTAATTATGACACAATGATGATGCTTTGATTACCTTATTAATAAAACAATCAAATAAATGATATTATAAATATTAAAATAAGTATTATTTAAAATATTTTATTCCTTACATGAATTTTATGAATAACTAGGACATTTTAGGATTGATTTAATAGATTTTTTCAAAATTACCAAGTTTTTACGAGTTAAAAAAATATCAAGTCTTAAATAGTGTCAAAATTGACATAAAAGAGATTTTAAAATAAATATAATTATATTAAATGATAGAAAAGTTATGAAAATATAATATGCATCCAAATAACCTTTATAGTGATAAAATTTTCATAAATGATTCACTTCAGGTTCTCTTGAAATTTTATTGTAACTATATTAACCATGTAGTGTAAAAATACAGAAAGACGTGATAAAAGTTAAACTATTTAAAAAATGGTTAATCATAAAGATAAGTTTAATTTTATGACCTAAACATGTCCAAAACCTGTTTGTTTAGATTATTTATATCCATTGTCATTTTATCATTGAAATAAATAACTTTGGACCCATTATAAACCAAAAATAAATTTATAATAAATTAATATTTCCAGACTTTCCTAAAGTGCCCCTCACCTCTCCAATAAAAGGGCACTTCTCCTTCTCTTTTACTGACACCGAAAAAAGAATTTTTGTTAGAAAAAACCTACCCAAATATCCTCTAAAATTACCTTAATTTATCTTATAGGCCACACTTTGGTAATTAAACCAACTTAAGGGGTCCTTTTGTTAAAATCAAAATGAGTCTCCCGAAGAAGAGATAATCATTTTATCAACTATTTCAAAGTTTTTTTCTTCTTCTATTTCTTCTTTAAATGTTATTCCCATAGCATATTAATAAATACAGTATCATCCATATAATAAGATTTTATTATAATTATGGGAATAGGATATTCATTATTTTATCCATTCTATAAATAATAATATCACAATGCAAGCGTATGTACGACTTAACGTCTCAATGACATGGTGTAATTTTTTTATTCAACATTACATTATTTGGATGGGTATATTTATGAGTATAATAGATATAAATAATGAATATGGAATTATTATGATTATTTATAATTAATATAATTTCCACTTCTATACCATTTAACCATTAAATTAATAATATCATCACTCGTGCGTACGTACGTCCTACTGCCACCACCACACGATGAGATTAATTCTCCACATTATCCATTAAAGAATTATTATAAAATTCATTTTATTATTAAATATAATATTTATAAAATGAAAATAATTTTCTATATGAATAAAATATAACCTATTAATAATAAACATGACTTACATGACGAAACATGCATACGAAAATGAAGCAGTTAACAACCGAAACAATGGTAATACTAAAATATTATTAACAAAATGATATAATATGATCATATATTATATCATAAATATGTAAATGGTTCTTTAATAATTTAATAATGAACTTTAACCATTATATATGATATTAATTCACCCTATACTAAAGTAAATTACAAGGTAATGATTGATTTCATAATCTCATTTTGTTATTCTAGATTGTTTATACATAAGTATCTATAGGGGAGTATTTATCATTCACATAAATGTTTAATAAAAATACATTTTTAAATATTTTAATATTAATATACAATTTTTAAAAGTAAATTTTTCCATTTTTTAATTTTTATAAAATATTTTGAAATGAATTTTTTCATTGTTTTCAAAATAAGGTACATTATGACCTTTTTAAGAAATTAGAGAAAGAAGGTTTTTTATCTTATATGATGTAAGAGGCTATTTTCCACCGTTATGATGCCTTAACATTTTTAATATTTACTTACAATATTACAAGGTTATTTTCAAAATATATGATTCTTTTATAATTTCATGGCTTTTAAATGATTTAATGTAAAAAGGGGTATTTCCCTCAATGAGTTTTAATGAATATGTTAAATTATTTTCATCTAGGTCAATATACTTTGTTGATTTTATACTTGTTTATTGTGGATTTATTATGATACAATATTTCATATTTTATTGAAGGTTTTGTAATATGTTTTACGATGGATGTTCTATTTTTATACCATTCATGGTTTATGATTAATGTATTAACATTTCGTATTCTAGTTTTAATAGGAATTTTTATGTTATGTTTAAACCATTTCATATGAGGCATTCATTAGACTTAGTAAGTGATAGGTTAGAACATCTATAGCCTCTTGATTCATCAGTAGGTCTCATGAGACAAACTAGTGTCTTAGCACAAATCCTTGATAGAATATTTGTTTATGGTCTTGGCATGAGGTTGTGACGTAGTGGTTATAATGTCCGACGTTATGTAGTCCCCCATTATGAGATTTGTTATTGATTTTACATGTGATTATTCAAGTAGTATAATATCCATGTGAATGTTTAAATAGAATTATTTAATTTATTCTTTCTATATTACGCTGAAGATAATTTTTAAATGGATTGTGTTTTAGTTTTGTACATTTCCTTAATGGTATAATCTTATTTGTGATAGATTCTACTATATTGTATATCCTTAAAGAGTATATGATATCAACCCTTTATTATGTTTTATTTTCTCAGGATGCTAAGAAGTGTTTTATAATTAATATATAGGGTGAATTTGGGGTAATAATTTCATTCTCAAAGGATTATCTATCCTATATTTTATATTAGAAATTCTAATGTAAAATTCATATATGTAATATATTTTCCAAGGCTGATAAATGGATTGATCCTTTAGTACATGATTCCTTATAATCATGATAATGTATTAAAATAATGCACCATCTCTCAGTAACTATGGTCGAGGCATTATGGTCAGTATCATATTATGTTTAGAAACACCCTTGGAAATATATTTAAAAAACATAAATTAGGGAACATTACCCTAATATTGACTTTGAGGACAAGTATAGACGAACCTCCTAGAATTTTGGTAAAGAAGATATTACCTAGATATTCCAAGAAATGCATCCCTACCTGGATACTACAAGTGGATGTGGTTCTGGAATAGATGTACCTAAGGGTGAGAACTCTGACAAGGTATTTGGAGCTTGACTTAGGGTAACCTGGTACCTGACAAAGATCCTTACTGCGCAATTGGTTTGAAACTCATGGGGGATATTCTTAGGATATTCCATATTTTCATTAAAAACCATTATGAAGAAATTAGAAGTTAATATATCCTCAAAGAAACCATATTTTTAATTATAGATTATATATATATATATATAATATTTTCAATTTATGTTAAGTATTTTACTAGTTTTGAATTATGCATTATGATTCATAACCTAATCTAGTGTATGCCATTGTTTAGAAATGGAATCTAGTGTCATAAATAGAATCGGTATCAATGAATGCAATCCTTATCGGGATTCCCCTCCTATGCAAGATAATTATAGTGGAGATAGAAATAAAAATGGTTCTGAACAACTTATAACTATATTAGGGACAACTGAATCAGGTTATGAATAACAACCCTACCCATATGAAGCACCTTGATCCACAACACAAAGGATCAATGTTATAACACTTCATGAGAAAAAAACTCCAATATTCAATGGGAATGGAAATCCATTTTTGTATGAGCAATGGATAAGTTCCTTAGAGAAAAAAATTCTTTCTTTGGGAAGTAACAAAAGGGAGAACTTTTTCATGGAAATTTACCATCTCTCAGGTGATGTAGATCAATGGAGGTAATAAATTGAAAACATTAAGGAGTATGAAGAAGTAGAAAATATGAAATGGAGGGGTTTTAACGAAATTTTCCAAGGGAAATAATTTCCTCTTAAATAATGAGCCGATATGGAATAAAAATTTCTGATTCTGATGCAAAAGGATGATGAGAATGTTGCAAAGTATAAGGATAACTTCCCAAGGTCAACAATACATTCTGTAGACTACATACATAACCCAAGAAGTAATAATGATATATTACTTTATAGGTTAAATCCATTCCTCCGACAGGAAGTAGTGTCACAATCTTTTTCACCATATGAAGATATAGTATCATGTGCTATCAAGATGGGAAACAAATTTTATACGACTTACAACATTAAAGTAATGTAAGAGAATAAGAGAATGGTGGAGTGAGAGATGGATAAAGGGAAAAAGGGAAGAAAGGATTTTCCCTTATGTGATAATTGTGGGAAGAATCACCCTGATACTTGACTAAAAGGAATGGGAGTTTGTTACAAATGTGGAAAAAATGGTCACCAGGCTCATGATTGTTAGGGAGAGAAAGAAACTGTGAAATGATACAATTATATAAATATGAGACATTATTCAAATGATTTTACAAATCAATAATGAAATATATCTTAGAAGAAGAAAATTGATCAAGGTCATGCTTATGATGTTACTATGATCGAAGTGGAATAATTAATGTATTTGTGTTTTTGGATGGAAGAATTATATTATGGTTATAAGAAAAATGTGATATATATAAGGATTGTATGGCAGAACTTTTTTATTTCAATAAGATTTTAATATGACAATGGTAATCATAAATTAATTATGTGACAATAAGAGAAACATTAATTTGTTTGTGGAATCTTCTGTTATAATTGATTTTGGAAATTGAAGGACCTTTTAGACAAAGTTTGGACAGAAGTATTTTGGATAACTCTAAAGGTTGGAATGGATTATTTTGAACTTTGGATAGTATTGTTTACAGTTAAAACATTTATTGAGATTTTTGTTGTAATGTTATAATAATATTGTTTTAAGAAAGGGAAAACCCGTAGGTCAGGCAATAACCGATCGCGTCCGGTAATGCCGCAAGACTTGAACCCACAATCGACGGGCAACCAGGGTGCATCACCTACCACTGGCCTATGTGATATCATGGTTTGAATAATGTAGTTTTATTTTATTTAAATGATATAATTTATGAATTATAAGTATATTTTTGGAAACCTATACGATTATGTTAAATCAAATTTTATAATCCTCTGGAGAGAAAGGTTACTTTTTGGTAGAATTTTTTTTAGAGGAGAAAACTCTACTTTTAAGTTAACTATGTTTCACTATGTTCTTAATATATGAATAAAATGAATTTTTAAACTATTGGGAAAAGATTGTAAAACCTAAAATGTTTTCCTACTACGTTCTTCTCTGATGAATCAAATGACCACTTGATCATCACAGATTTATACCTTTGTTTGTGTTAACATTTTCCTAATCATGTTATATATCTCACTCCATCAGAACATGATGGTTACATTTTATTTCATGTCCATGTTTTCCTACATGGAACCCTTTTATGTGTTTTCTCTAGTAACCTTCTTACTTCCCTTTGTTTTAATATAGAAGTTTTATCGACTATTTTTTGATACAGGATTACAATAAAGGGATTTTGAATAATCAAACCTTAGTTACCAAACCCATATATAAATATTTCAATGATGAAAATTATTAAAGTAGGAGAGAATGTAACACCCCAATCTTCCATGATATGCATCTTTTTAAATAATTCAATAGCTTTCTCTACATGAAACACCGATTTTCAGCACACCACAACCTATTAAACTGTCTATTTGAAAAGTAATTATGAATAGTTTCAACAAAATTTTGTATTTTATATATTCCATATAATATTAATATTCACATTATGTGTTTCTTAGACATTATATAATAATAAATTCAATTTTTCAAATAAAAGCAGTATTTTTCAAGAAATACAGTTTTACCACCTTTTAATGGTGAACTTTTTTTAAATCCAAAATTTGACACTTTTATATATTTAATTTGAAAAAATAAAAATATTATTTTGAATCGGGACCAAAAAATTTAGTTTGGATAAATTTTTTGTGTTTTTCTGATAACTTTTATATTTTAATGAATAATGAAAAATACCACATTACAATTAAAAACTACTTTATAATCTAGATTATTTATATAGTTATATTATCTTCATAATTGGTTTTAAAGTGTAATTACATTTTTTTATCATTTATCTAGTGTTTATCATTGGAAATATTTTTTCATTTAAATTAGACATAAATAGATGTCAATCTTTTGATAGTTTTTACTTCTTCAAAACCTACATTCTGGTTTTGACATCAAAAAATAATTTTAATTAATTTCATCCAATTATGTGTTTTGAAGTTGAAAAAATGGGTTAAATATTTAGTATCATAAGGTCTCAATTGTGTAAATAAGTATCTTTTATTTTTTAAGATCTTGAATAATAACTTCAGAAATTATTTTTAATTACCGCGATTTAGGGTAAATCAAGTAATTAAAGGTACAAATAAAATTATAAAATTACCCTAACATGTGTCATAATTGGAGAAGATAATTTAAAAATTATACTAGAATATTTTTTAAATAAATGAATAAATCTTCCCATGGAGATGGTATAAATATTTTCATAGAAGGCTGTTTAATTAAAAGTATAAAGCCTCCCATGGAGGCTATTATAAAGCTTCTCATAGAAGCTTGTTAAATTAAGAGAAAACTTTTTCCCATGGAAGACATTTTGAAGATTATAAAATAATATTCCTTAATTAAATGTAAAAAATATTCCCATGGAAGCCAGTTTAATGCTTCTCATGGAAGCTTCTTTAATTAAAAAGACAAATCTTCCCATGGAAGATTGTTTAAAGCTTCTCTCACACTCATGTAATTAATAATTATTTAATTTTTATAATAAGGGTTATGTAAGTGATATCTTAGACTATAAATATTCATTATAAAGAGAAGAATATTTCCTACATCATGGTATTTTATTTATAATTTTTATATATTAAATAAATAAAATTAATTATGAAACAATGATGCTACAATGATTACCTTATTAATAATAGAATCAAATAAATGATATTATAAATATTAAAATAAATATTTTTTGAAATATTTGATTACATAAATGAATTTTATGGATGAATATGAAATTTTATTATTGTTTCAATTCAATTTTTTTCAAAATAATCAAGTTGTTCTGACTTTAACAAAAATCATGTCTTAAATATTGTCAAAATTGGCATAAATGAAATATTAAAATAAATACTATTATATTAAATGAAATAAAAGTCATAAAAATAAATTATTCTTCAAAATAACATGTATAGTGACTAAATTGTCATTAATGATTCACTTTAGGAATTCTGGGAATTTTATAGTAACTATATTAACCATATAGTGAAGAAATACAAGAAAACATGGTATAAGTTAAACTATTTAACTAAGGATTAAATCTAATAGATAAGGTTAATTTTATATACTAAACATGTATAAAAACAATTTAATGAGATGATTTAGATCTATAGTCATCTTATAATATAAATAAATATCTTTTTAGCCATTATAAATTGAAAATAAATTTATAATAAATTAATATTTCAAGACTTTCCTAAAGTGCCCCTCACCTCTCCTATAAAAGGGAAGTTCTCCTTATCTTTTATTAACACATACAAAGCCATTTGGGTCATCCAAAAATGACAAAAATATCTGTATAACTTCCCTCAATTCATCTTACGGTCTACACTTTTGGAAGAAAACTAATTTAAGGAGTCTTTTAGTGTAAATCAAAAGGAGACACCCGAAGAAGAGGTAATCATTTTATCAACTCTTTCAATGTTATTTTCTTATTATAAATTATATTTCTATGTTGTTTTCATGAAAAATTAATAAATCTAGTATCATACTATAATGAGATGTTTTTATAATCATGGGACAACAATATTAATCATTTTACTTGTCCTACTAATAATAATATCACCATGCGTACGTATATATGACTTATGGTCTCCACACCATGGTGTAATTTTTTATTCAACAATAATTTATTTGGATGAGTATAATGAAGAATATAATAGAAATAAATAATTAATATGACTTGAATTTTTTTTTGTATAATTAAAATTCCATCTAGTTCTGAACAATTTAACCATTAAAAGAATAATATCGTTGCTCGTGCGTATGTACAACCTATCATCTCCACGACGTGATTAGATTAATTCTACACATTAACCATTAAATAATGATTATAAAATTCATTTTATGAGTAAATATAATATATATGAACTTAATATAATTCTTAATATGAATATAATATATCTTATACATAGGAAACATTACTTACACGACGAAGCATGCATAGGAAAACGAAGCAGTTAACACCCAAAACAATGGTAATACAAAAATATTATTAACAAAAATATATAAAAGGATCATATATGATATCATAAATATAGATATGGTTTTTTTTATAATTTAATAAAATAATTTAATCATTATAAAAGATGTTAATTTACCCTTGACTAAAGGAAAGTATAAGGTATGGTCCGATTTTGCAATCTCATTTTGTTACTAGATATTATGTATACATAAGTATCTTCAAGGGAATATTTATTATCCACATCCTTGTTTCATAAGGAAGGATTTTTGAATCTAATTTTTTTATCTTATTTCACAATATCATTTTGTTAATCCATATATATACATTTTTAAATATTTTTACTATTTCTCTAAAATTGTTTAATGTCATTTTCCCATGTTTATATTTTTATAAAACTTTTTTAAAGGAATATTTACATATATTTTTAAAATAGATACTACATAAACATTTCATAAAATTAATAAATAATTTTTTTAACTTATACAAAGCAAGGTCATATTTTCTTCCATTATGATGACTTACACGTTTGAAGATTTTCTTATAATATTATAATATTATATTCAAAATATATGTTTTCTTTTATAATTTAATGGATTTTAAATTATTCAATGTAAAAAGGGACATTTCCATCAAAGAGTTTAAATGAATTTATTAAATTATTTTCATCTTTTTCAATATCTTTTGTTGGATTTTATACTTGTTTGAGGTTTCTTTATTATGATACAATATTACATATTGTATTGAAGGTTTTATGATATGTTTGAGTGTGGATGTGCTATTTTTATACCATTCATGGATTATGGTTAAAGAATTATCATTTCATATACTAGTTTTAATACATATGTTTATGTTATGTTTCAACCATTTCATATAAGAAATGCATTGGACTTAGTAAGTGATAGGTGGGACCCACTATAGCCCCTCAATGTATTTGTAGGTCTCATGAGATAAAGTAGTGTCTTGGCACAAGGCCTTGAGAGAATATTTGTGTATGGTATTGGCACAAGGCATTGACGTAGTGGTTTTGATGTCTGATATTATGCATTATCTCATTATGAGATTAGTTATTGATTTTATATGTGATTATTAAACTAGTAGAATTTCCATGTGAATGTTTAAATGGAATTAATTTATTAATTATATCCATATTATGCAAAACAAAATGTTTTAAAAGTCTTGTGTTTTAGTTTTGTACCTTTCATTAGATGTTTATGCTTATTTATGATAGCATCCGCTATATTGTTTATACTTACAAAGCATGTGAGATCACAAATTTCTTATGTTTTATTTTCTTAGGATGCCAAGAAGTGTTTTATGATTGATATTCATGGTTAAGATAGGGAAATAACGGATTTCTCAAAGGATTATGTATGCTGTATTTTATGTTAGAAACTGTAATATAAAGTTCATGTATGTAATCTATTTTCCAAAACAGCTAAACTAATAGCTCCATCAGAACATGATTCCTTGTAATCATGACAATTTATTAAAATAATGCACCAAATTTGGGTAATTAGGGCTGGGTCGTTATAATATTTCAATTCATAAGGGTACATTACTATTAATTAGGGTTATGTTACTATTCATAAAAAAATGTAATTTGATCATATCAAACTCTAAATATCTTACTGATCACAACTGTGTATGTCTATTTTTCAAAATTCAAAAAATTGAAGTGGAAAAATTATGTTTAAAATCTAGGTTATAACTATATCCTAGAAAAAATTGTTTGTTTCACAAAGACTTTGTGTTTAATGCTTTTGATATTAAATTTATTTAAAAATCCTTAGGGTGTTACGTTATTCCCCCTTTATAAAAATTTATTCCTCAAAATTACCAGAATTTTACCTCATAAAAATATTTATGTAGTTCTTCATCATAAGCTCCTTTGGCTCTAATATTGCCTCTTTAACTTTGTTATTCTTCCAAAGTACCTATACGAGACGAGTCATCGGATTCCTCAATGCATGTTCTTTAGTGTCCAGAATTTGGATAGGGTCTTCACAGTAAGATAATTCAGGTTCTAATTCTATACCTTCAGAAGTGAGGGCATGTGTTGGGTATGCCATATACATTCTCAACAATGATACATGTAACAAATTGTGTTCCTTATAAAGGCCAGGAAATATTGCCAAATGATAAGACACAACTCCAACTTTCTCTGGAATTTAAAAAGGACCAATGTACCTAGGACTCAGTTTCCCTTTCTTCTCAAATATTATAACAACCTTCCATGGAGATACTTTTAATAAATCATGATCTCCCACTTGAAGTTCCAAATCCTTCATTCAATTATCATCATAGCTCATTTTCCTATTTTGAGCTACTTTGATATGGGTTGAAATAGTATTTACCTCCATCGTTGTTTCCTCTATAAGCTCTTGGACCACAAGCTTCCTTTCACAATCATCATCCCAACATGTTGGTGTATGAAATATCTTTTCATACAATGCTTCATATGGTTCCATTTAAAAACTATAATGGAAAATATTATTGTAAGAAAACTCTATTAATGGTAAATACTAATCCCAATTTCCTTGAAAATGAAGTGATCATGATCTCAACATGCGTTCTAATGTTTGTATCACCTTTATGACTGCCCGTTTGTTTGAGGGTGACAAGGATTACTCAAATGATGATCAGAATCCAAATATTTCTGAAGACTTTTCCAAAATTTAGATTTAAATTATGGATCATGATCAGAAAAAATTGAGAGAGGTGCCCCATGAAATCTTACAACACCATTAATATAGATTCTTGTAAGGCGCCCTAGTGGGAAATCCTCCCTTCAGTGAGGAAATGTGCATATTTGATATGTTGATCCAAAATTACCCATATTTCATCATTATTTCTTGGAGTTTTGGGTAATCTAGTGAAAAATCCATGGGGATGTAATCCCATTTTTGTGTAGGAATTGGAAGAGGTTGAATGAATCCTCTATGATGTCTTCTTTCGGCCTTCACTTGTTGAAAGACTAAATATCTTGATACATAATCAGGAATTTCCTACTTCATGTTGTCCTACTAAAAATGTTTCTTCAAATCTCTAAACATCTTAGTGTTACCATGGAGTATAGAGAAATTTGAACTTTGGTCGTCATCTAGGAACTCTCTTTTTATCTCGTATATAGACGGAACACATAACCTTATCCCAAATTTCCAAATTCCATCCTCACACAAAAAATCTAAAAACTTCCCATCTTTCACTGCTTTAATTTTCTTATTAATATTATCATCACCAAACTGAGAAATTTTAATTCTTTCCAATAAAGATGGTTGGAAAAACAATTGAAAAAGTAAAGATTCTTCACCTTATTTGATAATTCCTATATACAACCTCACTAGATCTATATAAAAAGGATCCCTATTAATCCTTAGGTTGTCCAGAACTCTATGATATTTCATAATCAATGCATCTGCCACCTTATTTTTCTTCCCTGGATAGTAGTGTATAGAACAATCATAATCATTGAGAAGTTAAAGCCATATATTTTTCCTCATGTTGAGTTCTTCTATTTGAAGATATATTTCAAGATATTTTGATCATTAAATATCTCACATATTTAACCATAGTGATTATGTCTCTATATCTTCAAAGGAAATATTATAGTTTCTAACTGAATATCATGAGTTGGATATTTCTATTCATTATTGTTTAACTTCCTTGAATCAAAGGAAATAACTCTATCATTCTGCATACAGACACATCTAATTTATTTATTTCATGCATCACTATAAATCACAAATCCACCATTTCCAGATGCTAGAGTCAATATTAGAGCATTCACTAACCTATTCTTCAATTCTTCAAAACAGTCTTCAAATTCTTTTATCTGTATGAACTTAACACTTTTATAAGTAAGCTTGGTTAATAGGTTAGATTATCAGGAAAAGTAATGAACCAAATGGAGATAATAACCTACTAAACAAAAAAACTACATACCTTAGTTATGTTCATCAGATTATGTCATTCATGAACTTCCTTTTTATTTATAGGATCGACTAATATTCCATCCATATATACAATATGGACATCAAAAGAATCTATTTAAATCCAAAATTCACACTTTCTAAACGCCCCATATTACTCGTTTCTTCTAAGAGTCTTCAGAATACTGCACAAGTGAATCTTACGTTCTTCATATCTTTTATAGTATACCAAGATATCATTAATAAAAACCATAACAAAGTTATCAAGATATTCCTTGTAAACTCTATTAATTAGATCCATGAAAATAGAGGGGGCATTAGTTAGTCCAAAAGGCATTGTTGTAAACTCATAATGGCCATACCTAGTTCAAAATGCTGTCTTTGGAATATCTTCCTTCCCCACACACAACTGATAATATCCAAATCAATTGTCAATATTTGAGAAACATTGGGTTCTATGAAGTTGATCAATTTAATCATTAATTTGTGGCAGGGGATACTTGTTCTATATTATAATAGCATTGATTTTTCTATACTCGATTCACAGCCTGATGGATCCATCTTTCTTCTTAGAAAAGAGAGCATGGGATTCCCATGGAAAAAAATAGGGTGGATCAATCCTTTATCACTCAATTCATATAGTAGTTTCTTTATCTCTACTAATTCCACAATGTCCATTCAATAAGAGGACTTGGAAATAGTCTTTGCGCCAAGGATTAAATCAAAAGAGAACTCAACTTCCCACTTTGGAATATGTCTAGGTAAATCCTCTATAAATACCTCAACATATTCTTTCACAACTGGAATATCATAAATTTGAATATTTCTTCCCTCACCCATGGATATTTTGTTCTCTTCCTCCCAAATAATTGAATTCAGTAGAGCTACTAGGGGTGGATCTAGATAAGTATTTGATGGTGAGGTTTCTGCTCTAAAGATAATGGATTCTATACCTTCCTCATAAATCATAATTTCCTTATTCTTGAAATTTATTTTCGAATCATATTTTGAAATCAAATACATGCCAAGGGTTATGTCAATGTTGACCATTGGTATGGTGATAAAATCAGTAGATAAAGCACATTTATATGCCATAATGGGGACTTCTTAACACATCTTTTTTTGCAATGAGACATACCTTAGAGGTTTTGATTAGAAATTAACTTATTAAGGAGAATTATAAATATGTAATTTTTAAATAAATCATGGAATATATAAAGTAATTTTATGATTCAGAATCAAATAAAAAATTGACCATGTTTGAGGAAAAAATTATAGTACCCGCCACCACATCATTATGGAATTCAACTTCGGCAGTTTGGATTGCATAAGCTTGTGATTACTCCCTTGGCCTTATCTAAAGAATATTTCCTTGATGCTTTGGAAAATCATTGTACTAATATACCATATATTTACAATTGTAACATTTATCATTGGTAGTTTCATTATTTCCCTTAAAATCTTAATATTTGTGGCCTATTTCTCTACATTTTTAAGAGACTCTTTTTTCTTTTAAGCATACTCTAGGGTGTTTCTTTCCACAAGTATCACATGTTGCAAAAGTCCCCGTTTTACTATTCCCTTTATCCATTATTTACTCTACCACCCACTTGTTCTCTCACATTACATTAAAGTCATAAGACTTTGAAAATTATTTCTCTATCTTAATTGGACATGAGACTATATCTTCGTATACTGAGAATGTTTGGGAAACCCATTCCCTCAATAGAAATGGTTTTAAACCATCAGAAAATTGATCAATACATCTCCTCAAATTATGTATATATTTGATGAAATGACTTGTTATCCTTGTAAAATTGCATTCATACTTCACAATGTTTTAATCCTCTTTTTGTTTCGAACTCAAGAATCTCCTCTCCATATCTACTCTCTATTCTTGAGGAAAATATTTTTCTAACAATATTTCCTTAAATTCCCTCCATTCCATTTCTCCAACTTATTTTTCCTCATTTGTGTTTTAAATTAATTGCCACCACTAATCTATATCTCCTGATAGGTGATAAACTACCATTACAACCTTCTCCCTTTCATTACATCCCAAAGATATAAATATTTTCACTAAGAAACTTATTCACTGCTCAACTATGAATGGGTTTGTAGTAATATTTAATGTTGGAGGGTATTGTCACATAAAGATTCATATCATTGTTCCTCCAAATTTTGGATCAGAATGCTTTATATGAGTAAGGTTATTGTTCATAACTTGAGTCAGTTGTCCCATTATAGTTATAGGTTTCTCAGCACTAGTTGCAGCTTTAGAACCAACATCATTATTTTATATAGGAGGGAAATCCCTACATGGGATACATGCATTCATGAAATATGAATTCCTTCAACTAGGGTCCATTTCTAAATATTTCCATAGACTAAATTAGGTTATGATTCGTAATGTATAATTCCAAACTAGAAAAAAACTTAACCTAAATTTAGATTTTATGTATTTATAATTTCATAATAATAAGATTGGTTACTTTTAGGACATATTTAAATTTAAATAATTTATAATAGTTTATAATGAAAATGTGAACTATCCTAAGAATATCCCCTGAGAGTGTCAAACCAGTTGCACAGTAAGGTCCATTGTCATGTACGAGGTTACCTAAAGTTAAGCCCAAAACACCTTTTCAGAGTTATTACTTTCAGGTACATCAGTGCCAGAACCATGTCCACTTTTAGTATCTATACGTGGATGTATTTTAACAAATATAAACATAATTTATACCCTACAAATATTCAAGGATGTTCATGTATACTTATCCTAAAATTATATCTTAAGTGTTTGTTCCCAAATCTACTCTTTCTAAATATTGTTTTGAAGTATTCTACTAAAATTCCTTTGATACCAACTATAAAGAGTCAGACCCTTGTTTCCAAGAGTAGGTGTCTTATATTAATAAATTGGAATGATTATAATAAATTCATATCCCAAAGAAATTAATAGTTTAGTTGTTTTGGAAAATAATACACAAAGACAAGTTAAACATTACAACTTGAAATGAAATATATAAAAATAATTCAATCGGAAACATCTATGACTCCTAGATTATACTTGAAAGTCATTCATATTATACATATTCACAACCTGGGGAAACTAAAACATAATAATGGTGTGAGATAATATTCTTAGTAAGGGTAATTAACTCCATAGAATTTATCGTAAAAATAATCTCTAGGCATGGTGAAAAAAAAAACACATTCCACTAAAAATATACTTGAGCATAATATGGAAGGAATGAAAGATGATTAAATAAGGCCATATAAATGAACATAAGAGAGTAAAAAATAACCATTGATATTATACTAGTATAATAATTACATGGTTTATCAATTAATAATACCATAATGAGGGAATTCATAATACCGAACATCTGAAACATATTGTCATGGAATCAACCAAGATGTCTGAAAATACATTGGAAATGCCTCAACCGAAACACAAATTTGTTTTTTCTCATGAGACCTACTAATGAAACGAGGGGCTATAGAAGTCCCACACATCAATTTATATATTATATTCATTCCAAATTTTAATGGGTCTAAACATAAACTACATGAACTTATGAAATACCTTTCCCCAATATGTACACATAAACACTAACCATTCAGAGCAGTATGGGGAATGACATTAAGATAACACATCCACAGTCAAAATGATCATAAACCATTTAATACAATATGGTAGATCATAAACATGATTCATTAAACACAATAAAAAATTAAATTAAATATATTTGTCAAAATAGACAAAAATACTATAACAAAATCATTGAGGACTTTTTGAGAGAAATACAGTTTAACTTTGAAAAGAAGAGTTATTTTGGATTTTTTTGCATAAAAATAGAAATTAAATAAGGAAATTTTTCCATGATAAAATTATTGGTGTTTGGAAAATAATTTTGGGTTAAAATATATTATAGAGTGTACTTGAAAATATGTAAGAGTTTTAAAATCTCTCTTGAATTGGGCTTGTTTATTGGGAAGAACTATGAAAGATATTTATAAAAAGTTTAACTCCCTACAAAATAAAGGAATATTATGAATGGTAAACCTATATATAATATTAATACAGAATTAATTAAGTTTAAATAAGAATAATTAATAATTTAATTATGGTTAAGAGAGACAAATAGTAACCCAAAAAAATAAGGTTTTTGTAGAAAACCCTTATATTATGTCTGAATGTGTGTACTTGAACATAAGTTTTTGGAATATGAAAATAGACCCATTAATAATTTAATTAACCATATATTATACATGTATATAATATATTATATTTTTATTAAGTTCATTTATGTTCTATTGATAAGTTATAAGATTGAATTCCGTCGTACAGAGTGTTCATTTCATGATATTTACGATTAGTTTGCTAGATTATAAGTATGAAAGATCATGTGGAATGGATATAATTTTACCGAATTGAATTTATATGATAATAATGAAAATAAATAATGTAAAATGGTGATATAATTAATTTTTTATTATGGTATAAGGTTTATTTATTAGATAGAACATTAGTGATAATCATTTTGATTATTTTGATGATATTTCGATTATTAAGATCTAGTTTGTAGTATGAATTAGTATTATGTATATATACTAAGTTCATAACATTAAATAAGACATAATACATATTTTTAATCTGTTTCAACTATAAAAATGGTTTCATGACCAGCCTTTATGGAGAAATTGATGAACCAAGGTTCGTCGTCCATGAAGGTTGTAAATCAGCACCTCTAAGATAATGATTTCATTTAATAAAAAGAGAGAGATATATAGATAGTAGTTTAAGGAATTATATTCAATAAACAAGATATAATTGCATTATATAAATTATTATAGATTTATCATGATCATTTTTACAGAGGGGGTGAGAGGAGATATTAATAAATTCATAAGGAACTTGAAAAAAATAAAAGGAAATAGAAGAGGATTTTACCTCCTGGATACTCATTGAAAATATTTTTAAGGGGATTTATTTTGGTATTTTGGAATGAAAAAGATGTCCTAGATGTGGAAAGAGTCTAGGAAAGCATTTTGGGTAGAACATTGACAAGATTCAAGGCTTAGATAAGTGAGGAGAAGAGGGAGCGAGGGGTGTTTTTTATAGTGGAAGAGGGGTGAAATTTGAATATCTTATTCATTATTTTATTTTTTTCTCAAGATAACCAATAATGTTGATTATTGTAGAAAAAAAATAATAATCTAATGTGAGTTTTAACCTTGTGTTCTTATATCATTGATGACTCAAGGAATAGTGTATTTATATTCTGATGTTTTTATATCGTAAATTACTATATTATACTTTTCACTAAAAATTAAAGTATTTTAGAAAAATCCCAAATATTAAACCCAACCATTTTTTAAAATATAGAATTAGGAAATTAACTCCATTTTATCTAAATAATTTTCTAAATATGATAAATTTCATTTTTAATTAAAATCATTATTTACTTGAAAAATACGGATTTTAAATTTAAAACTAATTTTATAATACTTTCAAAACATAAATGAATTCTCATAAAATTATCCTAAAATAATAGGACAAAAATATTTATTTAGGAATAAATTTTATGAAAATTAATTTTATTTTAAATCAATTTATTAATTTAAAATTATAATTAAATGTTTATTACTCATAAAAATACCAATACTTAATTATTAATTTTTAAAATATTCACTCTCATTTATAAGGTGCCTAAATTTTATTTATACTTACATGGGTGAGGTTAGGGGTCATATTAATATTCATAAGGGTATATTACTATTCATAAGCCAAGTTAATATTCACTAAAAATGTAAGTTGATCATATCAAAATCTAAATATCTTACTGATCGTAACCGTGTATTTCGGTTTTTGAAAATTAAAAACATAGAAGAGAAATAATTTTGTTTAACAGTTAGGCTATAAATATCACCTATAATAAAGCTTTTCTCAATGAGACTCAGAGGTTTGTGAATTCTATATCAAATTTATTTGTAAATCCTTAGGGTTTTATATCTTATCTTTTTATATCATGTTATTCTATTTGACTCATATGTTATGCCCCATTATCATGTTTATTCCCTTACTCAGCTTTATAACTCACCCATTCCTTTTATATATTCCCTAGGTTATCCTACACTGTTGTAGGATCTTAATGGGATTTTGGAACTCATTATGGAGAATAAAATGGTGATGATGTGTTTTATTTTCTTTTTTTATATTATAAACCCAGTCTTCTAAATACACCAAGCCTCATAGTCTCTCAGTTGTGTTTATTAGATGTTTATGTTACAAATCATGTAACAATAATTTAAAAAGGATTAAATTACTATAGTTTTTATCAATTAAAGGTCCTATTATTTTTGGGTATTATTACTAGAATACATTAGTGAGAACCCTTCGGATAATAAAAAGTATATGAGAATATACTAAAATATTTGTGTAGTATAGAGTGAGTGGTTTCTGTGAAATTACATCCCTATATGGATACTACAAGTGGAAGTGGTTCTGGAACAATTGATCCAAGGAGTAATAACCCTAGAAATGGAGGATTGGTTATTAACTCAATATTAAACAACTTTGCAACAAATAGGCCTTAATGCACACCTGATTTGACACTCCCTAGGGATATGATTTGGTACGTTCTAAAACACATTGTGAAATATTATGTAGGACATATATAGATTTTTAGGTTAGAAATAATAATAGGAAAAATCTATTGATAACATAGATTTAAATCCATGTAACATAATATAAGATATACATTTCATTTATATGATATTACTTCGATGTTCATAGTTTCCTTTTTATATTTTTATTCATGTTTGTATTCTCATATCTAGGTTCAATTTTGATAATGTAAATTAATAGAAATATAATCAAATAGTGGATAGTGTTCTCATTATCCATTCATGGGATATATATTTTTTATATGATTATAAGTCTATTAATTATTCCATATCATGTATGTTGAGTAGAACTATTCAAACACCACATAAAGACATTGGGGTTGTGTTATCTATGAGAATATCAAATGGGGGTAATTATGGAATATCAAGTAAATAATCCCTCCCTAGTTAATTTTTGTGGACATAATCTCCCAAAAAATCTTTTTATACTTCCTGTAGTGATATTTTATTCTATGTTGTGTATGAATTGACTATCCTTATATAAATACAACATCCGCTGTTTGGAGAGGGAGCTAAATCTTCACATCCTGATTCATCCATTGATTCTATAAAATTATAGGGAGGAGGATGAATATCCTTTTGAATCTTATTATCATGATTTTATATAATTTCTTTATGATAATGAATATCTATATCAATTTATTAATTTTAAGAAGAGAATCATTTTTATAGACATAAACATTGTGAGGGATTATATTGTTTTATTACCTGATGAATTGTTTAGTCTTCCTCCTACTCGATAGGCTGAGTTCTCAATCATATTTATAACCTTTGTAAATTTTATCAGTTTTATAATCATTTCATCATTTCATTATTACGTAACCCACGGAGAAAGAACTTGGCTTTATAAGAATTTTATCATTGTATAACCCGTGGAAAAGAAATGGGGTTCATAAAAATCTTGTCATGAAAAACCATTTTTAGAAATAAAATAATGGAATCCTAGGTTTATATACCTATACAATATTAATATACATCAAATGACGATATATTATATGTATAATTATTTTTAAGGATCATTTGGATCATTTTTGGTGGAAAATAACATTCCTTTGAAAGTTCATTTTTTAAAAAAAAAAATTCATAAAACATATTGGAAATTATTTTATTTTAAAATAAAATTGAAATATAATGAATGAACCTTCAAAGAAAATAATGGTAATGATGGTGTAAAATTTGGTTTATTCCATGCAATTTTAAAAAGTTATATTTCACACTTTTAGTAAAATCCAAACATAATTTATTTGGAAAATGACATGAAGATTCTATTAAAATGTTTTTGAAAAAAGTTAAATCATGGGTAAAAATCTCCTTAATAAATCATTTTATGAATTAAAAATAAATTTTTAAATTTTTTTTATAAAATATGGTTTTAGAAGAGATATATTTTTCAACCAAAGAGAGAAATAAAGACAATTTCTCTTCAAAATATTTTCTAAATTATTTTAAGTAAAATAGAGTAGAAATATATAAGTATTACTTTAAAATATCATGAATAACAATAAAATAAAAAAATTTATTAGTTATTTTGATATGTAGATCATAATATTTAAACATTGAAGACTTAATCATAAACAATCACGATAAACGATAAAATTGTAACCTAAATCCATTACCAATTTTGTAAACATTTGAAATAGAATCCCCATGAAAGAGAGATCCTAAAATAAAGATGTAATCATCATAATTTTTAGTATAATAATCATAAAATAGATTAATGGGTAGTATATATAACACATAAATAGGTGTTGAATATGTCATGTATCTCACAGAAGTAAAAAATGTGATGGAAATACCTTACTACTTTAGTAATATTATGAATCATAATGCCGAATTAAGAATAACCTAAATTTAAACATTAAATATCATTAAATTGATGATATTAATGATATAAAATACCAAATGTTTATTATATAAAGCAAAAAAATGTAACAAATGGTGAATTTTCATATATCTCCTAGAAATAAAAGATGGAATATAAATCCAGTACCTTAAGTCTCAACTTTCTTTGTACACCTTTGAACCTCATGTATAACAAATATTAGTTTATTAAAAACATGTTATATAAACATAATTATATATATATATATTATAACATATATTTTTTACTTATGACCATTCATTATATGTCTATTACCAATCACATGTTAAAATCACATTTCGGGTAATAACCGCCTTGTTTTTCATATATGTTTTAATTTGTTATTTTTGATCCTCTTAATTTGATCAGGGTTCCATCATCTCTATAATAATAATTGTAAAATAATTAACATATTTATGCATCAATTATAATTTTAATACCCATAATAAAATATGGTTCTGAAAAATTATGTTCATTACGATCATGGAGATGTTATGTTGTACATACAAATGAGTAACATTTCAATTTTTCAATGATCATTATGAGAAAGAGGTAGGTAATATAATATACATATAAAATGATAATAATACCATAAATAAAATATTACTCATTTATATATAATTATAAATACCATCCATGTGGTGTGGTGATGAAAATATTAAGTCACACCACTTCGTGAAGGCGGTAGTCTACACGTACACGAACGACATTATCATCTTTTAATGACTGGAAATGCAAGAAATAAAATGACATATTATCTTTTAATAATCCTAAATATATAAATAATAGTATAATTATGTCATTTAAATCATATATATTCTTTAATTCTATACTTTTTATGTTCCATGTAACTATTTATTGAAAAACAAATCACACCGCTTCACGAGGCGGTAGTCTGTCGTACACATGAGTGATGTTATTGTATCCCCTATATAATGGAAAGTAAAAAATTTTATATGTGATATATTGAGTTTAGAGGTATAATTATGTTATAAGTATCATATATATAATTTAAATATATCAACACACCCAACCGTGATATGTGGTAATGGATAAATGAATGACATCAGATTATGAGGAGGTAGTTTTCAATACACAAGATGATTTCATAACCTATTTTATGGAATGAGATATATTTTTAGGTCAAGACCATAAAATAAAAATATATAAGCATATAAAATATAATTAGGTTATTATATCATCATGCTTTAATAATAATTTAACGAGTTGGAGGAAGAAAATAAAAATGCTCGATGAATAATGTTACATCTTACTCAGGTAACCTCCTAAGGTTTTCACCAAAATACTTCAAATATTTAATTTATTCAAAACAATGAATATAGGATTATATTAGGGAATTTTTTAATTTTTTTGGGAAACTATTTTCCAATAAATAAGGGTTTTATTATGTTTATACGAGAGGATAGGGGGTGTCATTTTATAAGTGAGGTGAGTGGGACACTTATAAATATTTGAAAAGAAAAAGGTGTACCCATGTTTTTATCATACCACAAGACACAAAAATTGATTTCTATTGATAATTAGACATTATAAGTTCTAATTATGACCAAAAAATATATTTTAGACAAATTTTCAAGTCATTTTAACCCTTATATTTTTAGTTTAACCATCGGTAAACCCATTTTTACCTGATCTATGGTAATTAATTTTTTCTGTTTCACTATTCATCATGGTAGAAAATTAAGTGGAAAAAATTATAAAATATAAATTTTTATGACTCGAGATATATAATACATTTTTAAAAGCAAAATTCACATAAGCTAAAAAATATAAATTAAAATTAAACCCATAGATTCGATGAGAAAGTGGGTTTTCAATGAGAATATGTTCAAAAGTTTCATGATTTTTATATCAAAATTAAAAATGAAAATTATTGTAAAGACATAAATTGGATTAAAAGATTTATAATTGAAATAATTTTAATTTGAAACTAATTTAAAATATAATTTAAATTTATAAAATTTTTAAATGAAAAGGTTGTTTTCAATTAAAATTCAGTAAAATCAGTATTCATAAGAAATTAACCTTTTAAGAAAATTATAAAACATTCACCCTAAGATAATTATGAAATTATGATTCAAAATTGAAAACTATAATTAAAAATATTTTTTTTAAAACATTGAAAAATTATTTTTAATATAAGTTCCCAAAAGGCAATAAAACAACTTTTTTATAAAAATAATGTTTTTAAGCATAAAAATAGATTTATTAATTTCTGTTGTCTAGAAACCACATAAGATGATTATTAAAGTGTTGAATGAATATAAAATATAAATATTTAATTAAAATCCTTCATTAAAATTTTTTTTAAATTTTTTTTTGTAAAACATATTTTTTTCATAAAAAAAGTTTTTTAGAGAAATATTTCCTTTATTTTAAAATAGTTTTTATTTTCATATTTAATTACACACATACCAAATAAATTATTTTCTATAAATGTGTAGACCAAATATTTTCATAATTTATTTAATACTAGTCATAATATCTATTATATTACTGGGGTGTTAAGTTTAATATAATAATATTTTAATAATATAACACCCTTCATTTAAAATTAGGGTTGCATGTAACACAATATAAACTCAGTGTTACATGTAATAAAAAATATTAAAAAGAATAAATTAAGTTGAAAAAAAATATTTCACAAAATATCAGGGTGCCATATTCTACCACACCTAAAATGTATTTCTAAATTGAAATTTGTTATTTTGGTACAAACAACTGAGGATACTTCTACCTCATTGAATTGTCAGGTTCCGACATAACATCCTCAAGCTTGTAGTTTCGCCAAAAAACAATGACAATGTAAGTGGTCTTGTTTGATAGAAATTTATCTATTAGATATTTAATCCCTACTTATTTTTCCTTATAGAAAATTTCATGCTTGAAGAGTATAACCTCTGAGTTCAATACATATGATGGGTCAAGTATGTAATTTATTCAATGGAAGATATAATTGATAGGATACAATCCCAATATGATAAATAATTTAAAAGGGACCAATATACATAGGTATTAGATTTCCTTTTTATAGTAATCCCAATTTCATCTTTTTGTTGTGATTTAATCAATTTCTTCTTAAAATATTACTCTAAGATATAATGATTATTTTTTTTATTCCTAATTCTCTAAAAGATCAAAATATCCATAATATAATGATAAATCATTCCTTCAATCTCTTTTTTTAAAAATATTTTCACTGGTTATCCAATATGGATAAATCTTCATATGGTGAAATAGTAAATTATTCTCTAAAATATCATACAAAGTTCAACATAAAATAATCTATACATGGTTAACCTTATAACCCAACCAAAATTCAAAATTTATAAATAAGGTCACTAAATTTCTCAAAATCACCTTAAAATTAATCACTAATATACTATAAAGTAGTTATTGATTTTCACCTACCAAACATGTGAATTCATTCCTCATGTATTCTCTTGAAACATATTAATAACCGGAATTGACATTAAACCATGTTGAAATAATACATGATTCCACATTACTTATATAAAACATAGATTAAGGATATGTTCTGTAAATACAAAAATTTAGTAAACTCCTTCATTGATTTCATAAACCACCTTTTTAACAAATTATTTATAAGTTCCATTCTAATCAGTACCATAAAATTTACTTTATCCATATCAATTATATCTTTATCCAAACTAAACACCATTTTCTCAACATCAGGGACATACTAAGGGTTTCATTCCCATAATCATGTCCTTCCAAAAATATTACCCTTACATTAAAACACTTTTATAGTTTATTAGTACATTTCAACATATTCTTTCATATCCTTAATGAAAAACTTATATTAAACAATCTTTATATATTTCATGATTCAGTTAACATAATTATTGAATTCTAATATAAAAGAACTTTAATAATCCAACTTTATTATTAAACCATTATCTATGCCTCATCATCTAATTTGTTAATACCTATTTCATAAAGTATGAAATATGAATCATGTTTTGTCATTCATAAACCTCAATTTAGTCATGCCAATCATATTTAACATAAAAATATTATAAGAATAGCCCATACATTTCATATTTCATTCATGGTGTCTTCATAATCAGAAATATAATCATTACTCATACATCCTTGGGGACTCACTTCACATGAATTCCCCTTATAACATTGCTTTTTATAATACACATATGTTGCACATTTAAAACATTCAACCATTGATAATACATTAGGGAGACCAATATTCCCATCCATTTTGTTGACAAAACTTTTCATTTTCCATTAGCAATTACTCTCTCTGTTTCATTCTTTTACACACATGAATCGTCTTCCTGTTCCTCTAATACATTCACTAGGGTGATTCTTCCCACATTCTTGACATATAGGAAACTAAATATTCTTTACTCCATGGCCTCCACTACCCAAACACTTAGTGAAATCTATCATTTTATTCTTTGGAGAGTCTGAGAGTTGGTTAAGGTTAACATTATAAATCATGTTCCATGATAAATGATTAGGCATAATCATAATATCCTTCACTCCATTCATAATACAATTTTTCATCTCATCAGAAGTTTTTTCGTCACATTCAACGTTAACCAAGTTCTTTCTAGTTCCTACCATTGACAAAAAATCATAGTGTGATAAAACTAGTCATTATGTAAAACTACATAATCATGAAAAAAAATCACTTATAGGATGTCTAAATCATGGTACATTCTTCTTAATCTATGAAACTATAGGTTTATACTAGGATATTCATAATCATAATATATTTAAATACTTTATGATTTTTTGTAAAGATTTTGTGAATTTCTAAAGAATATATCCCTCTAGAGTATCAAACTAGTTGTGTAGTAAATCCCATTATTGTGCACTAAGTAACTATTGAGTCCATCTCAATGCACCCTTTTTGAGTTATTACCCCTAGGTACCTCTATGAGAGAGACACATAAACTTTTAGTATAAAGATATGTATTTAATTTCTAGAAAACCACTTTCTCTATCCTTTACACAAATTTTAGGAAATTTTCATAAACTATGACTCATCCATATACTTATGATTAGAGAAATACTTAGACACATCCTTATAAATATCTATAGGTATATCACTAAAATTTTCTCATCATAGTCTACAAAGGATAACTAAAACATTCCTTTGATACCAACTATAGTGACTTAGGCCTCTCATACATAGATATTTTAGCTCTTTAGAAGAATATTAAATACATTACACAAACTCATGCCTGATGACCATAATAGTTTAGTGTCTTTGGAGACTAGGTACACAATCATCTCATTTGGTGAATAATATTCAACATCTCCCATAAATATGGTTCCCTTCAGTACTTTTACAATACATAACCTACTTAAAACGTTTCTTTATTACTTAGGGAAAGTAAAAATAGTAAAGGGAGAGCTCAGATCCTCAATAAGGGTAAATAAGGGAGATACATAATCATAACATGAGCATAAGAGTACGAGAACATGAAAAAAACATTTTAAATACATACCCTACATATAAAATATCATACTATTGTGTCACGACATAAATATTATAAGATTATAATACATAAATCGTAATGAAATCAATGAACTTGATCCATGAGATCATAAAATTGTAATAAGACATAGTTTTATTGAATAAACATCAAATTATAATATTGTGAACCTAGATAAATAGATACATGTTCACTAATTATGTTAAGTAAATGAAATTAGAACCTTGAATAAATTTATAGAGGTACATCTTGGTCACCAAATAACATTATGGATATGGAAGAAAAGTCCATGCATGACAATGTTAACATGTAATCAGGTTTATGCATAATATTATAAACATGTAATCAGGTTCACACATAACATTCTGAACATGTAATAATAATTACACATAAAATTATGAACATTTAATTGTGTTTAAGCATAACATATTTACTCATGAGTTACCCATATTTACCTAATTCATTGGAAAGAGATATAGGTCCCACCCATTACATAATGACAATCATATATATGCATTCCACGATATCATAAAACCATCATTATAGATTAAAATATTAAATTAAATGGTATTTATAAAAATTTCATCATATCATAACCTATGGAAATTAGATAGGTTTCATAATCATTTCATTATTTCATAATTTCATAATCCATGGAGAAATAATTGGGTTTTAAAATAACTTTATAACGGTGTAACCCATGGAAAAGAAATGGGTTGAAGAAAAATATTATCATGATAAACCATTTAATGAATTAAAAATAATGGTATAATTGGTTTATATCCCCAACGAATCATAAATTACAAAAAAGGATTCTATATTATATGGAAAATTATTTTATAATATCACTTGGAACATTTCCTGATGAAAATAACTTTTCTTTTAAAATCACTTTTAAAAAACATAAAATTTTAAAATAAATTAAAAACAGATTTATTTGAAAATAAACTTACAAAATTATATATTAAACATAAAATAAAATAGCGGTCATAATGGTGGAAAATTTCATTCATTACATACATGTTAAAAAATATTCCTTTCATATTTTCTATTAAAACCAAACATTCATTTTTTAGAAAATAAAATTAATATTTATTTTAAACAACAATTTGTAAAAAAATTAAAACATGGGTAAAAATTTCATTAAAATTTTTTTTTAATAATTTTTATAAAAAAATAAGAAAGCATTTTAAGAAAATGTGGTTTTGGAATAAAAATGGTTTTCTACCGAAGAGTGAAATAATGATGATTTTTCTTAAAAACTTATTCCCAATAATTTTAGTCAGCAATGAATTGGAAAATGGTAATATTAATTTAAAAAATAATTAATAACTTGTGTATAAGAAATTTTTTTCGAATTATTGAGAGTTAAATCAAAATATTTCAATATAGGTTACCTAATCATAAATAATCCTGACAAATCTTGAGATTATAACATAAATCCATTACCACTTTGGTAATCATTTGAAACACAACCCTCCTAAAAGAGAGATAATATAATAGATATTTAATCCCAATAATTTTCAGTATAATCATCATAAAATACATTCTTGGGTAGTTTATACATATCATAAAAGAAATAGTTTGTGAATATGGAATGTTTCTTATAAAATTAAAAAGTCAGATGGAAATCCCATTTCATTTTTGTAATATTTTGAATCATAAGACCCAAGGAAGAGTAACATAAAATTAAAAATTAAATATAAATAAAAGGATAATTTTCATGATATAACATGTAAAATGGGAGGTATATACACCAAATAAGAGAAATATGTGGTGAATTTATATTTTTATCCCACAAATAATACATGGAATAGAAATCCCTTACCTTAAGTCACAAATTTCTTCATACATGTTCAAACCTAATGTTTGATAAATATAATTTTATTATAAATATATTATAGAAATATATTTATATATATTATACCTTATATTATTCACATATGACCATTCATTATGTATTTATTACTAATTCTTTTCTAAAATTACATTTTGTTGAATAACCACATTGTTTTTTGTATGTTTTTTTATTCGTTATTTTTGGTACTCTTACTTTAATCATTTTCTTTTCATATAATAAATAATAATAATGAAATAATTATCATATTTATACATAAATTATTATTTTAATACCAATCATGAAGGACCTTTTTTAGAAATTATGTATGTTATTATCATTGAGATTGTAGGTTGTACTAACTCTAGAGGAACGTTTCCATTTTTAAATGATAATTATGGAAAGGAAATATGTAATATTTTGTATTTATATAATGATAATAATATGATAAATAAAATATTTTTCCTTTAAATAGTCTTATACGTATCATCAATGTGGTTTGGTAATGAAAAGGGAGGGTCACATAGCATCGTGAAGGCGGTAGTCCACACAAATATAAATGGCGTTATCATCTTTCAATGAGTGAAATGGTAAGAAATAAATGGATATTTTATTTTCTAATAATGATTAATATGTCATTAATATCATAATAATATCATTTATATCACATATATTCATTAAATTTATCCGTCTTATCTTCCATGAAAAGCATTAGTGAAAAATGAATCACATTGCTTCGTAAGATGGTTGTCCGTTTTACACACGTGTGACGTTATCATATCCTATATGGAATGGAAAGTAAAAAAAATTATATATGATATAATAACTTTAGAGGTATAAATATTTCATAAATATAATATATATATACTTTATATCCATTGTCATACCCACCTATGATAGGAGATAATAGAAAAACTAATGACATCAGTTCGTGTGGTGGTAGTCCACCATAAACATGAATGGCGATTTCATAACTTATTTGATGGAAGTGGAGATGTTTTTAGGTCATGAAATTATCATAATATATATATATATATCTTATATAATGTGTTTATTATATCAGGATGTTTTAGTAATAATTTAAGGAGGTGAAGGGATAAACAAGATAAACATGCTTGATGAAGAACGTTACCTCTTCCTCAGGTAACCTCCTTAGGAGTGTAGAAAAAGAATACTTAGGTTTAGATTATGATTGATATAAGGATTAAATTATAATATGAGGGAATTTTTAAGTGAAATGTGATGGAATTTTCCAAACCAAAATGTTTTTATTGTGTGATGAAGAGAAGATAGAGGGTGACATTTTATTAGCAGGGTGAGTGATACACTTGTAATGTTTTTAAAATAGAACGGTGTAACCAAAGTTTTATCATTATAAAAGGATAAAAAATTGAGTATAATAGAGAATTATAAATTATATTTTCAAAATATATCTATATAATATGTTTTATAAATGTTTTTGGGTCATTTAAACCTTTATATTTTTTGTTTAACCCCTCATTAACCCATTTGTACCTTCACCACGTTAATTAATTTTTTTTGATTTCACTATTAATTTTGGTTAATAATTAAAATGAAATTATTATATAATATAAATTATTCTAATTAAAAATATGGAATCCATTTTTCTAAATTCTATTTACAAAAGTGGAAATTTTTAATTTAAAATTAATCACACAAACACAATGAGAAAACAAGTTTTAGAAAAAAAAATGTTTAAAAGTTTACAACGTTTTTATATCCAAATTTAATATTAAAATGGTTAAAATGACATAAATTGGATAAATATATGTATAATTTAACTAATTTTAATTTAAAATTAATTTAAAATTTAATTCAGCTTTATAAACAATTTAAATTAAAATGTAGTTTTCAATGGAAAATTAGTATTTTCACTATTCAACAAAAAAATAATTTTTTCAAAACATATTAAAAAATTAAACCTAATATAATTTGGAATTATGATTAAAAAAAATTATTTTTTTAAAAAAATAAATTTTCTAAAATTTTTAAAAAATTGTTTTAAAATAAGTGCATAAAAGGTGAGAAAACAACTTTTTATAAGAATATAATTTAAATATAAAATTGGATTTATTGTTATATATTGTATATAAAAAAAATAATATAGATGTTAAAAATTTTATTTAATATATAATATATAAATTTCAATAAAATAATTCACCAAAATTGGTTTCTATAATTTATTGAGGTAAGAAATATTTTTTTTATAAATATAGTTTTCTTTCAGGAAAAAATATCCTTTTTTTAAAATAGTTTTTATTGTTATTTTTAATTAATTAGTCTCCCATGTGTAAACCTTATGTTTTCATAATTTATGTAATCTTATTCATACCCACCAATCTAATGGTTAGGTGATCACTATCATATAACCATATTTTAATAATATGGCACGATTCATTTAAACTCAGGGTTTAATATAATGAAAGCTAAATTCAATGTTACGTGTAATGAAAAATATTTATATTATTAAATTCATTTTAATTTTTTTTCATAAAATCTCTAGGGTTTACAAGGTAAAAGAATGGGATGTATTTGAATGATTTTATAAATACTTTTCTAATGGAAAAGATATATAAAATAGATGTTAAATATATGTTTTGGATGATGAAAGTATCTTTATTGGGGACTGTTATCACTAGAAAAGGGATATTTATAGATCCTTATATAAATAATGAAATTTTTGAATAGACCAAGACACATATATAATATATATCTATAGTTTCTTTATACTTTCTGGGTTTTATAAATAATATATGAGGAACATCTTAAGGATGTCAAACCAACTAACCAAGAAAATGAAAAGGAGTGTAATGTTTTTGTAGACTGATGAATTTGAATAGATATCTAATTAATTTAAAAATAGGATTATCGCTACACCATTATTCATGTTTCCCTCAAGTGGGGTTATTTTCATAGTATACAAAGATTATTCAAAAAATGTCATGTGATGTGTATTGATACAGAATGATAAATTGATGGAATACACCTTAAAAGAGTTGAATGTTCATGGGTAGGACTACCCAAATGTAAGATATGGTGTTAGATGTAGTGATATTCACCTTCAATATTTGAATGACAAATATTTATAGGGATAATTGAAAATATATATAGATCAAAATAGCCTAAAATATATATTCACAAAGAAAGAGCTTAATATTCATAATGAAGATGGTAAGATCTATTAATTGACAATGACGGATCAATACACTATCATAATTAGAATGAAAATAATGTGGCTAATGATTTTTGGAGAAAGGATCGTCACAACTAATCAATAATGATAATTAAGAAGGATCCAATATTCATAGACTTTCAAAGTATGGAAAGTAGATCATAATGGATGGAATATCATTATAATTTTCTAAAATTTTTGCTCAACCAATGATTTTGTAGAATATAAATGATGATAAAAGTGATTATATATAAATATAGAATAATTTTAGAGATATAAAAAAATTTATGTCCTAAGAGTTAATAATTGACAAATAACATGTTACAGTATTTGAGTAATGTTTATGTGTACCATAAAATCATGAGACAAGGAGGGGGTTGTTGAATGTTGTAAATATCTTGTCCTTATACATCTACCCTAGGAAAAACAAGATGTATCGATATATCTTGGAGGATTATTGGTGGGACAATATAAAAAATTAGCTTATAGAATATAAATCAAAATTCCTATAGTTGGAGTTTGGCCCAATGGTTAAGGTAGCCTTATAATCCTGCATGAAGCCTATGATCAAATTCTAGTGGCCTTGAATTTAGGAGTTATTCTTGGTGGGGTGTTGTCCATTGAATAGTGAAGTGGTGGTGAGACCAAAATTTCTTTGAGGGTTTAATGTCAATGAAACTAATGGTGGATCACGGCATAGATATCATCAATGGTAATAAGTTTTTAGATTAGTGAAAATGGTAATGATAGTGGAGAGTGAGAGGTGTCAACATCATTGGAATATTGGTAATAGAACGCATTGCCTTGAAGAACAATGTTGGAAAGTTGGAATGATGATATAAGGGATTTGAAAGTAGTAGGAATGTAGTAGTGTGGTTGTGATATAATAGAGATATTGTTGTTGAGGCACTACCCACACTTGGGTAGAAAGTAGTCTCATCAGATCCACAAGTGTTAGCATAAGAAGAGGAAGAATTAGAGCAAGTGGAAACCACCATTAGAGCTAATTTGATTGGAAATAAAGAGAGGGTATGGATTTCTCAATCCTTATCAAGAAACATGCACTTCTTTTTGGTAAAATTCTATCCGATTAATAATTTCGAGCGAGATTATTAATGAATCAAGTGAAGAGAAGATAGGGAGGGGTTGTTTTGTGTTTCTCGTCCTTGGGCCCTTAGGTCATGTTATAGGCCTTGAGCTTATGGGTCTATGGTTCATGTTGGATTCCCTCTCAACATGGTTAGAAAATGGGTTTATTAGAAACTTAAAAAATAAAATCTATATTCTTTGGTATTAAGAGGAAGATACATTAACATTCCAAGAATGTCATCATAAGGTGGTCGAAAAGAGGAAGTCTAAGGGTATGATGCAACCATTTCCCATACCTTCATTGAAATTGGAAACTATAACCATAAAACATTTAATTAGTCTTGTGAATATATCAAGAGGAATTAATTTTATATGTAATTTTGGGAATTATCATATAAAGATGGATCATTTCAATAAAATTAAAGAAAACTCCTCACTTGATTAACATGTATGTATATACAACAAATAATTAGCGAGGCTACATGAAACACCACTATTGATTGTTTCTTGATGAGACTAGATATTTAACTTTATGATATTTACAACGTATTTTACATTATCTAAAAACATAATTGATCATCATTATGGATTATCACACCTAAATTAATGGCCAATTTGAGAATACAATCAAAATACTTGAAGACTTATTGAGGGAATGGATGATGGAATTAAAAGGAGGATGGGGTCTTCATCATCATTTGTTCAATTTATCATATAATAGTAGTTTACAGAAATGTATCCAAATGGATCTATATGAATCTTTCTATGTGAAGAGATTTTTAACACCTATGTGATGGGATTAAATTGGTGAATGGAAGATTCTAGGTAGTGAAATGGCTGAATAAATGGTAGAAAAGGTAAATATCATTCAATAGTAAATCATGAATGATGAATATTTAAAGAAGCGTTATGTTGAAAATCATTGAAGATACCTGAAGTTTGAAGTTAACATTAATGTGTTCCTCCACATATCTCTATGAAAGTGTGTTATAATATTTTGGAATAAGGGAAAACTGAGTCCTAGGTACATGACCCTTTTTAGATTCTCGATCACATCGAAGGTGTGGCATATCAGCCAGTACTTCAATAAATCCCTTCTCAAGTACACTATGTTTTACATGTATCTCTCTTGAGTAGGTATAAACCAAATAATTCACATGTACTGAATTTAGAGGTGATATAGCTGTAAAATGATCTCTCTTATGAGGAGAAACCAGTTATGATCTTGAACTATATAGATGAATTTCTTTACAACATGACAACTCACATAGTCAAAGTATTATTGTGAAACCATAAGTATGACGAGGAAACATGAGAACCAAATAAAGCCACGAAGAAGAAGTTACCTTACATGTTTTAACCATAGTATATAAAATAAAACAATTTAAGAGATATTTCTTAAAGGGGGAAGAATGTAAAGTCTTGGAATTTTATTAATGGAATTTTCCTTATGAATATATTATTCAATCACATTTAGTGAAATTATAGTATATAATGCACACACACAACATGATGAACCCAACTACATTTTATTATATTAATTTAAAAATTACATTTAGTGAATAAATATTTAAATAAAATTTTAAAGTATTATGATGAGGTAAAGAATAGAAAATAAGATATAAA
Organism: Viscum album; assembly: GCA_963277665.1. Classification (NCBI taxonomy): domain Eukaryota; kingdom Viridiplantae; phylum Streptophyta; class Magnoliopsida; order Santalales; family Viscaceae; genus Viscum; species Viscum album. The sequence goes on along the minus strand of OY728133.1, from coordinate 1,523,858,568 downwards.
AATAGGAAAATTTGGATCTTCTCAACCCCCCATAAAAATCACACTCAGAAACAAAAATTTAGAAATGATATAGAATAATAGTAAAGAAACATGTATTTAGAAAATGAAAATATATAAATTTGAAAGAAACTAAAAGAGAATGAGGAATGAATGAAATATGAGTTATTTATAGAATGTATGGAAACCATATTATCACTACAAGTCTGACTATTGAAATAATACTCTGATCATTGGAATATAAATCTACCTATTATGATCAGTAAAATAACTATTAGAATAAAATCCCGACCTATGGAAGTGTAAAACGATATTATTTATTATATTAAATAATAATATGGAATATTTCTGTCTTGATACATATAAATAAATGTTTTTAAAATCATATAATAAGTTTTTATATTTTTAGAAAGCTTATATGTTTTATTTTTATTATTATAATTAATATGATGATTTAAAAGAATTTTTATTTTCATAAAATTGTTTTATAAATTAATTTTATGTTATATTATAATTATAATATAGTTTTATGAGACCATTTATAAACTTTCAATTGATCTGAAAATTGGACATAATATAAATATTGGTATTTTTCACATAAATAATTATTTTATTTAAAAATTATATTTCTAAAATATAGAAAATTATTTTCATAAAATGTATTTAATTTTTTAAATCCATTTTTTCTAAATATGTTTAGTTTCAATTTTTCTATTTTCCTAAAATAGTTGTTGAATAGTGAAATATATCAAAATATGATATTTAACCTTATAAAAAAATAAATGAATTTTTGAGTCATGGATGATGTAATAATAAATTATTTTAAACATAAAATCACCATTTACAATATATATTCCCGTGAATAAATACGATCAATAGTCTTGAGCTAAAATAATAAACTAAGGAATATAATATTAAAAAACATCCCTCCCATCCCCTTATAAATATCACCCCTATCAACACCTTCTTTTAAAAAATTATAAGCCTTATATAATTCTGAATTTTTACACAAATCACTTACCAATCCTATCCTCAGCATCTCAATTCTTCTGGTCTCATCAAAATACCATTCCAAGGAGCCATATGGTGTAGCCCAATACTAGACAACCAAATAAGGAGGTAGGCTCTGAACGAAATTTATTTTAATTATATTATTCTTCTAACACCCCTATATTATATAAATACACCTAAAAATAGTAACATAAGAATTCTAAATACACTTATATGTTATTTTTATTATGTAATATTCATCTTATACCCTCATTTTTTACATTTCTAAAATGAAAGCATAGTCCATAATATGGTTTGTTCACCACCTCAGTAAAAAGTGTGATTTTTTCTACTATCTTAAATTTTTTTATAAAGACAATATTATTGTTTAATTTGATTATAATAAGTAAATTAAAACATATAACAAGTTCTATAGTGTTTTAATTATCATTTATTTAAATAAAATGAATCTAGTTCACGATAGTTGGTAAAACGGCCTAAATGAATTGACCACATAACATTAACATTTTTACTAATTGAATCATCCCCATTCAAAATAAAAAAGTATATTTTTACCTAATTAAATTTTTTAAAGGACTTTAATATAATTTCATTTCACTTATATAGTTTTATTCCCATTTAAAGGAACATCAATAATCATCCACATGTGATTCGACCTTGGAACCATAAAATTAAATCCCTCAACATAATAAAATTAACCATTATATCTCATTAAAATGTATAAAAATGAATATATTATAATTAAATTAAGTAAAATATAGTTATAAAATGTTGTAAAAGTTATAATTAATGAATCTAATTTGATTATCCATGACATTAAGTGAATGAGCATAATGTTTTTGGAACCTACGGTAAGGGGTCCCTTTGAATAACCGTTTTTCTTTAGGGTATGACTTTTATCTCTATAATTAAATTTATCTCAATATTTTATGTTATTTAATTATTCTAAATTTTTAATATATGTATATTACATATATAACTACCTCATTCTACCTACCTTTTATGGGTTAATACATGACACAGGTTCATTTCTCAATTTACTACTTTAAAATCAACCGTTTTTAAGCGTAAATTTTCTATCCATTAATCCTTTTATGTTACACTAATTTAAAATATTTATTACCATTCATGATATCAACGAAAAATAACTTTTTATGTTTAAACATTCTATTTTAGATATGATATTCAAAATAAATGTCATACTTATTCATTCTCTAAAAGAAATTGAATAATTCAGAAAAAACACCATTTGGAAAGTTCAATTATATATAAATTTATTTACCCTTTATCATGATGTCTCTTTAAAATTATCACCATATTTTTAAACATAATATTATGTACTAAGATATCAAAGTCAAAAATATTTAATTCCTTCTTCAATTTTCAATTTTTATGAAATATAATTTGATTATGATATGAAGAAAGATTATGAAACACATTTGTTTCCCCTAGTAACCCACATGTTTATAACTTATGATTGATTTCCTTTTTTTTGCACAAATAATCTTGTGTATTTTATTATGGGTTCTCATATATATTTATAAAATTTATTTGGTAATGTTTTTGTCTATTAATACAATATGTTGAAGATTAGGGAGTAAACTTAATCTATGATTTGATATTTTTAACATCCTGGTTCCGGGTGCTGCCCAATGGTGCCCCGTACCCGGTTGGTATTCAAGGTCCATCATGATTCTGGTGGTATTAATTTAAAATTAAATTCATTTGTTCATGGGTATAGGACCTTGAAAGGATATAAAATGGTTATTGTCACATAACTATAAGTGGTAGGACATTACTCATTAAGAGACATAAAACTATGTTTGTTTTTCTTACCTTCATAAATACAAATAGGAAGAAATACTTATAAGTATGATCTGATCTTTTTAACACCAAATTCCTCCCATGAAGATAATTTTTTTGAGTTCTTAGATATATATTTATTTAATATTATATCCTACTAAAATGAGAGATATAAATATCCACTGATCATACATATGTTCATATCAATTTAGGGTAATAATTAATCACCATTATGAATAATTTAACCATTAGTTCTATTGGTAAATATTTCATGAATATGTTTTAAATCTATAAGGGAGTCTAGGAATAGGTAATAAATCCCCTTAATAGATTATTTTCTCTCCCATCCTCTCAACCAACACATAATAAAATGTGTCCTTACTAAGTCCCAATAGCCTTTAGTGTAACATTTCCGACCTGAGTGCCACTAAATCGGCACCCCGAGCCGGGTCGTCACATGACCTCAACCGCACCTCCCAGTATGCTAGAGGTTAGCAACTAGTAGTGAGGGTCTAAAAGGTCATATGGGGAGACTATAACCTCTTTATCATAGTAATCCACAACATATCACACTGTAAATAGCAGAAATAGTATGAAACAACCAATAACATGTATAGAAAAAAATCTCCCACACTGGGTACAAACCACAAGAAAAAATAAATATGTCAATTAATGATATGGTTCCATGTGAAAAAAACCCAAAATAAATACATATAATGGAATCCCAAAAATGGTTCTGACTATATGTATGGAACCTCATCCATGCATGTCCTATGTCCAACTCAACTCCCTAGCATAGGTCCTTTTCCCTTGTCCTGTCCTGCAAGCATTAAATATTCTTGGGTACCCAACAGTGGCCTAAGAGGGGTGTTATTATAACTATGTAGGCCACCACCAACAATGTCTAAAAATTATGTAGTTTACCAGATACTGTATGCAAGAACTAAATAGAGACAAAAAAAATATAGAATACTTAAGGTAGTCATTAGTGATAGTGTTTCCCTTATGTCAACCCATTTCCAAATTCATATTCAAAACATATAAGGACTATATGAAAATTTCAACATTCTCATTTGTTAAATGGATTAGGAATGTTCAATAATCACAAGGCATATGTGAATTTATCAAGTCCTATATTTCTAGGGAAAAACATTACAATAACCTCATTATCCTCACCTAGAAACCGTAGTCTGGGTAGAATAAAGCTGTTAGGGGAATATAACTCCGTTCCCTTCCCTAATCCATGCATTAAGGGGTTGTATTTTAGAGCCTTAGTCCAACATGAACCATGGTCATAGAACCTAATGTCTGTACAACACTCTTCCAAGCCATGTGAACATGTTTATTTATTTTTTTACCACACATAACCACAATAAAACCACAGCATAGAAAATAACACTAGAAACATCAAACAATTTCAATTAAAATGGGAATTGTTATTATGACATAATCCATTAACACATTTATCATTTATATCTCATAACCATTTAACTCAATTAACATTTCCCAAATCTAACTCACTAAGAACATTAAAGTACAAAACATAATTCATTATTATATTCCCATTAATCTCATTTAACCTAATTACATTCCAACCAAACTATCCCATATCCATTATAGACACTGGAAACATATACCCATAATTCTTTAATATTATTTATATTAACCAATTAACACAGTCATTGAATTCTCTACATCAACAAATGTCAATTTTACACCCAACACTTCCATTATCCCCATTCGGGAGGGTTGTCATACCATATGGGTGGCCCTAAATCAGTTAAGTCATCCTCCATACATCCCATAGGGATCATGAGGGGTTAATTTGGTTATTTAAATGCCCAATATATCATGTCTGGAAAAAGAAACCAAGGACACAATAAGGGGTGGAATAACATAACCTCACATGTACAAATCTATATCAAAACAGAGGGATATTACATCTAGACCACCTACCATGATTTTTTTATTGAACACACTCCCAAACTATGCCTTAGATCTCGATCTAACCACATTCGAAGAATAAACCTAGATCACACCTGGAAAGAATGATTTTCGATCTTTGAAAGGTGATAAGGATGATATAAAAACCCTAAACCAAGAAGAGAAGAAAGAGAGGTATTAGCCTTACCCAGATCTTTAATTTACAACTGAAATCTCTTTGAACGACATATAGATGAAGGAGAAAAACCCTTCGAATCTATTGGGAGATCTTCCTCATCACTAGGGTTGCAAGGGGGAAGAAAGGAGGAAATCCTTAGTTTGTGTTAAAAATACTATAATGGAATTTTTGTAAATTTCTCAATTTTATTAGGATGCATGGTTTACCAGCTTGTTTTTCTAAACCGTGTTCAAACTGTGTATGAACCACTATCCCAAAAGCACCCCTTTGCAAATTTTAGGGTGAATTCCACACAATTAGCTGATCCATGCGATAACCATGCCCAAGTCACATTCCAAGGTTGCATGGTTACCTTGGATGCTCCACATGGTCTTCACTAACCCTGTTATAATCGTTCAGCATGACCAGAGAACTATTTTTTTCTTCTTTTTTATTCCTTAAACCCCCTGAACACCCTCAAGACATATAATGCAGTAAGGGAGACACTTATTTATCCAAAATAAGGGACTTAAACTAAAACATAAAAAAAATACCTTGACAAAAATCCTGGATATTATAACCTCCCCACCTTAGGATGACTCATCCTTAAGCTGCTCCTCCCGAGCATCAATGAGCTGCCAAAGAAAAGAGATCGGGTAATAGGGCCCACATATATGATTCTCACTCCCATGTTTCTCCCTGAATGTTTCCATGCTATCATAGAACATTAACCAAAGGTACAACTTTTCCGGACAAAACCTTTTCACTATGATAAATAATACGAATCAGATGCTCCCCAACAAACACATCAATATCAAGATCAAGATTTTCAACTTCAATCAGATGGGATATATTAGGGTGATACTACTGATGTTGTGAAATGTGAAAAAAATTCATCCATCCCACAATAACAATATAAAATAGTCAATCAGTATGCCACTAATCCAATCGCAGCCATGATATAAAATGGACCCATATACATGGGCACCAACTTTCCCTGTTTCCAAATTTGATGGTGACAAAACCATGGTGACATAAGAAGAAACAAAATATTCCCCCACAACAGACTCATGATTTCTATTAAACCGATATACATATGAATTCTACCTACTTTGAGCTATCATCATGCACTTATGAATCAAATAAACTTTCTCTAACATCTCCTGCATGAGTCTCGGTCCTAAAATCTTAGATTCCCAGGCCTCTAACCAACATAAATGAGATCTACATGGTCTATCATAGAGTTACCCAGGTGGTTTCATCTGAATCATATCCTATAAAATGTTATCATAATAAAATTTAATGACTGATAAGTGATTTTCCCATGAATGATCAAAATCTAGAAAACAAGCTTTCAACATATCTTCTAATACACGAATCATATGTTATGACTGCCCATCTATCTACGGGTGATAAGTCGTAATCAACAACACCTGGGTACCAAGTACCTTTTGTAATCCTTTCCAATTTAGTGATGTGAAATATGAGTCATGATCTAAAACAAAGCTTCCAAGAATGCCGTGAAACCACACTATCTCTCGAACATAAAACTCAGCCAACTGATCAACTTTGTAAGTCTCCTTGATTAGTAATAAATTATCCACTTTAGTTTGCTGATCCACAACCACCTAGATTACATCATTCTTATAAGATTTTTTTGGAATACCCAATATAATGTCTATTTTTATGTCATTACACTTCCTCTATGGAATAGGAAATGAATATAACAAACCATCTAGATCCTGATGCTTGACCTTTACCTGATGAAAAGTAAGGTACCAGAATATAAAACCCAAAACTTATTTCTTCATTCCCAACCAATAGAATTACCCAAAAAGATCACAGTATATCATAGTTAAACCAGGGTTCACTTCCCACTTCAAATCATAGAACTCAAACATTAACTCATCCCACACACACAGTGGTACAACTACATGACCACAAACATTAACAGTTCCATCATCACCAATAGCCCAACTAGAAGGTAACTACCCACATTTAAGACTTTACTTTATACCAAACACTCCAGGTCCACCAAATGACTCTTCTAGACCTAGATAAGTAGCATGGACTCCATTGTTATAGATTTAAGGGTCAAATGCATGTGTCCATCCTGTACCTCCAGGTGCATCTTAGCAAACCAGGTTGCCAATCTCCACACTGAGTTAGATTCTTGAACCACTAGATTTTGAGTCTTCTGGCTCAGAGCATATGCAAAACTATTCCCTTTCCATGGTATGTAAACTCACTCAAAATATAAGGATTTAAAGTAATCAACCCACCTTTACTAATGAAGATTTAAACCTCATTTTGAAAAGATTTATTTAACGATTTTGTGATCAGTAAACAGTTTGAACCATTCTCCTAACAGGTAATGCCACCATAACATTAAGTAATAAACCACAACAGCCAACTTGAGATCATGAGTAGGGTAATTTACATTACAAGGAATAAATTGTATTGACCCATAAGCTACAACCCGATCATCTTCCATCAACCCTACCATGAGTCCCACACCAGACGCATCACAGAACAAGGTATACCACATACATATTTTAGGTAAAATAAAAATCAGTGTGGTAGTCAACAAATTATTTAATTCGTGAATAATAGTTTTTCATGCCTCCAAACACTCATAGTTAACACCCTTATAGGTTAAGCTTGAGAGTGGTGCAACCAAACGAGAGAAATCCCAAATGAACATTTGGTAATAATTGACCAAACCTAGAAAACTCTAAACATCAAAAATGTTCTTGGGATGCTCCAAAGAAACCACAACCTACACTTCATCTGGATCCATTGACACACCCCATTAATAAATTTTGTAACCCAATAAATACACCTTATAAATATAGAACTATCATTTTGATATCTTGGAAAAGATCCTATGCTCTCTTAGCATACTCAGGATGATGTCAATGTGTTTGGCATGATCATCATGAGTTATGGAGTACACCAAGATATCATCAATGAATAAAACTACAAGATGATCTATAAACAAATAAAATATCTATTTTATCGGATCCATCAACACATCTGGTGCATTGGTCAAATCAAATGAAACCAGCAAAAACTCATACAACCCATACCTTCTTCGGAAAGCTATCCTTAGTACGTCAGATGGTCTCATCCTCAACTGATTTTATCATGGTATTAAATCAATCGTAAATAACACATAATACCCCTTAGTTGGTCAAATAAGTCATCAATACTAGGAATAGGGTATCATGTATTAACCTTAATCTTATTCACTTTTTTATAATCAACACATAGCCAAAAATATCTGTCTAAATTCATGGAAAACAACAAAGGAGATCCCTGAGGTGATGTAATAGGATGAATAAATTATTTACCCTCCAACTCTTCTAGTTAAAAATTATGTTATTGGAGTTATGATGGTTCCATTTGGTATAGAGTAATGGAAACTTGCTCTACCCTGAGCATTAGTTCAACCATAAAATCAATATCTCTCTTGGGTGGTAACCCTGAGAAGTCCTCAGAAAATACATATTGAAATCAGTCCATAATGAGACATAAAACTGGCATCTCTTTTCCCCCTATAATCTAACATAAGGCATGCTACTTGCCATGTGATTTCTACTAGATATTGAAAAATCAGTCTTGCAAAACCCACTCTAACATCTTACTCAACATGAAAGAAATAAGTGCTTCCCTCTGGATACATGAACATCACCCTACACCAGTAATAACTGATGTGGGCTTGATACAACACCAGCCAATCCATTCCTATAATCAAGTAAAAATCAGAAATCTTAAGAATAAACTAATTCCATAGAAAAAGACATCCTCACACCTCTAAATCACAGTCCTTACACTGTTTGAAATCCTCCATTCACACCCTAATAGAGTATCAAGTGACATTACTCCAAAATATTTTTTTCACGGTTTATTCCAACACAACCACAAACCTAGTAGAAATGAAATAATGAATAGAACCCATATCAAATAAAGCACTAGAAAGCATGGAAGACACAATAATAATACCTCAAATTGTAGATAGTCCTACCATACCACATTTAGGTGTAGTGTGAATTTCATGGGGAAAACTTATCCCTCAACCCTGGTCCCAAACCTGAGAACCCTACACTACACTGCCTAGATGGGGTGAATGCTATTTCCCTAGAGTTCCACGTGCACCACCCCTACCAGTACGACCCAACGAGATTCAACATACATCTTGATTAGAGTCACCAACCCCTACCTACAATATACATCTATCTATGGACTCCATCATTCCTTGACTATCGCAGGTTCCTGCAGAACTTCTATACATGGACGAGCCTACCACATACTCGATACTCAACTGGTGGTCAGGGATACTGGCCACGCATGTGCCCTGGACTTCCACATTGATAATAGAATACTAATTATCCACACTAAGAGGCTGACCCTATCTTCTAACTATAATGTCCATTTCCCCACTAATAAAAATCTCCAAAATGGATCTTATTTCTTTCAGAAGCCTCAGCACTTTTCTACCCAGATGACACCACAAGTTCACTACCCGAAGACCCCACCAAGTTTCCCTCTAAGATATGTGATTGATCTAATACCTCTAAAATGCTTTTCAGATGAAATATGTTTACCTTGGACCTAATCTCATGTCTAATACCATATTGAAAAAAAATTCCACAACTGCCTCATCTCCTACCCACACCGGGATGAAACATCACAAATCAGTGAAACAACTAGCATAATCCATCACTAAAAGTGTCCCTTGGGTAAAACTACTAAAATTTTCATCCTTCGACTACCTCAATGTTTTCATATATAAGTGTTCAAGGAACTTATCCTTGAAATATTTCGATATAATTCTTTCAGCCTGCTCCGTTTGAACTATGATTCCCCACCAACAATTTTCCAGACCTCTCAGCATATATGCCACTAACTTGACTCTATTTTCAATAGGGATAATAAAATGGTCAACAATAGTATGAATAGACTCTATCCGAAACTCTTCTGCCTCTATCCCACCCACTCTAGTAAAGGTCGGAGGGTGCTGCAACTATAATTCCCTGGTTAACTCGAACATAATCGGTCCAACCGAGCCCGAGTCTCACTCTATCATCTTTTTAAAACATGAAAAGTTCTCACATAACTACTCTTCCATATTATCCAGAATCCCCATATTCTCTTTCCCTAACACATGAGTATTGTTCTCAAAATCATCCTCCTATCACCCGACCAAAACACTTATTTATAGTGTCATTTCTCTACAATTCCAAACATGAGATTTAGAACACAATAAACAAATCTTTCACAATGTATAAGGTAAGGCCCATCACTATCCATAAACAATGCATTTCATATACACTTCCCATTGGGAATTATTATATCTAGAACACTACCCTCAACAACCCTTCCCATGGACATGGCTAATACGGGGTAACTAACCCCCATGGTCACAATACATATCTTCCACACCATTTCTAAATTATTCCCACACTATAACATATTTCAATTACATTTTAATTTTCTTACCACCAATTATTGAACATAATTGCTTAATTATATACTAATTTTTTCTCCCCTTATTAACCCATTTGTATTGTTTCATTAAACAAATTTTTTTACCACTTTTAAGGAATTCAAATGCATTCTACCCTCTATGTCCCACACACCCATCCTAAGTGTCTGTGCCTACTATGATGCAGGTCACTTATAGACATAGGCTCCTAGAGTGATGCATGAAATCATAACATCGTGAAATTACATCCATGAGAAAGATACCATAAAATAGTCACATTACACCAGATGTGCACTAAAAAATGGTGAAATATCATCAAATGTAACAACAAACAACAGAAACAACAATTCACACTTTGGGTGACTTGGGTTTCCCCTGTACTTGGGTTAGATTCTCCTGGAACAATCTCATTACTAAGGCCTGACACCTTCCTAACCTTATGTATACCATTACTAAATAGTATGTAAAAAATACCTCCTTAGATATGAATTTAAAACATCCCCAACCTGGGTGGCACTAAATCGGTGCCCTGAGCTGCCTATCACATAACCTCTAGGACAACTCCACATATACCCGATGTTTCCAAATAGCAACAAGAGTCTAATAGGCCGCATGTAGAGACTATACCCTTTTTTTCATAGTAATCCACAATAGATCACAAAATAAATAGCAGAAAAAGTATGAAACAACCAACAACATGCATAACCAAACATCTCCCAAACTAGGTAAAAACCACAAGAAGTAAAAAATATGTCATGCAATAATATAGTGCCAAGTGAAAAAACCCCAGAATAAAGACAAAAAATAGAATCCCCAAAATTGTCCTGACTCCATGATTGGAACCTCATCCATGCACATCCCAAGTCCAACTCAACTCCCTAAAATAGGGCCCTTACCCTTGTCATGTCCTTCATGCATGAAATATGACAACCCTTCTCTTTTATTTCACACATAAAAATTATTTATTACATAAAATTCACTTGAAAAAACATAGAAGATCAAGAGGTCTAGTGTCTTTGGGGATTAAGATCATTAAATAACAACTTATAAAATTAAATACATCATAGTTATTGAAAACATCCTTTACATGACCACTGCATTCCCTCACACTATAATTGCATAGGATAACCTGAGGTCATGCATGAGAAAAGGGTGATCTATATAGCTCAGTAAGGGAATAAACATGGAATAACATGTAGAATATAGTAAATTATTGACAATATTCATATCAATATATTATAAGAGAAACATTAACATAAAGGCATGATAAATCATGATAATCTTAATATGGAAATGTGGCAACAACATTTAACATGATTTTAGCATAAGCCAAGGCTCATTGCAAATGGATCATGAGTAAACAATAATTGCACTTGAAATAGAATGAGTAAACTCTCATTTCAATTGAATTGTCATGAGTAAACCATCATTTCACATGACATATCATGATACTAATCTTTACCCAATGCATTGGAGCGCTATCAGGGGACACCCTTCTTAGACATTACATTTCATGCATAAATGTGCCACATGGATCATATAAAATGGATTCATTAAACCTAACAATTTATTCCACAATAAAAGAAATGTGTAATTAATACATGAAACACTATAATCAAAAAGTAAATATGCATAAAGTTGAATACTCTTGATAGGGAAATGGGTATGGTATTCACTACACAAAGGCATTGGCTTGGAAATTCACGAGTGACATAAGAATTCATAAAAAAGCTAGTTGAGAGAGAAACAAGTGTCTCATCATATATATATGAAATGGAAATTATGGGGGTTATATATTTACATTTACCAAAATAATTAATGGAATTTATATTCATAATACTAAATAATTTCTTGAATGTAAATGAGGAGAGAAAGATCCCTTACGAAATTTCAGCATGGTAATAGGTGTAAATAAGTGGAATTTAATGAGAGAGAAAGGGGACTCTCATCATTCAAACATAGAGAGGGAAGTATGGTCTAAGTGAAAAATCATACCCCAACTTTATAATTGAGAACAAAAGGGCATAAAAACATAATGAAATTGAGACAAAAATGATTAAGAGGAAATCCCTTACTTGGAAGTGTGATCCCAAAGGCTTGGGAGAGGCTTGAGAGAGGATTCTTGGATGTTTAGAGAAACATGGGGGGATTATAGAGAAAATAGTACAGAGGATGGATGAACTCCAAAGGCATTGAGTGAAGAGGAAGTGGGAGCTTGGGTGCATTTATATAGGAAGGGAGATGAAATTCTTTATTATTTCGGTTTGGGTCACCACATATTAAACTAACCAATACCACAAACTAGACCATTGGTTTTGCCAATGGTTTCTTCCAAAGGGGAGTGGAACAAAAAAATTTATAAGGCCAATGTATGAACTTCTAAATATATTGAGGGTGCTTATGTGGGGGTGAGTCCCACTCTTAAGAAAATTAATTTAAAAAGTGAAAATGTTTTATAAAGCTTGTAGGGTCCACTAATGTTTTGTAAAATAAACAAAAAAAAAACCTAAAATCACATTATTTTATGGATAAAACTTATATTGGCCGAAAAGATAATTTATAGCATTTTATTAAATCACTATTGGGTCATTATGATGTCATAAAACACATTATGTATTTAAACAGTATTTAATTTTTCCCAAAAATTTGACTGTCTCAGAAAATTATGAAAAATTCACCATTGTATAATTTCAATGTCCTGATTCCAAAAATAATATTCATTTTATTTAAATAATTTTCTAAATATGTGAATTTTTTATTTTAAAATAAAAATCGTCATTTATTTAAAATTCAAGGGTTTTGATAAAAACGAATTTCAAACCTTAATAAAACTTACAATTTCATTCATAAAATTTACAATAATATATATATAATAAAAATATATTTAATAGTAATAATATATTATTAAAATAATATTTAATTCAAAAATCCATTAATTCATCAAAATTTATATCTTAGTTGAATATTAACTAAAAATACTATTTGTACATTAAAAACTATTTTCAAAGTAATAATAATAAAATGAATGTATATTAATTATTATATAAAAAATAATTCACATATTCATAGTTATAAATTCTTGTTACATAACCCCGTATAACACCTGCATAAGACTGAAGGGTAAGATGTGCGATGGTGATAGACTCTTGGGGTGGCCCAGATAGCATTGCTCTAGTGGTAATCTCTATAAACTTCTACTTATCTCATAGGCAGTTACACTCAAGCTTAATATACTCAAGATCGACTTGAACTTGGTCCAGAGTGATTCCCAATGGCTCCACTTCATTTCCGAGCACTGAAAAATGGCCTTCGTATGGGGCAAGTCTAATGGATGAGGCCATCACTTCCTTTGCATGAGTAAATTATATTTGTTAAAACCCTATATTTATACTAATAATGTGATCACTATTCAATAGATATATTAGAAATAGTCACAATCCAAAATAGTATTTTAAAAATCCAAATCATAAAACTAAATTTGGTTATAAAATATTTTACATAATGAGAAATTTAATTAGATCAAGTGGTATTTCCATTAATGATTGTTTGGGTCGTTACAATCTTCCCCCTTAAGAAATTTCGCCCTCAAAATTTCCTTTTCCCACACTAAAAAAGTTCTGGGTAACTCTAATTCATGACTTCTCCGACTGCCACATCACTTCTTCAAACTTGTGGTTTCACCACAACACCTTGATGAGGGTCATTGTATTATTTCATAGAACTTTCTCTCTACGATCTAAGATCTTCACTAGTTGCTCCTCGTAAGAAAGATCGTCCTCCAACTGTACCACCTCTGAAGATAGTACATGTGAAGGGTCGGGTATGTACTTCCATAATAGGGATACATGAAAGACATCATGTAATTTTTCCATGGTAGGTGGAAGTTCTAGTCGATAGGCCACTACCCCGACACGATAAAGAATCTCGAAGGGGACGATGTATGTAGGACTTAACTTTGCTTTCTTTCCAAACCTTATGACCTTTTTCCACTGAGATATGCATAGAAATACAATATCTCCAACTTTAAAATCATGTTTTTGTTGACTTATCTGCATTAATCTTATGCTGACTTTGGGATTCCCTGATATGCTGCTGAATGGTTTTCACCTTCTCCACCATCTGTTCGACCATTTCTAGTCCTGGTAGCTTACGGTCACTGACTTCATCCCAACACATCGGTGTTCTTCACCTTTTCCTATAAAGGGATTCATATGGTGCCATTTGAATGCTCGAGTGAAAACTTTTATTATAAGAGAATTCAACCAGTGGAAGATGTTGGTCCCATCACCCTTTGAATTACATTGAGAAATCTCTCAACATGTCCTAAAGTGTTTGGATAGTTTTCTCGGATTGGACATCAGTCTAAGGATGATAGTCCGTACTGAAGATTAGATCAGTATCCAGAGTATGTTGAAGACTCTTCCAAAACATAGAGGTCAATGTTGGATCTCGATCAGATACAATCGATAGTGGTACTCTATGCATCCTTAGCACTTCCCAAATATATATCTGTTCTAGTTGATCCAGTGAGAAATCCTCCCAAATAGAAATAAAGTGTGAAGACTTGGTTAGTCGATCCACAATAACCCAAATTGCATTATTTCCTTTGGATGTCTTCGAATGTCCGGTGATAAATTCTATGGTGATGTTCTCCCATTTCCATGCTGGTATGGGTAATGGTTACATCATCCCCTTAGACTTCTACCTCTCTTCCTTCACTTGCTGACACACCAGGCACTTTGATGTAAAGTCTGCAATCTACCTTTTCATATTGTCCCACCAAAAGTTTTCTTGGAGATCTCGATACATCTTTGTGCTCCCCGGGTGAATAGAGAAGGTTGTGCTATGTGAGTCATCCAAATTCTCCTTCTTTATCTCTGGATCATATGGTACACATAATCGTGACACAAATCTCACAATTTCATCATTGTCAACCACGAACTCTATGGATTTACCATTTCTGATATCTTCCACCATTTTCAGAACTTCCACATCCTTTCTTTCAGCATCTTTATTTTCTACAAAAGAGACGGTTTAGCAGTCATTTGTGAAAGGATTGATGATGTTCCCTTATTTATGATTCCAAGGTCCATCTTCATCAAATCTAAGAAGATTGGATCGTTCTCAATTCTCATTAATGAGAGAATTTTAGGGTCCTTTCTACTTAGAGAATCTCCCACCTTGTTTGCTTTCCCATGATGGTAATGGATTGAGAAATCATAGTCTTTGATCATATATAACCATATTCGTTGGCACTTGTTCAACTCTTTCTGTGTGAATATATACTTGAGGCTTTTTTATTCCATATATATTTCACACTTATCCCTAGAGAGATAATGCATCCAAATTTTTCAAGTGAAGATCATCGTAGCCAAATCAAGATCATGTGTTGGATAATTGTGCTTATGAAATTTCAATTTCCTTGAAACATAGGCAATGAATTTATCAATTTGCATCAACAAAAATCCCAGGCCCTTCTCCTAAGAATCACTAAATACCATAAAAAGTTCTCCACTTGTTGGTAATGTGAGTATGGGTGCAGTGACAAGCCTCCATTTCAACTCCTTGAAGCTGTATTTGCATTCATCACTACAAGTAAACCTTACTCCCATCCGAGTTAGCTTAGTAAGGGGGCGGATAATCATGAGAAATTTCTCACAAATCGTCGATAATATCCAGATAATCCCAAAAAGCTAGGGATATCTATTACCGATGTTTCCCTCATCCATACCTCTATTGCAGCTATCTTGGAGGGATCCACATATATCCCATTACTTGTGGTGATATGTCCTAAGAATGAGACCTCCTTCAACCAGAACTCACACATTTTGTACTTTTCATAGAGCTTCTCCTTCTATAAGGTCTCTAGTATATTTATTAGATACTCCTCAAGATCCTATTTGGTTTTAGAGTATATTATAATATCATCTATAAAGACTACCAAAAATTTGTTGAGGTAATCCTTAAATACTCTATTCATCATGTCCATAAAAATTTCTAGAGAATTAGTTAGTATGAAAGGAATTACTATAAATTCATAGTGCCCGTATCCTGTATGAAAAGCAGTCTTGGGTATATCTTCCTTATTCACCCTTACTTGATAATATACTAGCCGCAAATCCACCTTATAGAATTATTGTGCTCCACACAGCTAATCAAACAATTCATCAATTCATGGGAGAGGATACTTGTTCTTTATCGTGATTTTGTTAAGCTCATGATAATCGATGCAAAGGTGCATTGATCCATCATTCTTCTTGATGAAGGGGACTGGTCCACCCCATGGTGAAGCACTTGGGAGCATAAACCCTTTATTAAAATTCTCATGTAGTTATTTATTCATCTCCTCAAGCTCCACAACATCTATTCTATATAGAGTCTTGGAATTTAGCAACTCCCCATTTATAAGATCAATTTAGAAATCAAAATATCTTCTATGAGGAAGACGAGGCAATTCATTGGGAAACACTTTAGTGAATTCCCTCACAATAGGAATGTCTTCAAGGATGGTTGGTTCCTTGGACTCAATCATCTATGCCAAATATGCATGCTCATGGGGATGTAATATCCATGCTTGCGAGGGTTCAGCCAAATAAGATTCATCTTCCTCCTTGAACTTCTATAGAATCGGGGGTCGATTCTTTATATAGAGAGTGATTTCCCTCTCATGGAAATTTATGTTGGATCTATATAAGGAAATCCAATACATGCTGATAATTGCATCAAATCACACTAGAGGGAGTATGAATAGGTTCTCCAGGAAGTTCAATCCACAAATTATGAGAGGGGAGGAGTTAAATTCATGGGATTAAATGATTTCCTTATTTGTTATACTCACCGACATATTTACTTCTATGATTTGTGGTGGTGTTGGGATTGTTCTACTAAAATCTCAGGATATAAAAGAATGTGTAGAACCAAAATCAAAATGTACATTCTCTATTCTTGAATGAATGACTAGATTACCATTCACCACTTCGTCGTTGGGCTTCACTTCGGCAGTAGTGATGGAAAAAGCTTTCCCTTTCTACCTTGGAGGTTGTGGGTTGCCTCCGAAAACCCATGGCTTAGGGTACTGATTTGAAAAGTGCCCCAGTTCTTTGCAGTTGAAGAAATAAAAAATGTATTGAGGGTCAAGAGTAGCATTCATCTCCTCTATCGCAGCCAAAGGTTTTTCTTTCCAATAGTTAACAACTACATGCTCTTCTCTTCCACACCTAAATCATTTCCTCGACCCTTCATGCAATTTCTGGGGTGCTTCTTTCTTCACCATTGCAAAGTGGGGTTCTGTATCTTCTTAGAGCCATTGGAATTATCCATATAACAGCCATCATTGAAGTCAACCTTTCGATTCTTATCCCCATAAACCCCCTGAGATTATATGATCTCTATTTCGACCTTAAGGGCTCATCATACAATTTCCTCACTATGGTCGAAGTCACAGATCACCAACGCTTTCCATAGGCTTGGATTTAGCCCACCAAAGAAGAGGAAAACCTTGAATTCAGGGGTAATGACAAAGTTGGAGGCATATAGTGTAATCCTTGTGACGTTTTCCTCATACGCTCTAACAGATTCATCATTTTTTTCTTGAGGGCATGGAAGTCCCTTTCCATAATATGTCTGAGGGTGCGCAGAAAATATTTTTTGAACAAAATCTTATGGAAATCCTTCCATTCTAATGCCTTGATCTCCTCCTTAGGCTTCATATTTTTTATCAACATCCACCATTGATCAGCTTCACCATCCATATGATATGCATCCAGGAGAACCTTCTCTTGTTCATAACATTGAAGGATGGAAAATATCTTTTCAATGGAGTTGATCTATTGTTTGATGATTGAGGGATCATATGACCCATTAAAAGTAAGAGGAATTTTTCTCATGATGCTCAGGGGGGAGGGGGTTGAATGTTCCTCTTGACCAATTTTTATATTCAAATCATGAGTTAACTGAGAGAGAAGCGTAACAAAGTTCATAATTCCTACTCCCATCAAATTGGGCATCTCATTAGCGCAGTCATCACATTGATCTTCACATCAGTTTTCAGCCCGAGTCCTCCTATTACTGGACATTGGATGGAATAAAAGGAATGTTTGGGGTAACACCTAAAGGTTAATCTAAGGAAAAAACTGATGACTTATAAATAACCATTATTTCCTTAACTTATGAATCCATAGGCTTCAATCTACGCTATTCATGATGTACTTTCTAACATATATTCTTAGGGGAATTTTTTCATTCCCTTAATAAGGGTTTATACTAAGATTGTGAATTTAACAAAGCATATCTCTCGGGAGTGTTGTAACCAAGAGTGCAGCAAAGCCTGTTGCCGTGCACCAGTTCTTATTCGAGTCTAGCTCAAAGAAGTGTTTTCAGGTTTTACCCCTAGGATACATCTGTTCTAGAGCCGCCTTTACCTACTCGTATCCAGACATGGATGTATTTTCTTGATAAACCACTTACTCAATACTTACCAATACTTACGACCGTTTTTATTATAATTATTCTTGTCCTTAAGTCTTCACTAGGGTTTTCTAATCCTAATCCCCAAAATAACTAAACCTATCCTCTAATTCCAACTATAAGAACCCTGCTCTTTTATTTCACACCTAAACATGATTTATTACATAAAATTTACATGATAAAACATAGAATATCAAGAGGTATAGTGACTTTGGGACTTATGACCATTATATAACAACTTAAAACAAGAAATACAACATCTTTATTGAAAACATTCTTTACATGACCACTGCATTCCCTTGTACTTAGCATTGTATAGGATAACCTGAGGACATGAATGAGAAAAGGGTGAGATATAATGCCAAGTAAGAGAATAATCATGGAATAACATGAGGCATACAATACAAATTTAAAAATAGGCATACCAATGGATCACAAGAGAAACATTAACATAAAGGGATGATAAAGCATGATAATCTTAATATGGAAATGTGGCAACAACATTTAACTTGATTTTAGCATGAGCCAAGGCTCATTTCACATGGAGCATGAGTAAACCCTCATTGCACATGAATTAGCATGAGTAAACCCTAATTTCACTTGGCGTATCATGATACTAATCTTTACCCAATGCATTGGAGCGCTATCTGGACGCACCCTTCTTAAACATTTCATTTCGTGCATAAATGTGCCTCATGGATCATATTACATGGATTCATAAAACCTCATCATTTATTCCTAGATAAAGGAAATGTATAATTTATAAATGAAACACTATAATAAATAATTAAATGTGCATAAAGTTGAATACCATTGATAGGGAAATGGGTATGGTATTCACTACACAAAGACATTATCTTGGAAAATTGTGGTGCAATTTCAGCACCGTAATAGCGTGACATAGAAATTTATAAAAAAGTTTGATGAGAGAGAAATGAGTGTATCATCATATTTACATGAAATGGAAAGTAAGGGGGTCATATAGATACATTTCCCAACACAATTAATGGAATTTATATTCACAATACAAAATAATTACTTGAATGTAAAAGAGGAGAGAGAGATTACTTAACAAATTTCGGCATGGTAACTGGTGTACATGAGGGGAATTTAATGAGAGAGAAAGGGGTCTCTAATCATTCAAACCTAGAGAGGGAAGTATTGGAAATTTGAAAATCATACGCTAACATTTATAAATGAGAAAAAAAGGTCATAACAACATAATGAAATTGAGAAAATTGAGAAAAGAGGAAATCCCTTACATCGAAGTGTGATCCCAAAGGCTTGGGAGAGGCTTAAGGGAGGCTTCATGGGTTATTAGAGGACCTTGGGAGGATTCTAGAGAGAGGAGGCCAGAGGATGGACGAACTCCAAAGACATTGAGTGAAGAGGATGTGGGAGCTTGGGTGGGTTTATATAGGAAGGGAGAGGAAATTCTTTTTTATTTAGCTTTGCATCACCACATATTAAAAAAATCAATACCACAAACCAGACCATGGGTTTTTCCTATGGTTTTTTCAAAAAGGGAGTGGAAAAAAATATTTTATAAGGTCAATGGATTAACTTCCTAATATATTGAAGGATCTTATGTGGTGTTGAGTCACCCCCCAAAGGAAATTCATTTAAAAAGTTAAAATATTTTATAACTCTTGTTGGGTACACTAAAGTTTTGAAAAATAAACCAAAAAAACCTAAAATAACATTATTTTATTGATAAAACATATATTGGCAGAACATATAATTTATAGTATTTTATTAAAACACTATTGTATCATTATGATGTCATAAAACACATTATATATTTAAACGGTATTTAATTTTTACCCAAAAATTCAACTATCTCAGAAAATTATGAAAAATTAACATTGGATAATTTCAACATCTTGATTCAAAAAATAATATTCTTTTTATCCAATTATTTTTATAAATATGGGAATTTTTACTTTTCAAATAATATTTTTCATTTATTGAAAATTCATGGGTTTTGAAAAAAACGACTTTCAAACTGTAATAAAAATTACAATTGCATTCATAAAATTATACAATAATTTATATTTAATAAATAGTTATTTAATAATAATATTTTAATAAAAAAAAATATAATTCTGATATCCATTAATTCATCAAAATAGATTTTTAGTTGAATATTAACTTAAAATACTATTTTTACATTAAAAACTATTTATAATGTTACAATAATAAAATGAATGTATATTAATTATTATATACAATATAATGCACATATTCATAGTGCTAATGTCTTGTTACATAACCTCTTATAACACCTACATAAGACTGATGGGTAAGATGTGTGATAGTGAAATATTGTTGGGGTGGCTCAGATAGCATTGCTCGAGTTGTAATCTCTATCAACTTCTACCTCTCTTGTAGGTGGTTCCACTTAAGCTTAACTTATTGATGCTCCGATTGAGCTTGGTCAAGATTGAATACCAATGATACCACCTCCTTCCCGAGCTCTAACAAATGGGCTTCATATGGGGCAAGTCTACTGGATGAGGCCATCACATCCTTTGTCTGAGTAAATTGGATTTGTTAAAGCCTTGTATTTATACTAATCACGTGATCACTGTTCAATGACTATATTTTCAATAGTCACAATCCTTAATAGTATTTTAAAAATATAAATCATAAAACCCAATAAGTTCAGAAAATTTTTTTCATAATGAGAAATTTAATTAGAACAAGAGGGATTTCCATTAATGAAAGTTTGGGTCTTTTCATGAAATATGTTCGGGTACCCAACAATGACCCAATCAGGATGTGAGTATAACTTAGTAGGACACCACAAATGGTGTATAAAAAATATTCAGTTCGATAGATAGTTAATTCAAGAAAAAAATAATGATGAATAAATATATAATAATTCATATAGTCATTAGTGACAGTTTTTACCTTAATTCAATCCATTACAAAATTCAGATTCAATACTTATAAAGATTGTGTGCTTAGTTCACCTCTATCATGTGTTCAAGGGATTAGGCATGTTCAATAACCAAAAGGCATATGGGAATAAATCAAGTTCTATATCACTAGGGAAACACATTAAAATAACCTCATTATACTCACCTAGAAGGGTAAATATGAGTGTAATGAAACTGTTAGGGGAATAATACTCTATCCCCTTCTCTAACCCATGCATTAAAGGAGTGGAGTTTAGATCCTCGGTCCAACATGTACCATGGTCGTAGATCCTCATATCTATAACCCACTCTACCAAGTACTGTGCACATGCTTATTTATTTGTTCTCCACATATAACCATAATACAACCCAAGCATATTCAATAACATTAGCAATATCAAACAATGACAATTAAAATTGGAATAATAATTATCCCACAATCCATTAACACAATTATCATTTATATCCCATAACCATTTAACCCAATTCCCATTTCCCAAGTCTAACTCACTAAGCACATTCAAGTATAAAACATAATCCATTGTCACATTCTCATTAATCTAATTTAACCCATTCACATTCTAACCAAATAATACCTTATCCATTTTTCAAAATGGGAACATCAACCCATAATCCTTACTAATTCATTATATTAACCAATTAACACATTCTTCAAATGATCTACATCAACACAAGCCAATTTCACACACTACTCTTCTATTATCCCTATTCAGGAGGGTCGATGTACCCCATGGGTGTCCCTAAACTGGTCAAGTCATACTCCATGCATTCCATGGGGAATGTGATTGGTTTAATTGGTTATTTAAGTGACCAATATATCAACTCTTGAAAAAGAAACCAAGGACACAATAAGGGGAGAGAAATAACATAACACCACATATAAAAATATACCTCAAAACAAAGGTATATTAATTGTAAACAACCTACCTAAATTCAATTATTGAACTCACCCTCAAATGATACATTAGACACTGATCTATGCCCATTCAATGCTTCAACATATATACCACCCAATAATAAGGGGTTTAGAAAATTTTGAGGTGATAAAGGAGTGATTAGAACCCTAAATGAAAATGAAAGGCAAGTGGGAGATTAGCCTTACTCAGATCATCGATTTACAAGAGAAGACACTAAAAATGACCTAGAGGTGAAAAAGAATATCTCTTGAATGATATTGGGAGATAATTATAATCATGATGATTTCAAGGGGGAATAAAGGAGGATATCCTGAGATGGGGTTAAAAATCATATAATTTCATTTTTGTAAATTTTTCAACTTTATGTGGCTACACTGTTTACCCGCACGATTTTACAAACCATGCACAACCTGTACATGAGCCACTGTCCCAAAATCACCCCTTCGCTTGATTTTCTAGGAATTCCACATGGTTAGCTTAACCATGTGATAATTGTGTGCAATCCTCTATCAAAGGCTACACGGATACCTAGGATGCTTGACATGGTCTGTACTAACTGTGCGTAAACTATGTAAGATGCCTAGAAAAATTCTTCTTCCTCCTATTTCCTACCCCGAATCCCCAAAACACCCCGATCTGTCTCATGAAATTTAGGGGAAGACATATTTAACCCAAATAAAAGACTTAAACTGAAACCTAAAAAAAATCTACCTTGAGAAAAATCCCGGATCATACATCCAAGATACAGAATGCTGTGTCGGTTCATAATAGTATCTTAAATGGATATAATTTCAAGAGGTGGGGGTGGGTGAATTTTAGATTAAAAAGGTTAAACTAATAAAAACACAATACCTATTAATGTAAATTTATTACACTCAGACCTTATCTGATTATCAGAGTGAAGAATTATAATCCTAGTGGATCCAATTGAATTAAAGTTTGTTATTATCATATTTAGAGATACACTGATAAAACAAACTGTATAAAAAGAGAATTTCAAAGACGAACTTTATTTTACATACAGAATAGTATAATAACTTGTAAAAATAAGAAATAAAATTTCTATTAATAGTAAGAGTGAATTAATATCTTTATTAAAATTTTTAACTCTTTTAAACTTAAGAGTGAGGTAGTCAATAACATTCAATAAAGATATCCAATGTTTTATACTTAGTTTAATGTATGAATTTCTTTACTAGTAAATCTATCAATATGATTATTGGAATAATCTCTATCTTCCTATCTCCGAAATCAATTGATACAATAATTGAAATCTATATTCCTAATTCTAGAAGCCCGCAATATGATATATCATATTAACCATCTTCATATCCTTGGAATCCCTCAATAATAATAATGATTAGATGCATGATTATAAAATAAATGTTTACTATAAGAAACAACCCAGACAATGAATCCTTATAAATTAAACATTTTAATGTATTACAACGAATTTGGAATTAGATGTTCACATAGATAAATCATTATATATATTGTGTTGAAAAGGTGATCAGGAAAAAACTCTTCAAACTAAATTTAAATTTATAAACAAATATTGAATGTTCATATTTATGAGGTTGTTGCAATGTCCTTGGATAACTTTCTCTTTGATAGCTCAAAATTTTCTGGCATAACAGAATGTCTAATGTCGATTTTTAGCACCATTATAATGTGAAAATGTATTATTTATGATAGAAATAAATCTTATATATTAATATTATAAACAGAGGATATTTCTTTGAACTTCCTTTAAATTTATCAATATAATAATAGTAATGAGGATCCATCAGATATATTGGTTCCAGAATCAGCATGATAGTCATGACTTTTTTACTATTATAGAAAAGACAAAAGTCTAACTACTAGTTTCATTATAGGTAAGTTCTAAAAACCATATTCATGCTCAATCTTGTGATCATATGTAATAATATTAGGTTTATATTCATAATACATTATAATTTTTTTTATCTATGGTAAAATATAATTTTTTCTAAAGAAACACACCAAAATAATTTGGATATAAGAATTTAGTAATAAAGGTTTTAAGAGAGTGTTTGTAACTTCCAAAAATAAATGAATGGAAAACTAAGTAGTAAAGATTCTATCTCAAGAATCCTCTTTTTTGTAAAACAAAAACCAAAAAACATAAATGAAAGAATAAATTGAAAAAATAATAAAAAAAATTTCTTGTAGGGACCAAAAATTAAATCTTTATAACTTAAGTCCTCAGTGTTTGTAACAACTTTAGAATATGATAGGATGTATTAGAACAATTATTCTTTAAATAATACTTATATTCCTTATAAATACTTATCCCCTTATAAAATAATTTCTACCCCTTAATAAAACATTACCCCCATTTTCATTTTAAAAATTAAACGACAAAGAATATAAAGATTCATGAAATCCTTGGAAAATAACATATGTAACAATATAGAACTAACTAATCATCCATGTAAATATGAAAGAATATATATCCAATAATAATTATAAAACATTAAAGCTCCAGGAATTTGGATTAAAATTAATTCATAATAAACATCCATTCAAAGATTTTAGAGAAATATACATACATGGTTCAAAGAAAGAAAAACCCATTCTTTCTTCATCAGGTTCTATATAAAGGCCTTCATTTTCTCGAACTCGTGTTGATCCTTTTCCAGCTTCACTATCTATTTTTTCTAGAGAAGTATGCCTCTGAAATTAAACTATCATACTTTTAACTTCCTTTAAGAGTTTTTTTATTTCATGCATCATAATAATGAGCTAATTTTCACAAGATCTTAGCTTATTCATCTCAAATTCCATATAACACAACTTTTCTTTCAAAAATTTCACATCCAAAGTACAATAATAAGTAAAATATTTGAATTCATAAATAAAATTAACTATATATTCCATATCTATGGATAACTTACTAAGGAATTTGATTATTCTAACAAAATTTGTGTCACCTATAAAAATAGATCTCTATACTCATGCATATCAACTTTTATTTGGTTTTATGATTTCACTATCTAGTTATAAGAGTACTTTTGTGTTTTTAACTATTATTCAAAAACATTCAAATTGATCACTTTCCTTATCACTGTTTTAGTTAAGAAATTTAGTGATTTTGATTTTTCATTTAGATATTATTGAAGAAACATACATCTCGATTCAATATTGGGTAGATACAGAATCTGATCAGTAAACCTCTTAAAATAAAGGAAAATTAAATCAAAATTCTTCTTAGAAATTATTTCTCTAGAGTTGATTGATCAGACTCAAGCTGGGGAGGTTTTGGAATAATAGTTCCGATATAAATTCATTTTCCTTTCTTCTAATATTTATTTAAGAATTTAATATCATTCAAAACATCAAGAATTTCTATATCCTTATTAGATTTGACTTTTATAAAAAATTTAATTTGATATTTGATCTTATTCTTTTTTCTTTAAGGATTATTCTTCTTCCATTTTGGGTGAATATTTTTCTTCTTTAGTACTTTCTAAATTTTCATCCCTACTATACTAAAAAGGTAAATCTAATGAAGATAAAGAAGATTCTGATGATACCTATTATTTTAACCCTTTATATGATTGAAATTCTTTACCATCATCCTCATCCCCTTTCTACACCTATTCTTATTATAATTATTCTTCTAATTATTCTTATTTTTCTTTTTCTTTCCAAAATTATTATTCTCCAACATCTTTATCAAGATCTTCTTATAATTTTCTTGATGTTTTTTTATTTCCATTTTAAACTAATTCCGTTTCCTATTATTTCTCAGGAACTTTTTGAATCGATACATTAATTATGTGTTTTCCCTTTCCATTATTTACAAAAAAGGGATATTAGAATGATAAATTTATTTCTCTTCAAAAAATAATCTTGTTTTGAGAATTAATTGATATGTTCTGGGTATTTGAAGTACTGGATTCTTATATACCTTTTCAACTCCTTTGAAAACAAATTCTATAATATTTTTTTCTTATAATACATTTCATTTCTTTCTTACTTTCTCTACTTTCTAAAGCTGTTATATAGTACAAATATTTAAATCCTTTTCCTTTTATTGGTCAATTATGAACTCCAAATCCCTTAAAAACTTCTAATGTTTTTATATGCTTCTCAGAATAAAGTCTTTTATTTCATTCAATTCACTAATGGATAAGTCTCATAATTTCTATTATTATTCTAATCATCTTTATATTTCTTAGAGGTTGGAGATTTATGCATAATTCCTTCAAATTTTATACACAAATATTTGATTTTGAATAAAAAATAACTTCATCCTCAATATCGTGTCTTCATTTATAAAAGAATTATTTTCCCTAATTGGATATGATATATTCTCCACCTTAAAAATCATGATACACTTTACTATCAACTTTATGATGAAACCTAGGAACATAATAATATTTTATTTTATGGAAGTAGTTTTTATAGTATCCACTATAATGGAGATGGACTTGACCAAGTTAATATTCCTCATGTTTACAAAATAATAAAAAAATAAACACATCAGATACTTTTCAAGTATTTGTATCAAATTTCTTGGGAACAAGATACCCTCTATTTCACATGGCTATAACTATTTTTTTCAAAGTGAGGTGAGGAAATATTCTAATTTTTTATAATATGAGAACAAATAAATCAAATATTTATTATTATTAAAAGTTCCAATACTGTTTGCTAATTTTTTTAGGGTAAGTAGGCTTCCCCATAAGAAAAACTACAACCAAGTCCATAATTCTTTTAAAAGAATGATTTTAGTATTTCCCAAACATGGTGAAGGAAACTTTATCCTTACTATCCTATTTAATAAATGAAATGGATGAATAAAACTACATAACCAACTTTGGATAATAATGATCAAATTCTTTATCAATATTCACTAGGAAAACACATTCCCATTCTTGAAAAGATATTACCCTTTTGAGAGTACAATAAAAATTATCACACCAATAACTTTCTATTATCCTTTCCCTAAACACATAAAATTTTGAATAGCTTTCTTTTGTTTCCATCAGTACAAGAACAAAGATTGGTGATAAAATGTAAACAAAGATAAAAGTACTCGAGGCATTAAATGTCACAATTAATTGGGAGTGGAAACACTAATAACCAATATGAGAAATGGTGTGAACCACTGTTAAATAGGATCTAAGGTAATTTTCTAATCTTCCATAAGAAAACAAATAATTAAAATGGAAACCTTTCAAATCTGATGACCGAGATTCAATCAAAGAATGATTTTCAAATTATATTTGAACTCTCAAGTATTTAAAACTTTTATCAAATTAATAATGATTCTGATTATGAAAACTTTTAAAATCGTGAAAAAATTATTTTTATGATGAAATAAATGTAAAAAAAATTATAATCCAAAGTAATGAAATAGTTAAAAAAATAAAAGAATATAATATTACCATGCTGAGTCCAAATCTTTATCGGTATGGTTAACCTGTTAGTTTTTTATAATAAAAATATTGAGATAGTTTTATAATAAATTCTAATTACTATTGTTTTTTTAAAATAAATCCTTATTTTGATACTTTTATAAAAAAAACTAAATATGGATGTTTTTATTGGGAAAACTTATAATGATAGTTTCAGAAAGAAAAATGAATACAATATAATAGATTTTTATGTCTGAAAAATTTTTGTGAATATTTTTGAGTTTAAAAATTTTATAAAAAATTCTATATCTAGAAAGCTATTTGAGAATTCATTCTCTGAATTTTTTTATTAAAAATTTGAATCTGGATAATTGATTACAATAAATTTCTTATAAAACTAACAATTTTAAAAATTAATTTTTTTGGAAAAAATAAATATTTTGAAAAGAAAAAACATATATACTCCTCCAATGGAAATGATTATATTAATACAAGGATGTCGATAACCAAGAAGTAGATATCAATAAACCATAAACACTAATAAATCCTAGGTTTTGTTTAATGTATTCAATTTTATTTAAACTAATGAGTTTTTTTTTAAAAAAATTAGCATGTTTTTCTTTCATTTTGATGAATTCTGAAATTATGTCTCTTTTAAGTGTGTGATCCTAATGGAAATGGTGTATTATATCTATATTTTTAGAATATGAGTGATGTTATTGGTTTTTACTTAAATCCTATAGACTTGTGTTATCACAAAGTATTTTAGTTTTATTAAATCTCATACCATTGTCAGTGAGTGTGTGTTGCATCCATAACATATGAGCACAACAATATCCAAATGCCACATATTCTACTTCTATAGTGGAAATTTCTACTTAGTGTTTTTTCTTATGAGATCAAGAAACTAAAGAATCTCATAACAAATGAATATTTCTATATTTACTTTTCCTATCCATTATTTATCTACCAAAATCAATATTTGAAAAAAAATTAGTTCAAAACCATTTCTAGAATAATAGAAAATGAAAAAGTCTATAGTTCCCTTAAGATAATGAAAGATTCATACGATAGATTTAATATGGGATTATCTTGGACTATATTGATATCTTATACACAAGAATATTGATAACATTAAATTTGGGTGACTAGCTGTTATGTAATGTAAAATCCCCATCATACCTCTAAAAACCTTTTGATCAACTGATTGCCCAGCCTCATAAAGATCTAATGTACTGGTGAAACCAATGAGAGCACTAAAACTTTTAGTGTTGTCGTATCAAAATTTCTTAAGAAGATCTTTTATATACTTATGTTGAGATATATAATTTCCTTCAGTTTTTTGAGAAATTTGAAAACCTAGAAAATATGTTAACACACCCATCATACTCATTTCAAACCCATACATTATAATATTTGCAAAAAAATCTATAAAATATTGTTTATTTGAATCAAATATAATGTCATCAAGATATATTTGTACAATTATAACTTTTTTTATCAACTTATTTTATAAAAAGAGTTTTATCCGCAACTCCCTTACGATTTATTTGTAACAAAAATACCATTAATCTATCATTCAAAGATCTAGGTTCTTGTTTAAGTACATATAAATATTTGGTATGTTTATAAACATATTTTTTATGTTTTTTATTTTTAAAACCATGGAACTATTCCACATAAACGTCCTCCCAATCATATACATTATGAAAATCATAGTTAAAATCTAAATAAAATAGTTTTAAATTAAATAATTCTTCAAAGGATATAAGTATTAAAATGTATTTATGTAATAATATAAGAGATAAATTTTCATTATAATCTATCACCTCTTGTTAGTTATTCCCATTAGTAACATGTATAGATTTATTTATAACTATTATTTCATTTTTTTCACATTTATTTTGAAATAAACATTTTAATCCAATTATAGATTTTCCTATAGACGGTTCAAATAAATTCCAGACATTGTTCCTTTCAAACCCATTGAGTTCATCTTGCAAGTCATTAATCCGGTCCTCATCACCTAAAGCCTCATCATAATTTGTAATGTCCATATCCCAATGCTCCCTCAAGTGACAGATCTGGTTGGCTACGTGTCCTCGAGCTCTCCTCTCTACATGCCAGAGGTTTCTGACTAACAAAGAGTGTCTAATGAATATTTTTTGGGATACTCTACACTTTTTTAAGAGTTTCAATGAATTCATAAATAATAGTAGAGTTACAAACATAATAGAAATAATATGAATAAATAATCATACACCCAAAACTAAGAAAGGTACCAATTTAATAATTCCAAATAATTAAATAATAATGTTATGAAATTATGAATGTATCTAAATGACATGTTGAAAGTCAGAAAAAAAATAAAAAAAATAAGAAAACTGAAATAAAAATTCCAAACACTGGTCCCAAACCCAATATCGATAGCATCTCCATGCCCTAACCCATCTAACATGCAAACAATCTACTGCATGGTCCCTTTACCTTGTACAAACCTACATCTATGTAATCTTCTTAGGTGAAATATAGTATCTCAAATATGGTGTGAGTAAAACTCAATAGGCCGAAACCACTGTGTCTAAAAAAAATCCAATTTGATAGATATAATGTATGAAATATAGATATAAACAAGGTATTAATTTAATAAATTAATATTTTATATGAAATAAACATGATGACACTTAGGATATGATTTAACACTCAAGGCCATCATAAACTACTTTGGTGCCCTTCTGGGTATCCCTTTCTAAGGGTAGATCCATTTACTTCAGGATGGATCACCCAAAATGGTGGCTGATTATCCTATCAAGGATGAATCAATCATAAAATACCTTAAACATATAGCCTCTACCCTCAAGATAACCGAAATATCACCCTCAACCACAAGTGAATTATCACCCACATGTATTATGTGACTAAGTATCTAGTCCTCATGAATCTGAAAAAATCATATTCAATGTCCTCATACATCCACTACCAGTGTGTCAAGCCCTCAGTGAGTACAAAAACATGCACTAAGACCTCAGGCGTCAACACCAATCATGTGCCATTTCTAGGAAAACTCATCATGTCAATAATATCAAACCCTCACATATCAATCACCTCAGTAACACATAAGATCAAAAGATAAGAAAGCAAAGTCACAAGGCCAGTATGAAACATAACAGATTACATCATAAGACACAACGATCAATTCATAAAAATTACCATTTTTCTAACTAATTAATTTTATTAATCGAGGTTCCTAATTATCAATATAGTTATATCAAACCTATTTAATTAATCGTTTGATTGTTAGGTAATTAATATGTTAATTAACCACTTCATACAAGGTGATACTACCATAATAAGTCATACAAATATATCATTATTCCAATTCAAAAGTCTAAGACATTAATCAACCAATTTCACATAATTAATTCAATGATTAATGATTCCCAATTCACAATCCCAAACTCACATAATTAATTCAACAATTAATTATTCAATTGGCCATATCAATATCCGAGAATTAATTCAAAAATTAATTATTCAATCAGTGATTGTATAAACACAACAATATACATTAATTAATTCACCAATTAATTAATCAAAACACAAAAATTATAAAATCTCATCCATTAATTAATTAAAAAATTTATTCATCCCATTAATCCCATTAATTAATTGAACAATTAAATAATCACATAACTCCCATTAATTAATTCAACTATTAAATAATCACTTTAATCATATTAATTAATTTACCAACTAATTAATCTAATTATTTAATTCAATAGTTAAACAATCTCATTCATTAGATTAATTTATTCATCAATTAATGAATACCCTTATTTAATACAATAATTAAATAATTACATTACTAGCATTAATTAATTTATCAATTAATTAATCCAGTTATTTAATTCAACAATTAAATAATTATATTTCTCACATTAATTAATTCATAAATTAATTAACACCCTTATTTAATTTAACAATTAAATAATCACATTACTTGCACTAATTAATTCATCAATTAATTAATCCCTTTATTTAATTCAACTAAAAAATAATATCATTACTTATATTAATTAATTCATAAATCAATTAATACCATTATTTAATTCAACTAATTAAACAACCATATTGCTCACATTATTAATTTATCAATTATTTCATATCATTTTTTAATTCAATAATTAAATAATCACATCTCTCACATTAATTAATTTTACAATTAATTAATCTTGTAATTTAATTCAATAATTAAAGAATCACATTACACAAATTAATTAATTCATCAATTAATTAATATCATTCTTTAATTCAACAATTGAATAATTATATTGCTCATGGTAATTAATTTTTCAGTCTCATTATTCAATTAAGTAATTTAATAATCTCATTACTCACATTAATTAATTAGTTAAATAATTAATACAATTATTTAATTAAAAAAATTAAATAATCACATTACCCACATTAATTAATTAATTAATTATTTAATCTCATTATTTAACTCCACATGTAAATAATCACATTATCCAAATTAATTAATTCGTCAATTAATTGATCTAATTATTTAATTCAACAATTAAATAATCACATTTCTCAAATTAATTAATTCTATAATTAATTAATCTCATTATTTAATTAAACAACTAAATAATCATATTGTTCAAAATAATTAATTTCTCAATTAATTAATGTCATTATATAAATCAATAATTTAATAATACCATTACTTATATTAATTAATTCATACATTAATTTATACCATTATTCAATTAAATAAATAAATAATCACATTACCTATATTGATTAATTAATTCGTTAATTAATATCATTATTTAATTGAACAATTAAATAATTACATTACTCGCATTAACCAATTCATCAATCAATTAGTATAATTATTTAATTCAACAATTAAATAATCACATTTCTCATATTAATTAATTCATCAATTAATTAACACTATTATTTAATTCAAAAATTAGATAATCCCATTACTCACATTAATTAATTAATTATTCCATCTTAAATAATTCAATAACACCAATTATTTCATCAATTAAATGTTCCGCCTCAATCAATTTAATATCCATAATTAATTCCTCACCTAATTGATCAATCTCAATCAATTCAATAATTATAATAATCTACAATAATTAAATCTCCAATTAATTATCCATATTCATTAATATCAATATAAAAATAAAAAAATTCAATAATTAATTATTGAGATTCAAAAATTTCTATATAGCAATAATTAATTTTACAACTAATTATTTAAAAATTTGTATATTATAATCCCAACCATTCCAATTAGTTTATTCATTAATTAATTAATCAAGTTCAATATTCTCAATATTCCCAATTTCATAATTACTTTAATTAATTAATTCACCAAAATTAATAAATTTAACCAAGAAATGAAATTCAAAACATAAAATATCAATTTTTAAAATTAGATACCCTTAATAAAAAATAAAGACTATGTAATATAGTTTTAGATTACCTACC
Source organism: Viscum album (assembly GCA_963277665.1). Lineage (NCBI taxonomy): Eukaryota > Viridiplantae > Streptophyta > Magnoliopsida > Santalales > Viscaceae > Viscum > Viscum album. The sequence continues at coordinate 1,523,824,945 of OY728133.1, read as the reverse complement.
TGAAATACAATGAACATGATATATGAATCAAACATCGTTGATGGTGTGTTATTCTAATGGATGTCAAAGGTGAAATTAGATAAATAACCATATCCGGTTTAATAAAAATCCTCTAAAAAACAAAATTTTCTATGAAACAAATTTGATATGCACCATCCTTTTATCATGAAGAATAAAATAGCATCGAGAACGTGTCAATCTAATTAATAACAGAAAATATATTGATGGCTTATGCTTGTAAAGAGACATAGGGAGAGGAGAGAGGGGCAAGTGGTACTTTTCTCTACGCTTGAATTCTTTTTAACACCCCTTCATACCACAATTTCCTATATAAATTGATTTTATTTAAAGAATAAATTAATGAGTATCCATACTTTACTTCAACCCTCCCCTGTATATCTTGAGCCTCGATTCATTCATCATTATCTACATTCATTTACAAAACTTTATTTTCCACTATTTATTATTTCTTCCATAAATCTCATTTATTTCACATTTAACCACTCATTAATTAAAATCCCCCATTAAATATTTATTTTATGTCACCCATATATATATATATAATGAACTATATAGACACACACAAATATATATATTACATATATATACCTTTTATTTACCACATAAAGAATAATAATAATAAATATTATTATTATTATTATTAAATATCACATATCATTGCCACCATTATTATTTCACCAATAATGTTTATTAAAACATTCAAGAAATATCTTTCATTAAATTCCAATAAATGAAATAAAACTATTAATTACTCACATTTTTTTAATTATTTAACACAATTAATATCATTTTCCATAATAATTAGGCAATATCTAACCACATACTCATGCCATTATATAACATAAATAAAAATCATATTATTAATGTTCTACCGCCCATAAAATATTGAAACTCCAAAATAATTTTTTTCAATTAATTTAACCAAAACTATTAATATTTAATTAATTTATTTGGGATCAAATTTTCTAATGTAAAATAAAAATCTGAAAATTGAAAGCAATATGGGTTTTTACAATCTCCCCACCATAATACTTCTCATCTTGTAGAATCTCTTCAGATCATGGAACCACTAATCCCCACTCTAAATGTTTCCATTTATGAAGAATATTTAGAGATATATAAATTTAAAATGATTCAAATCTCGTTCAAAAAAAATTTTCTCTAAATTAAAATATAATATTTATTAAAGCCTTTCATTTTTTAACTACAATCCAAATAAGTCATAAAAAGTCTTTTCTCAGACTTCACCATGCGGTCAAAACTGAGGCGATATCACCACCCTTAACCATCCTATACCTTGGTATTGATTATAAATGGGTATTATCATTCTCAAATTCAAGTTTCACTTTAGACACTAATTTTCCACATTTTTCATCATTTTATAAATTTCCACATTTTACAGTAGGAACCATGTTAAGTTCAAATTTCACAAGAAAGAAAAATGTTTCATGTTTAAAAACATACCCAAGAATTATTTTCCCATGAATTCATAAAATGATGCAAGTCACAAATAGTCTTGAGTGCCAAAAATGACACATTCTTACTCAACCCTCATACCTTATTGGGCCACGAGTCAAATCTTTGAAAATATCAACAATAATAATCAGTTAACATGAAAAGTGAATCACCCAAGTAGAAATAACAAAAACTATTACCACAAACAACAATAACAATAATCCCACAAAAAACACTTAGATTTTACCACTGTACATGGGGTAGTTACTCCCATGCATGAGATCTTAACTATGGCCTAACTCATCCTAGTCTCTTGTCTACCTTTCCCAAATAGTTAGACAAATGAAAAGAAAAGAAACCACCTTTGATACTACTTTGTAATGTCCACGATATGGTGATACCTCAAATGACATAGCTAGTTGGATACGTGATGTAAAGTGTGTCACCACGTATGCAAGGCTGCCGAATAGTAGTGTGGTTCTAACCAATATAGCGGGGAGACTATACCCTCTGGTAAGAGTTGCGATGAAAGCATAAATAAAAGAAGAGTATCAGAAATAATAGAAACAATTTGAATAAATAATCTGACATCCAAAAATAATAAAGGAAAAAAATAAATAAATCCAAATAATAAAAGAATAATGTAATGGCATACTGAATATGACTAAATGAAAGGCTAAAATTAAAAAATAAAAATAAAAAAAATAAGTAGACTCAAATAAATATTCCAAAAACTAGTATAAAACCCCATGTCAGTCCCATATCCAAGCTCGAACCCATCCAAAATGAAATCAATCAATTTCATGGTCCCTTAACCTTATGCAAACATGTATCTATATAATTTTCTAAGGTGGAAAATGAAATCCTGAATTGGGTGTGAGTAAAAAATATTATGTCCACACAACCATTTCTAAAAAAATCCAATATGAGAGATATATTTCATGTAATATAGAGATAAACAGGGTATCAATTATATAAATTAATAATATATAAGAAATGAACCTTATGAAACTCAAGTAATGGGTTAACACCTAAGTCTATAAAAACCTACTTTGGAGCCCTTCTGGGTATCCCTGTTTGAGGGTAGATACTCTTACATTAGGATAAATGACATGAAACAGTGGATGATTATCCATTCAAGGATTAATCACTCAAATAAACCATAATCATATGGCCTCTTCCCCCAGGCTAACCAAAATCTAACCCTCAAACATAAGTAGAATATAACATCACGAATCATGTGACTATGAATCTAGATTTCATGTATCCAAAATAATCATATACTCTTCCCTCAGACATCCAGTACCAGTGCGCAAAGCACTCGGGAGATACAAAAACATACACCAAGCCCTCATGCATCGAAACAAATCAAGATTCATATATAAACAAACTCAATATTCCAATAGTATAAATCCCTCATGTATCAATCACATCTATAACACTTAAGATCATAAGCTAAGAAAGCAATGTCACAAGGTTTGCATCAAACATATAAGATTTATCATTATAAGACATAATGATCAATTTATAAAAACTAATATATGTCTAACCAATTCATTACATTAATCCAAGTTCCTAATTATCATTATAAAAATATCAAACCTCTTTAATTAATCATTCGACCCTAAGGTCATAATATGTTAATTATCAACTTCATGTAATGTGATTCTACCATATTAAGTGACAAAAATTTATTATTATTCTCATTCAAAAGTCTATGCTAGTAATCAATAAATTTCACATAATTAATTCAACGATTAATTATTCACAATTCTCAATCCGAAATTCACATAATTAATTCAAAAAATAATTATTCAATAAGAAATATCAATATTACATGCTTATTTTAAAAATTTATTATTCAATCAGTGATTGTATAGAAAATAAATCTACATTAATTAATTCAATTATTAATTAATCAAAACTCACCTAACTTCGGTGAATTAATTTGTAAATTAATTAATCTCATTATTTAATTCAACAATTAAATAATCACATTCTTCACATTACTTAATTCATCAATTAATTAATATCACTATTTAATTCAACAATTAAATAATCAAATAATTTAAATTAGTTAAATAATAAATTAATTAATACCATTATTTAATTCAAAAATTAAATAATTATAGTACTCACATTAATTAATTCACCAAATAATTAATTTAGTTATTTAATTCAATAATTAAATAACCACATTTCTCACATTAATAAATTCATCAATTTATTAACACCATTATTTAATTCAACTATTAAATAATCAGAATACTCATATTACATAATTATTCAATTAAATAATCCCTTTATTTAATTCAACACCTAAATAATCTCATTACTCGCACTAGTTAATTCAACAATTAATCAATACCATTATTTAATTCAGTAATTAATTAATCACATTTCTCACATTAATTTATTCATTAGTTAATTAACCCGATTATTTAGTTCAATAATTAAATAATCACATTGAAAAAATTAATTAACTCACCATTAATTAATCTCATAATTTAATTAAATAATTAAATAATAACATTTATCATTTTAATTAATTCATCAATTAATTAGTCTCATTATTTAATTCAACAATTAAATAATCACACTGCTTATAATAATTAATTCATCAATTAATTTATCCCATTATTTAATTAAATAATTTATTAATTTTATTTCGCAAATTAATTAATTCAATAATTAATTAATAACAATTTTCAATTTAATAATTAAATAATCACATTACCGGCATTAATTAATTCATCAATTAATTGATCTTGTTGTTTAATTCAATAATTAAATAATCAAATTACTCATTTTGATTAATTAATCAATTAATTAATATAATTATTTAATTCCACAATTAAATAATCACATTTCCCAAATTAATTAAGTTTTGAATTAATTAATTTTATCATATAATTAAACAATTAAATAATCTCATTACAAATAATAATTAATTTTTTAGTTAATTAATATCACTATTTAATTCAATAATTTAATAATATCATTTCTCACATTAATTAATTAATCAATTAGTTAATACTATTATTTAATTTAATAATTAAATAATCTCATGTATGATATTATTTAATTCATAATTTAATTAATCTCATTATTTAATTGAATAATTAAATAATCACATTACTCACATTAGTTAATTCATCAAATAATTAAAATAATATTTTAATTAATAATTAAATATTCACATTTCTCAAATAAATTAATAAATAAAAAAATTAACACCATTATTTAATTCAAAAATTAAATAATCACAATATTTACATTAATGAAATAATTAATCGAGCTTAAACAATTCAATACTACCAATTTGTTAATCAAATAAATGTTCCACCATATTCAATTCAATATCCCTAATTTATTCCTTGACAAATTATTCTATCTAAATCAATTCGATAATCATAATAATCTACAATAATTAATTTTCAAATTAATTATCCCAATTCCTCAACTACAATAAATTAATAACTAATTTTATAATTAATTATTCAACTTATAAAATATCTATATTGTCTTAATCACTTTTACAACTAATTATTCAAAAAAAATCATATTCCAAACCATTTGCAAAAATTAATTATACAATTAATTAATCATGTTCAACAATCTCAATATTCACAATTTCCCAATTACTTAAATTAATTAATTCACAAAAATGAATAAATTTTATCAAAAACTCAATTTGTAAACATAAAATAACAATTCTATTATGACATATAGTTAATAAAAATTTAATGCTATGAGATTTAGTTTTAATACACCTACCTTAAATATGATAAAAAACAATATGAATCTAACATTGCTGATGGTGCATTACTCCAATGACTATCGAAGGAGAAATTAAATAAACAAGCATATCTAGTTTAAAGAAAATATGCTTAAAATTCTTAATTTTTGATTTTTTTGATATGCACCATCCAATTATCAAGAAGAATCCAATTCCACTAACAACATGTCAATCTGATCATTATTTGAAAAGATATTGATAATTAAATTTTGAAAAGAGAGATAGGGATAAAAGAGAGGGAATGTGAGATTCTCTTCCGTGCTTGAATTCTTTTAGAACCCCCTTATTCCACAATCTCCCATATGTATTGATTTTCTTTATTGAATTAATAAATGAGAATTCCCCCTTACTTCAACCTTCTTATGTACATTCCGAGCCTCAATTATTTCATCATTATCTATATTCATTTATCTAACTTTATTTTTCAAATATTTATTATATGTTCTATCAACATCATTTATTTCATATTTAACTACTCATTACTTAAAATCAACCATTAAATATTTTTTTAATGTCACCAATATATATATAGTGAACCGTACACACACACAAACACACACACGCATACATATATAAAAAATATATATATCATTTATTTACCACATAAATAACAATAATACTAAATATTTTTATTATTATTAAGTATATCATATCGCTTCCAACACTTTTATTGTAATAATTACATCAATTAAAACATTAAATTAATATATTTAATTAAATTCCAACAATAGTAATAAAAATATTTATTACTTACATTTTCTCATTTATTCCACACAATTAACATCAATTTCAATAATAACTATAAAATATATAACCACATACTCATTAATTTATATAATAGACACACTAACCATATTATTAATGTTTTTCTGTGCATAAAATATTCAAACTCCAAAATAATAATTTTTTATTAATTTAAACAAAGACAAATTTTTTTAACAAATTTCTTCACGATCAAAATTTTCATCATAAGGAAAAACCTAAAATTGAAAACAACATGCATTTTTATAATTGATTATGGAAATCCCACATTGAAGGAGGGGGTGCATGAAGCACCCCTTTATAAGGTGGTGTGGTAACCTATCCTATAATGAATACTTTTCTTAGGGGATGCCTTAGGGAAAAATCCCAGAAAAAGAAAAACCATGTGGCCTAGGCCAAAATAAGACCATACCATGATCATGGGCTGGACTAGACAATTACAAATGGTATCAGAGCCAGTGTCCATTTTATGTTTCAGTGAGGATACTATGCCCTTCTGGGGGGTGGTGGGGGAATATGGAAATCCTACATTGATGGAGGAGAAGCATGAAACACCCCTTTATAAAGTGGCATGTATAGCTCTTCTATCATGTGAATTTTCCTAAAAGATGCATGAGGGCTAGATACCAGAGAAATAAAACCCATGTGGGGTAGGCCCAAAGTGAACAATATCATGACTATGGGATGGACTGGGCCATTACAGGATTCTTAGGTTCAAAATGTTATAATAAATCGATATATTAAATATCATATCTTAGATAACGTCTATTCCAAACTGGTTGATCTATATCTCTAATGATACTCTCAGTAGGATGATTCATAATAATCAACTGACTTCTTTGGATAAAAAATGTTTTCCTTAAATAATAGGTAGAAAATATTATTGAATAATAACTTCAAAAAATAATTCTATTGTTATTTACTTATGATAAGTATTATCTATTATAGTTTAAATTAGTTTTGGAAATAACAACCATCGATGTAGGTTGAGGTTATTTGAAAATAAAGGGATCTATTTCATTAAACATAACATGAAATGTTTCTTTAACTGTAAATGTATTTTTATTATGAAACATTGCAATCCTTAGAAGTAGTGGAATAACCTAAAACTATTCCTTTATTAGATTTGGGTGAAAATTTATGTAGATTATATTCAGTATTCATGATGAATACTTTGCAGAAAAAACCTTTGAATTAAGAAAATTTTAGATTACTGCTTATTTACAACTCACAGAGTTTTATTAATAAAATATCTAATTAAAAATAAATGTATAGTATAAAATGAAGTACTAATATCTTCATCCCAAAAATTCATAGCAACAGAGTATTTACTCAACATGGTTTTATTTATTTCATAAATTATTCAATGTGTTCTTTCATGTATACAATTTTTATTGGGAGTTTTAAGTTCTGAAAAGTTGTGTTCAAAAACTTTATTACTAAAAAATGTTTCAAAATCAAAATCTAAAAATTCTTCACCATATGAATAGTATCAAGGATATATTTTCGTAGTTTATTACTTTGGCTAAAAAATTTGAAAATTACTAAAGGCTTCATATTTCCTTCTCAGAAAATATACCAAAGTATATCTAGTGTAATCATAAACTAAGAAATTTACATTGTATTTTCCACCAATAATTCCAGTTTGTGTAGTATCAAATAAATCAATTTTCACTAAATTTAAAGAATCAAAATTTGTGACTTCACTAATATAATTAAAACATGACTTTTTTTCTTACCTAATAGATATGGGTTACCTAGTTTTGTTATATCAAAACTATGTTCTAGTAGATCCTTAACAAGTCATTTCTCAGTCAAAGTATATAATTTTCTTAGGATAAAATTCCCTATCCTACTATTCTATAACATATATTGATATTCCATTTCACTAAGGCAAGGAAGTTCTGGGTTCCTAATGTCATATAAGTCAACTATGTAAATATTCTCATGTCAATTGGCATAAACAATGAATTCATCATTAGAACTATGTAAAATACATTTTTCATTCCTAATGTTTACAACAAAACCTTCATCACACATTTGAATTATGTTTATATGGTTGTTATTATGTCACAAAACAAATAAAAAAAATATAAATAAGGTATTTTCCAAAAATAACAAAGTTACATATTCTGATAATATCTCCTTGAGAATTATCTCCAAAAGTTACTTTGACTCATTTCATCTAGATTATCTTATTAAAGAAATATCCATTTCCAATGATGTGCCTCAAACTTCCACTACTTTTGTACCAATTTTTTTGGTGGTGCAATCTTTTTTTTCCTGAAAAAAATAATAGATTTTTAGAACCCAATCCTTATTGGGTTCTACATTGTTACAAAATAAAATTTTAGGTAACCACATTGGACATATTTCTTTTTGATAAAATTTCATTTCCGTTGAAAAATAGGATTGATGAATATATAAAGATTTTATTTTGTTTAAGGAATAATTTTCCTTCCAGTTCCCACAACATTGGAACTTAGTAAAAAAGATATTGTTTTAAAAACAAAAAAATTGTTACTAAAAACAGGGTTGTTTTTTTTTAAAAAACTAGTTTAGAACTATTACCATGAGGTCTAATTTTTTTATAAATTTTTTCAAAAATTTCCTTTTTATAGTGAACTTAGATAGAATTTTCTTCAAACTAGAAATTTTATATTTTAGTTTGATAAATTTTTTTACCGTCATCAATCTTAGTTTTAGAATAAATATTTCCTTGTAATATTTTTTTCTCAAATATAAAATTTTCAAAATCTTTGAATTAATATATATTTTTAAAATAGTTTTACGTAGATATTTATTAAGATCTGATATATAATTTATCAAAATAGTAATTCTATAATCTTTCTTAGAAACTTTATCATTTTCATTATTATGTTTTTTTAAATCTAACAATTTTCTTTTTTCAAAAGTTTTGAAAATCAAGATACTTCTTCATATCTAGGTAATGTAGTGTCTTCACTGGAAGATAAATATTCTAAATAAAAATATATAAAATTTTTCTCATTATCACTTTCATGTAATTGGAATTTATAGATAAATTTAAAATATATTCATCTTAAGGTACTTTATTTTTTTTAAACAGATTTACCGTGGGTACTTTAATAAAAAGAAAAATGATCCTATATCTACAACATTCATTATTAGATGAATTGTTAAAATAATATCCACCACTGGCACTCCATGTTTGAGAATCCTATAAAAATTACTTCCATTAAATTTATAATAATTTTTGTTTTATCTATCTGAATTTATTTTCTTTCCATATTTTATTCTTGGATTTGGACAATCAGGTTTGATATACCCAACTTTATCACACTCATAATCAGTTACCTTATAATATTTTTTGACACATTTATCCGTATGACCTTTCTTATATCAATATTAAAAATATTTATTTCAAAATATCTTGTTTATACTTCTTATTATATTATGCAACTCGATTTCAAAAGTTTCTAATGTACTTGAATCTAACAGAACCAAAAACATTATTCTTTCTTGAATATTTCACCACTTTCTCAAGGTGTTTGAACATTTAGAGATACAATATAAGTTATTGAAAAATAAAAACCACAATTTTTATTTTCCACTTTCCCAACATAATTTTTAATTCCACCCTCGCATTTCATGCGAGTATCAATCAAATCCTCAAGATTATGATTAGTAAGCTTTATCATATCATCAAAAATAGTTCTTTTTATTTACACTAATTGGAAATTATATCAATAATATTTTCAACTAAAATTTAATCATAAATTACATTTTATCCTTGATATTGTAATTTATTTGTAACAGTCTTGAATATTTGATGCATCTTGGAAAATGACTCCCCAGTTAGAAAATAAAAATATTAGTAATCGACACTATGTATATTTATTATTGTTTCTGTTAATTTGGATATACCAAAATATGTTACATCCAATTTACTCGAAATACTATTTTCATCTACACAAGATGATATGTGACTATAGAAATTCCTCATCATAGAACACAATAAAGTATTTCAGACTTTATAGTCCAAATGATTTTATATCTTTTCAGCATTAGTAAAAGTAGAAACATCCTTATCATGAATCTCATATGTTTCTATAATCATTAAGAAATTATCATCTATAACATTGATTAAGATTCATATTATCATGAGATCAAAAATTTATACCTTCTATCCTTAAAATGATAGAAACTATTTTCTAGAAATACATGTTAATATAACTGTGATTATAAATTGAAAGTCTATATCAAAACCTAAATAACTTTCACTAAGTAAAGAAAGTAAAAAACCTAACAAGAATATATGTAGTAGAACCTACTTTGATACCAATTTAAGGACCATAAGTGTAGCTTATATGGATATTCTTGCAAGATGGGGGTGGTTGAATTATAGTTTTAAATGTTTAAACTAATAAAAACACAATACATTTTAAAGTGAATTTATCAAACATGTACTTTGTTTGATTATCAGAGTGAAGAATTGAAATCAAAATATTTATGGAAAAATCAAAATATTTTATTTATCTTATTCAGTGTTATAAAAAACAAACAATATAAAAATATAAGTACAAAGTTTAACTTCCAATTACATGTATAGTGGAATAAGAACTTTTAAAAACAAGTAATATAATATATAGTAATAGTAATCATGATTTAAAATTTATATTAAAATACATATACCATTTAAAATTAAGAGTAATATATTCAATAAACTTGAATAAATGTATCCCTAGTTTTATACTAACTGTAAAGTTTGTCTTTCCTTACTAAGAAATCACATGATTTGATGATTAGAATAAGCTCTCTCTTCATATCCATAGAATACGCTGATATGATGACCATAATTTATCTTCTTATCCTCAGAATCCCTCTATCTGGTGGATTGGATTCACCATTTAACAATCCATAGAATCCCTATATTATAATAATGATAAGATGTGTGATTAAAATAGAAAATTTTTCTAAAGTAAACAACCCTAAAAAGGATTCCTTATAACTACAAATCTCTAACATATTATAAAGAATTTGGAATGAGATGTTCACAGAGAGAAAAATTGGAAAATATTTATCTTTGAATGAGATTAGCTTAAAACTCTTCAAATGACTAGATATTTATAGGAAAATATCCAATGGTCATATTTTTGAGTTTGTTTCAATGGCCTCAGATAGCTTGCTCTTTAACATCCCACAACGCACTGATGTAATTGAATATCCAACATCGTTTTGTTTTAGCACCATTACAATTCTAAAATCTATTCATTGTGATATAAATTAGTCTCATATATTCCTATTATAAACGTACAATAATTTAATGGAATTATTTATAATATTTCAAATTGATAATCCTTATGTGGATCATTCCGATATATTGGTACCAGAATCTAACCGATGGTCTTGAATTTTTTTATGATATACCTGAGAAATGTTTAAATCAAAGTTTTATTAAAGGTAACTCTACTTAAGAATATCCACGCTCAATCAAATGATCACAATTAAGAACAATATGTTTATATTTGAAATACATTATAAATATTTCTTTGTATTGTGAAAGATAATGTTTTCTAGAAAACATAATAAAATACTTGGGATATAAAAATCTAGTAAACATAGTTTCAGGACAGTGTTTGTGATTTCCAAAACTAAAGGAATGAAAAATTAAGAAGTAAAACGTTTGACTCAATATAATGTTCTCCATATAGTAAAAAAACATGAGTGTGGAGTTCTCATTAGAATATAACATTGTGGGAAATTTCTATTTGATGAATTCAAATATTCCCATAATAGAAAAGATTAATATTGACTCATTTTTTCCATTATTTATTATTTCATCACATTTGAACATTTACACTAAAATATCCAATAGATATACATTTAAAAAAAATTAACGAAATCATTCATAAGTATATTACTTTTTAATTTGAAAAATATTTAACTTAAATGACATCATCTATTAAAATCCTTTTACAATGCCTTGATAATATTCTAAATCCTTATATTATTTCTTGAAAACACTTCATATATTATCATAGAGTTATAATATAAAGGAAATTTAAATTTCAACTTTACCATTTTTATTTATATAACATTCATTTCTCATTTTATAACTAAATAAAATTATGTACAAATCATATAATTGAAATTTGTTATGATATTTATCTTGAAGTATAGATACTAATAACATGCCCTTAAATTCAAACTTTTTAATGAATATATTTTAATATGTTTTCTTTCATTGTGTTAAAATTTTCCTAAAATACATTTTCTCTATTTTTTTGATTTATATTCTTTTACTTGAATAAATTAAAATAATTTTTGTTTTTGTTTTTTAGTGATAAACATACCTATGTGAATTATTTTTGAGGCAATAAATACATTTCAAATTACTTTTAGAATACAAATCCTGAAAAAAATCAATATTTTTTGTATATTTAAAATTCTTCTATTTTATAGAAAATTAAAAATTAATTTTGATGATATGAAATTTATTCTATGAAATTGCATGTATTTTATATGTATATGAAATCAATTAATTCATAATTGAGTATATTGTTTTGAGTTATTGAGAAAATGTATTGAAGATATATGATGAATAATATTTTTATAAGAATATAAAATTTTATGAATATTAGTGATATATAATTTTTATAATTTTAATAGTATTAGATTATGAGTAATAGGAAATTGTTTCTATTAAAGGATGGGCGCAAAAATATTTTAATGTGTAGATACATGTTATCTTTCAATATTTACAGATTCATGTTGGGTTTACTATTTTTATTCCACTAAATGTTGATGATCAAAAATTCATTATAGTGGGTTGATTGTTGTTTAAAAATAATTCATATTAGGTTTACCAATTTTTTAATCTCAAGGAAACACCCAAAGGATCCCCCACCCGTAATATAATATGAACCATCCTTCTAAAGGTAGGTGATCATTTGGGATTTCAAATATAATAACACTTGGGAAATTACTTTATTCAATAGAATGGGATGTTGAGGTCATCAAACCCTTCTTTAGGGGAATTATTTCCTAATCTAGTAATCTATTATAGATTTAAGATATGTTTTTCAATATTTCCCAAATCTCAATATGTGATTGGCCATAATAATGAAATAATAAAATGTTGAATCCTTATGTATTCATTGAAGGATCTATTCATGACACCATAGGTATATATCATATGTTCTGTATATTTTTCATATTAATGGGTAACTTCTTATGTTATAAATCTATATAACCTGTGACTATGTAGTTTAGTGTTTCCCATAATGGTGATTTGTTTTTTGAGAATGGGATTGAACCTCTATGAGATATCTTATATATCCTATTAGAAAATGAATAAAAACCCATGGAAATTAGTTGATTTTTTTTCATGTGGTAAAACTATATAATGTAGCTTAATTTCAGGTGAAAAGGTTGTATATGATATAAATTAGGAACAAGTTATGGATCTCAAGAATTAGGAAGGCATCCTACATATCATGATCATAACAGGAGACTGAGTCTTTATAGTTCATCTTGTCTTCAACTCACTAATGAGTGGGATTGTTTTATTAATTCTTGTGAGGGTTATTAAAATAGATTTTATCAATATGGGAATTTATTAAGGACTTATTAATAGGTGTATACATATGTAAGGAAGAACTTGTATCACATTATAGATCGAGGTGTAAACACTGAGGGTGACCTGATTGGGGGAATTATATGATGTTATTGATACAATAATTACAAACCCCTAAGATCACATGAGTCATGATTGATGTGAGAAATAATATATAACAAATGATTGAATTCAATGAATATATATAAGAAATATTCATAGAAAAAACCCTGATGGACTATTTTATATGGAGCTTGGGCCATGAGATGATTTACTACATATGGTATTTGGGTTGGAATCATAGTCAGCATAGTTTAGTAAATCATCCCAATCAACATAATGATGAGGAATCATGGTGGACCCATATGGGGGTGGATCCTATGTAGTAGATTAAATGGAATATCATAGTATTTACACAAAGTTAGACTCCCTTTTGATAATATACAACCCTCATCTTTTGACCGATATAGATTGGGGAGGGGGACTATGAGTGGTTAACTAAGCATGCTTGGATGGTATGAGGATACCATAATACTAACATGGTTACATGACTACACATAAATAGTCTATTATATAGACTTCTTATATAAAGTAGGTAATTATTGACAATATACGTATGGTTTGGGGCTCACATGGTACGATGATACCTTCCTAAGTATTCTAAGTAGAAAAGACTAACATGTTTGGGGGTGTCTTCCTAACATGTATGGGGTGTCTTACTAACATTTATAGAGTGTTTTCTTATCATGGATGAAATTTTGGAGGGTTTATTCCTAACATGTCTAACACATCAGAGGTTATGTACCTAACAAAATTTACATGCCATAGAGTTTATTCCTAAAATGTACATTATGCTAGCCCGATAAGGATGACATGTCTAGGGGTTTCATGTAATTGAAGCTAACATGTCCATGATTCTTCATATAATTTATTTTGACACATCCAATGTTTATTACATGATCAAATATAAAATAAATGAGAGTTTTTGTGTGACCCACTTGATGTCTATGAAGGTTACAGAATGATTAAGGTAACATGTTTGAGGGCTTTGTGTGAACCCGAATGGAATGTCTAAGGACTTCAGGTGAACCCGTTGAAATATCAATAGTCTATCACATGATCAAATATGACACAAATAAGGGTTATTTCAGAGTAATCTTGAAATGTCAAGATGTCTTCACTTGATAAAGGAACTGATTATGTGAAGCATGTAAGTCATTCTCATAGAAAATGGGATATGTTCCTTCACATGAATCTCCCTTCATTTTTAGATTTCTTCACATAAAATTTTCAATTTTTATATGGTATTAACCTATTGATAAATCACATTATTATACAAAAATGTTTTAGGCCCTTACTCTGATCAAGATAACATGTCGAACATCCCTTGCGTGATCAATGAAATGATAATGTGAGGTACATAAACATATCACATAATCTATTAAGTTACATAACTAACTTTCTTCCGGAGGAAGACTCTTGTGATCATGCAATCCATCACTATAAAAAGTTTACTATTATAATTTTTTGTGTTTTGTATACGTGTCAAGGGGGGATTTTATATGAATTTACACCCGAAATATATGTTGATTTCTATGGAGCTGAACCTTCATGTCTCAACTTGAGTTGGAGGATTGATAATTCACACATGCAAATAACATGATTCTATCCCCAGTATATCAATGATGTATCCTTTTTTTCATCTGATAAACAAAAATCTCATAATTATTCCGTCATTACTAAATTTTAGGATCCCATGGCTTTTCAAATCTCTTTTTCATGATCAATTTAGGATGAGAAATATATTTCATGTACTTAGATCTGTATGTTTGATAATCTATGCATGATCAGGCTAACATGACAATGTGTCTTTTCATGATCAAGAAAGTGTCGCTGGGACCTTCGTGAGATCAAGTTGGCATGTTGAGGGGTCTTCACATCATTGATAAATCAACCATGAGAATAACATAACCACTTCACTTGAAAAATAACATAACTCAGTTCACATAAATGCCTTGTATTTTTAATATTTTTTTTAAAATCTTATAAATTTCACCAATTGGGTATCCATTAGTAAATCACATGATCAAATAGACATGTTAGATAGCCTTCAAAAGATTAAGTATATTAACAAATAATTTTTACATGATCATGGAAGGATTATCTGATGTTATTCACATGATCATTAATAGATGACTCCATGTGGATATAAATGTTGTGTGTAAACCAACATACATCCCTTCATATAAATCTCCCCTCTTTTTTCAGATTCTATATTTTGAATGACTTCATCAATTTTCAGGATCCTGTTGACTGACTCATTTAATGATTAGCAGTGTAACACATTGAGATTTTTTGAAACATTTTTTTTCAAATAAATATAATATTTTTGATATTTTTCATTACATGAAACACCTAAAATAGTTTTAATTACATGAATCATTGAGTTTATCTTACATTACAAGCAACACTGATAATATATTGTGTTACAAGAAACCCCATGTTTAAATAAAACATGGAATGTCATTAAAATATTATTATTTAACATGATATTTATCACCTAGACATTGGAATGAAGAGTATGAATATTATTAACTTAATTATGAAATTATTTAGTAAACATAGCTATATTTAATGAATTCATTGGTGACCAATTAATTAAATATGAAATTAAAATCAATTTATAAATAAAAGATTATTTTCCCCAAAAATAAGATTTATGCACACAAACAAATTTTACCATAATAAATTAAATAAAAAAAATTAGTGAATGATTTTAATTTAATTTATATATTATAAATTCAATAAATTTTTTAAAATTCATCTAATTTTTTTAAAGAAATTATATAATAATAAAACAAATTTTATGCTTAAAATTTTATTTTTCAAAACAATTGTTCTTTAAACATTCATACTTATTTAAAAATTAATTTTTAAAAATTGTAGAAACTTTATTAGAAATAATAAAATATTTTTTTAAATGGTCATGTAAAAATTATCTTGGAGTTAAATTTATATAATTTACTAAAAAAATAATTTTTTTTGATGACTAGTGAAAAATACCGGTTCTTATTAAGAGAGGTCATTTTATTTAAAGTGTTTAAAAATATAAAAATTCTTTTAATATGGTTTTTAGAGTTAAATTGGTTTAATTATATATCTATTAAAACAATTTAGGTCATTGAAATCAATTTTATATTGAGTTTTTTTTTTAAAAATATTTTTAATCTTTTGAAACATTTTTCTTTAGAAAACAACTTTTACATCACGTTTACAGGGTTAATTTTAAATTAAAATTTGTTAATTATGTGAATTAAATTTGAAAAAATTAATTCCAAATATTAATAATAATAATTTATATTACCTAATATGTTTAAATTAGTTTTTACCGTAATGAATGGTTAAAAAAGAAAAAATTAGTTACCACAGTTATGGTTAAAATGGGTTTATCCGGTGGTGGGGTGGGTGTTAAACGATAAGGATAAGCTGTAAAATTAACTAAAAATGTACAAAACCAATTTAAATTCCATATTTAGAACTTATCATCACTAATGTTAAATATTGGACTATTTTGAGCCTTCTTTAAGTGAAAAATGTTGGAAAAATGTTTTTATTTTCAAATATTAAAAGTTTGCCCCTCAACTCATTTATAAAAGGCCACCCTCTCATAAACCCTTCAAATAACCAAAACCCTTTGGTTTAGAAAATACCTAACCAAATAATTTCCTTAATTTCATATCCTCATCTTATAGTCCTAATTTTTGATAATAATCCCTTAAAATAAGAATTTATTTGTAAACCTAAAGTGGCTCTATGAAAAATAGGTAAAATTAAAAATACATGAGTTTTTGTTTCAGTTCTTATTCAACCACCATAAATCATTTCAAAATATGATTGATTGCAAAAAATTGTATCTAAAATATACTTAGATGTTATCATGTTAACTTAATGTCCTAAATACATCTCATCTTCCATCAAATGGGATATGAAATCATCATTCGTGTGTACAACGGACTACCATCTCACAAACCAATAAGAGGAATTTTTCATTTTTAGTTACTTGGATGGTAATAAGAATAAATTAAATAATTATATTTTATATTGGAAAAATATTTTTAATTCTAGAATTTTTATATCACATATACCTCCTTACGTTCAATTCCATGGGAATATGATAATGCCACTTGTGTGTGTGTCGGACTACCACCTTGCAAAGTGATGTGATTCGTTATTCATGTATGATTTTAATATAATGTAATAAAAATAGGTTTTAATAAACATATGTGATAAGTATATGAAATAAAAAATATTATTTAATGGTAATATATTAGTTACCTTTCTTTCTTTTAATCCATCGAGAAAATGGTAAAAACGTTCATGCGTACGTATAACATACCATCTTCATGAATAATATATTTCATTTTATTTCTAAACAATATATGGATTAATATAAGTAGCTATATAAATAATATATTTAATAATTATATCATGGTTAATATTATGGATATAATATAACAATTATCAATTTAAGGAGATAAAAAATAATAAATCAAAACATACATGAAAAACAAAGCGGTTATTATCTGAAACGTAATTTTAATAAGGAATTGTTAATAAATGAGTAATAAAATGTCATAAATAAATCATATATTATATTAAATATGTATTTATGGTTTTATAATAGATTTATAATAAGCTTATATTTTTTAAAGTTAGATTCAATATTTTATGGAAGAAGTTGAATTTAAGGTATGATATTTCTAGTCTCTTTTATTTCTAGGAGACATATGAAAATTCACAAGTTTTTTCATTTGTGTGGTGTATATACTCACATGTTGAAATGTTATATCATTAAAATAATTATTTTAATGATATTTAAAGAATAATTTTGTGCTATTATTTATTTGTGATCACGATTCACAATATTATTAAAGTGACAAGGGAACTTTGTCTCAAATTGCATTCTTTGAGAAATATGTCTTGTTATGCACCTATATTCTGTTATGAGGTGAATATACAACCCATAATACTTGTAATATCATTAATTAATTTATTGTAATTATATTCTATATTTCATTTAAGGTTATTTACTCATGGTGATTAAGATTAAATGTTACAAATGTTGTAATGGTTTTGTGGTACAATCTCATCATTTATTAATATTAGTTATGTTTATGGTTTTGATGATGAAATATTATGATCCATATATCAATAAACTTATGAATTTTATCCTAATATAGTTTTTTTAGGTACACACATGTTTTACTTTCATTTTCCTCCCTTTATATAGTTATTGAAAAATATTTATTTTCTAAAGAAAACTTACTTCATTTCTCCCTTTGGTTGAAAATATCTTTTTCTCCAATATACATCTTTCATAAAATGTTTTAAAAATATGTTTTAACATTATGTAATTTATTCATTAAAGAAAATTTTAAGCATGTTTTAATTTCAAAAAGTTTTTTAAAAGGAATCATATTTTTATTTTCAAGAAAAAAAAATCTTTTTTTCATTTACCAGAAATGTGAAATGAATCTATATATTCATATGTATTACATGAATGATATTTTCCCCCATATTGACCAAATCACCATTTTAAATCATAATTTATAAGTTTCAAAGTTTATATTAAAATAAATATATTTCAAAAAAAATTATGAATTTTTATTTTTAAAAAATAATTTTCAAAAGGTAAAGTATATTTTCATCAAGAAATGTTTTAAATGATTTTTAAAGATTACATTATAAGTTTACAATTATACTTTTAAAATAAAATTAGTTCTAAACTTTATCTGTTTTAAAATGTGTTTTTTAAAGTGGGATGGCTATTTTCTCATGATTTGTTCCAAGTGATCTTTCAAAATCAATTTGCATCTAATATGGCACCCTTTGATGTTACTTATTATTTACTAGGAATATTATCCATAGATACCATTATTATTAATTATATGAATGTTTTATATTTATGATGAAATGGTTCTTATGAATCCCAATAATTTTCCATGAGATATACTATGATGAAATGATGAAATGATAATAAAACCTATTTATATTCCATAGGTTATGCTATGATGAGATTTTTACGAAACCCATTTCTTTTCATGGGTTCTGATATAATTAATATTTTATGATAACTAATTCTATTAATAGATTATGATATGATTATTGGTTTAGGATCCTGTGACACATATATGTATTATTTTAATTATGTGATAGTGGTTATGTTATAACCAAGGAAAATGGATTTGTTATAACCAAGGATAGTGGTAACATTATAACCATGATTGGTGGGATATATATCTCTATAAAATTCATTTTGTAATGGTTGATATATGATTAGATAATCATGAATGGAATGAGTAGTGAAACTAGTTTAGTAAGGGATATATCCACAATGATAGTCTTTAGAGTAAACGTTGAATACTACAATGTTTTTGTGAGTGTAACCCTTCATCTTTGATATTCATGGAAAACAACCATTAACTACTAAGGAAATTTTTTATTATTATTATGTGTATTACAAAAATAATTTCCTTACATAAATATTAAGTTCTCATTATTCATGTTCTCTGATTCTATTATGATTCATGTATTATGAACTACCAAAATTAATTCCATGACCCATTTTTATAATCTATGATATGTATGTCATTGTTTTATAATTTTATTCTCATATTCTCATATTAATATGTTGATATCTCCCTTTTTACCATTAGAAATCACCTGAGATCACATATTATTATTTTTAATTTCTCAATGATATAATGAAATTTATTATATGTGGTATGTCTAATAAGGGTTATAGTTATTAATAACACAATAATAGATGATGTAGATCACTTATAACCAAGTTGTTAACATGCCCATGTTTCCAAAGGTATTATAACTAAATTATTATGGTGTGGATTTTTATATTATGCAATAAATATTCATCTTTTAAGGTCTAATATTTATGTATGAGAATTTTGGGTCAATGTAGTTTGTATTAGAGAGGGGTTTAGTTTACCGTTTGAATCCTAGATGATAAAAAATTAGTGAGATCACTATGGATATTTATAATGATATATATAGGGATAGGTCAAAGGATAAGTCCAAGGATGATTTAAAGTATAGGAAAGATTCCTAAAATTATTATAATGGATAGAGAGAGTTGTTTACAAACAATTAAATCCTTATATAAATACTAAATGTTGATGTGGGTCTAGAAAAATGGTACCTAGGGGTAATAATTACCAAAAGGGAAAATTGAGCTTGACTTGAGTGTCACATGGTACATGAAAATAGTCCTATCAACATACCTAGTTTGACACTCCTTGGGGATATGATTTGGAAAATAAAATAATCCATTAAAGTCGTCATGGATGAATTAAATAACGACCATGAATGACCTAGGTTAATCTTAGGGTGTCATAGATTTAAAAAAAGGTGTCAAAATTTAGACATCTTATATGTGATTTTACATGATAATTTGGTTTCCAACTATGAAAATTGTTAATCATACTATTATTTTTAGTTTTATACAATGGTAGGAATAAGAAGGAATAGTATTAAATTTGAATTTTAAATTGAATGTGTTGATGATAAAACAAATGGGATAATGACTAGAGTGAAGGATGTTGTGATTATTCCTATTCATTTATCATGATATATGATTAAAAACATACATATTAACCAACTCTCAGAATCACTAGATAAGAGAAGGATAGAGTGCATTGATTATTTGGTAGTGGAGACCATATAGGAACGAAGATTCAGTTTCCTATATATCACGAATGTGGGAAGATTCACCCCAAGGAATGTCTCAAACGAATCATCGGATGTTTTATGTGTGTGGAAGAAGGGAATATATTATGTGATTTCTGATGAAAAATGAAAAGATTAGTTAATGTAATGGATAAGATAATGGTACCCCTAAGTAATCAACAATGGTATACTGTTATAAATGAAGAAATAATTGGAATTATACAAATTTATATTTTTGGGGTAAGGCTCGTGAATATAATTGGAAAGTTTGTATTAGTAATGGTTATAATGATAACAAAGAGGAAAACATGAATAAAATGTGAATGGAATGATGTATTAAGGAACGATAAGATGAATTCCATGAAATGATTTGAGAATTAAGTGGAATTATTGAATTGTTTGTGTATGGGAATTCAATAATTATGTTATATGAATAATGAATTATATAAGTACTATTCTGTATGAATTTTGATTTATGGAATTTAATGAATAATTTGAATGATTTCGATGAATTCAAAAAGCTATTTATGGGAAAGTTTATTTTTTATAGAAAATACATGATTAACGGAATGGAAACCTTAATATGTTTCTTATGTAGAGAAAATGGTGTTTAGTTTGCATAAATATATTATTGATATTTATGAATTAAACATGATATTATTAATGATCCCAAAAACGATTCTTTATTGGTTGAAAATGTGATATATTTTATTAGCGATTGAGTTTATTTTTTTGATTTATTCAATTTATTCAATAATCGGTGGTTTAATTTATTGAATGGGGAAGCATATATTTTTTCATTATGGATTTTTTGGTAAATCTAGTTATTACCACGCTTCAAGAGAAAATATTATCAAGATATTTATATATTTGGTATGAAACCATCAAGAGATATTTATTAATAATTATGGGATTAATGTTAAGAATATTTTGTGAAATTTTGTGACATTCATTTTATGTTTTGCTATTTTAGTTTTGTTCAGACATGGTGGAGCCTTAAGAGTTACTATTCATAAAATAGATTATGTTGAACTTTGGATGTTATTGAAATTCTATGCTAATAACTGTATGATAATAAATAGAGAAAAAATAATGAATTATCATTATTTTATATATATATTATGATCCAATAGTGATTTCGGCATTAGAAAAATTTATCTTCATTTCTTAAAGAGAGAGATTATGTGGATATTGATCGATGTACAACTAAAGTATGATATCATTATTATTAAATTAAATGATATCAACTATGTATATCTTCTCTTTAATATTCCCCAACATTAAGAAAATGTTATTAAAATAATTTTTTCCTATTACCACTATTTTTTAATATTTAAGTACCATTTTTCATAGATATTTGGTTTATGGTTTTGTGGTTGTTCATTTCCATAAGATCGTTCACTTTCTTATAATTAATAGTATTTTTCACTCTGTATCATTAATTTTACATTATTATTTTCTCTGTAACACCCCAAGAATTCATAATGTGTTATTTCTTCAAAATAATTCAATAACTTGCACTACACGCAACACCGAGTTCAATCACACCGTGACTTACAAAAAAAAACCATTCAAAAGAGGTTATGAATAGTATTATCTAAATTTTAAACTTTATATAATCCTTATAATTTTAGAATCCATATTATGAGTTTCTTAGATATAATGCAAGAACAAATTCATTTTCAGTATTGCACTTTTATCAACTTTTAATAGTGAACCCTTTTTAAATACAATATTTTAAGTTTTTTTTACTAAATGGGGACATCAAAAAATTTAAAATGAAACATCTAAAGCTTCTACGGTACGCTTCTCTTTGAATAATGTGATAGCGTGTGTTGTACGCAACACCGAGTTCTAACACACCATAACTAATCAAACTAGCCGTTATGAATAGTAATACCTACTTTTTGAAATTATATATATTTTATATTTGAAAATGGACTTCATTTTTGGATTCGGAATATCGAATTTAGCCTAAGGTGAAATTTTGGTACATTTCGGATAACTTTGATATTTTGATGAATAGTGAAAATTACTAAGTTTTAATTAAAAACAACTTTTTTAATCAAAATAATTAATAGTGATAAATTATGAATTTGAGTGGTTTTAAAGTATATTTAGAATATATTTTTACCATTTAATATAATTTTGGTCATTGGACATAATTTTACAATTAAACCGAACATAAACGAGTGTCAATCTTTTGATAGTTATTACCTCTTAAAAACACGCTTTTTGTTTTGACAGCGGGAATTAATTTTAAATTAATTTCTGCCACTTCTATGTTTTGAATTTAGGAAAATGGATTCCATATTTGGAATCAGGATGTTCAAATTGTGTAAATAGGTAACTTTTATTTTTAGACATTTTGAATAGTTACTGTGGTAAATATTTTATTTACCATGGTTAAAAGGTAAATCCGGTAAATAAGGGTTAAAAAATAATATTATAATAATACAAAATTACCCTAAAACGTGTCCTAATCTTATTGGTGGACACATATCCGACCATGGTCATCCTTGGGTCAATTTGGGGACCCCTTGGAGCCACTTGTATGTGGTAGGGACACATTATATTAATAAAGTTAAAATAAAAATAAAAATGGCATAAGCTTACATGTTTTAGAAGAACAATTTTTACATAGGGTTATACATGTTGGATTTTTGATTATAAATATTCAATAGAAAGATAAAAAGATTTCCTACATGATGATATTTTATTTATAATTTTTAGACATCAAAAAAGTTAAATTATTAATGACACAATAATGATGCAATGTTTACCTCATTAATAAATCATTGAAATAAATAATATTATAATGATTAAAATATTATCTAAAACCTGTCCAATTCTTATTGGTTGATGTTATTTATAATATGAGTCATCTTATATTCGACCTCAATGATTTTTGGACCATTATAAACCGAATATAATTATATTATAAAGTAATACTTTCACTCTTTCCTAAAGAGCCCCTCCTCTCCCTTATAAAAGGAGACCACTTCTACTCATTCCTCACACCTCTCAAGCCACTTGGCTCGTCCAAACTCTTCCCAACTAAGCTCCCCGCATCCCTCTCCTCCTCCTTGAAGCTTCCCCTTAGGCAGAAAGCATTTCAACAAGTCCTTTGGTTCCAACCAAAGTGAGTTACCTAAATTAAAGGTAACGATTTCTCTTAAATTATTTTCATTTATTTTGCTTCTTCAACCCCCAAACTCTTT
Organism: Viscum album; assembly: GCA_963277665.1. Classification (NCBI taxonomy): domain Eukaryota; kingdom Viridiplantae; phylum Streptophyta; class Magnoliopsida; order Santalales; family Viscaceae; genus Viscum; species Viscum album. The sequence continues at coordinate 1,523,800,347 of OY728133.1, read as the reverse complement.
TTATTTACTTTCTTTTGTAACAACACCAGTATCCTCAATATACTAGGATGTTGTTATAAGAAGGATTCAAACTACACATACACACAACTCCATCTAATGGATGATGAACATAATGTTTCTTGTGGATGGCAAACTAACGCCTCACGAAACGATGATTGTTCAAATACATCTTTCCGCCTCTCATGGTGGCCATTATGATGGAACTGTAATTAAATATTATATTAATGATATATATTTTATATATAAGCTTCTGTAATTCCATTTTATTTCATACCATTATTCGTTTCATGTTGTATATACATACGATAATTTCATTTGAGGAAGTGCGGACTACCGCCCCCTTAAAATGATATGACTCGTTCATACCACACATGGAACGTATAAAGGATGGTGTTAATGAACATAAGTAACATATATAAAATATTATATTATACTGGAATAGTAATATACCTATGTATCATTTGGATTCGATTCTTTTAAAATAAAAATTAAATGGAAGTAGCGTTCGTGCGTACGTACGGACTACCGTCTCCACGAACGCGATGAGATTCATTCTCCATCGTATCCATTCAAGTATAATTATCATTTAATGATTTAAAAATGATGTTTAAGGACTTGATATCATTCTGGATATGAATAAGATACAACAAACATGACTTATGTAACAAAACATATAAAGAAAATGAGTAAGTTAACACCCGAAACGGCGATAATACTAAGATATTATTATCAAATCAATATTAAAAGATCATATATGATATCATATTAATGTATATGATTCTTGTATAATTTAGTAACAATTATTTCACTATTATACAGGAGGTTAACCTACCCCAACCAAGGAAAATTACAAGGTAAGGGTTATTTCACAATCTCTTCATTATCCGAGGTTGTATTATACGTAATAATCTACTGGGACCTCTTTATCATCCACATCCATGTTTCTTCGAAATGTATTTCAAAACATTTTTACTATTTACAAGAATATGGGTTAAAGTCATTTATACCCTTGTTTGACTTTTTATAAGAGGTTTATAAAGGAATCTTTCCGTCGTTTTCAAAACAAGGTCCTTTTTAACCTTTTCGACAGAATTGAGGTAAGAATGTTTTTTTTAACTTATACGGAGGGTGCGGTTATTTTCTGCCGTTATAAAATCGTCGAAGCTTTCCATACAAGCTTATAAGAATATTTTCAAAGAAAATGTTTTATTTTATATGGATCTTAAATGATTTCAAAATAAAATGAGATACTTCTTTAAAAAGAATTTTGATTTCATCTATGTCAACATCCTTTGATGGATTTTAAGATTATTTGAAGTTGATTTATTATGATACAAATCTTCTATATTGTATTGAAGGTTTTGTGATATGTTTGACTGTGGATGTGCTATTTTTATACCATTCATAGTTTATGGTGAAATTATTGACATTTCGTATGCTAGTTTTAATACGAATGTTCATGTTATGTTTAAACCTTTTCATATGGGAATGCATTGGACTTAATAAGTGACGGGTGGAGCCCGCTATAGCTCCTCGATGCATCGGTAGGTCTCATGAGACAAACTAGTGTCTTGGCACAAGGCCTTGACAAAATCATATTTGTAGTCTTGGCACGAGGCCTTGGCTATGTGGTTATGATAGTCTGGCATTATGCATTCCAACATTATGAAAGTGGTTATTGATTTTTGCATGTGATTATTCGATTAGTAGAATATCCATGTGAATAAGTAAATGGCATTATTTCATTTTATTTATGCCATACCATGTTGAAAGTTCATGTTTGAAAGGCTTTTGTTTTAGTTATACATTTCCTTAAAAGTTTATTCTTATTTATGAAAGTTTCCGCTATTTTGTTATCCTTACTGGGCATTTGAGCTCACCCCTTTTATATGTTTTATTTTTCCCAGGATGTGAAGAAGTAAGTTATGAATGACCTGCAGGGATTTTATGAGGGGTTAATAGTGTGGATTGTGGAAACATTATGTTGTTGTATTAGTTTTTCATTTTATGATGTAATGTAAAACTTATGAATATATCTAGTGTTTCCAAGGCTACTAAACCAATCGGTCTTTCGAGATTTGATCTTTCTTGTGATCATGCCAATGTTATGAAGTAATGCACCGACTCTGGGAAGGTGGGGTTGGGGCATTACAGTTGGTATCAGATGAAGTTTAGTACAAACCTTGGAAGCTAGATTTAGATAAACTCTGATTAGAGCACGTAGACCTAAGATGAACTTTGAGGATTAGTATAGAAGAACTTCCTAGAATTTTGGTATTGTAGAGATTTTGTGAGTTTTCCGAGCAATACATCCCTGTCTGGATACGAGCAGGTAGAGGCGGCTCTGGCACAGATGTACCTAGGGGTAAAACCCGAAAACACCGCTTTGAGCTAGACTCGAACGGGAACTGGTGCATGACAACGGGCCTTGCTGCACTCTTGGTTACGACACTCCCAGGGGATATGCTTAGGATAATTCTCATTTTCTTTACAAACCATTATGAAGGGTTTATGAGTATATACATCCTCAAATGAGACATTTTTATGATTATGGATTATATCCATAAATAGTTCAATTTATGTTAAGTGTTTTATAAGTATGGGATTATGTATTTTGATTCATAAACTGATCTAGTGTATTCCATTGTTTAGAAATGGCGCCCAATAGAAGGAATGAGAAATCCAGAAATGCACATGATCCAAAGAGAAGGAAGGATCATGTATTTCATGGTCTTAAGCTAGAATTTATAAGAGAAATAGTCTCCCATGTATTATCATCATATGAAGAAATAATATCATGTGTTGATAAGATAAGTAAAGAGTTTACTGAGTCCTATGGCTTTGAAGGGAAGCAAGAGAAGAAAAGGATAGAAGAGAGAAATTTGGATAAAGGGAAGAGGGAAAAGAAGAATTTTCCCATATGTGGTAACTGTGGAAAGAAACACCCTGGAACTTGCCTGAAAGGAATGTGAGTTTGTTATAAGTGTGGAGGAAAAGGGCACAAAGTACATGACTGCAAGCGTAAGAAAATGGTTTCAAATGTACAATGCTTCATTTGCAAGGAGTTTGGACACTACGCGAACCTATGTCCCAGTCATCAGACTATGCCGCAAATGATGCTATTGGATAATAATCAAGTTATGATACTACCAGAGATGAAGAGGAATGATTAGAGTTCTAATGTTGATTATGTCAATTGAATTTTGTATCAACAATGTACTTGTTATAATAATTATGGAGTATATAAGGATTGTACAGCAGTAATATTTCATTAAGGACTTGAGATTGTGTGGAACAAAGAAAAGTGACTGAATAGCAGGATAAATTTTTGGAAAATATATGGTTGAGAGAAAGATAAACCATAATATGGTTCTGATACCGAGTTAGTGATTTTAGAATAATACATGATTGATTTGGATAAATTATATTGGATATTCCTGACTACCTTGAAACTGATTAATGATTTGTATATTCCATCATTTTTTTGGGGGTTTAAAACATTTTTGGATTGATGATGTATATCCAACATTCTATATGGAATAGGGGAGCATGAATGTAATCAATAAGGAATATGGTAATTCAGGATGTTTCAGTGTATTAAAAGAATACAAGATGAAGGTATTCATATTCTATTACGGGGTAAAAATGGTCTATATTATGTTTACCTTTCTTATAAATGTTGGACTGTGAGTTTGGACAGAAGTATTTTGGATAGTTCTAGTTTGGATTATTTTGGATTACCATAAAAGGACAACCCGGAGGTCGGGCGGCAACCCATCGCGTCCGGCAAGGCCGCAAGACTTGAACCCGCAACCGAAGGGCGACAAGGGTGTATCACCTACCACTATCCCACGAGATGTCCTGGATTAAATAAAGTAGTTTTTTAAAAGATCTGGTAGATGAATTATAAATTCATTTATTTTGGAACCCTCTATGAATAGTATAAATAGAATTTTTTTTACGAGTGAATGATGAGTTTTTGGTAGAAATTTATTAATGGATAAAACTCTAATTATAAAGTAAGTATATCTCCTTATGATCTTAGCCAATCTCATAAATAAATTTCTCATCATTAAGAAAAGGAACTTAGAACAAAAATGTTGTCCTAGATGGTACCTTAAATCATCACTAATTTATGGCTTTGGGATTGTTGGCCTTTTCATAGCCATGTTCTCTACCACTCTCCATCAGATAATTGATGGCTAGATTTTTCTTCCATATCCATATTTTCCTACATGGAACCCTAGTATGTGTTATTTTCGGTAATCTTCATACTTTCCACTCTTTTTTTTAAATAGAGGCCTCATTAATTCATTTTTCGATGTGGGATTTCAACTAAGATATTTTGAAACGTCAAAAATGTGTTATCCTAATACCCTTTGTTTTGTTGAACCGATGGTATTTCAAATCATCATAGATTGATGAGTTTAAGGACCTCAATTTTATAGTTGTTTGTGATTGATGACCTCAATCACTACCTATAAATATTTACGTTTTTCCTCCAATTATATGTCTCTAATTGCCACCAATGTTCTCCTAATCGAGATCATAATTTGGTGGTGACCCTTTCATTTCTCATTTCCTCATATTAAGACTAAATTTTATTAACCAAATTTCCGATGTGGGTTTTCCCACAAAGATATTTTTTATTTTCAACCTTTTATTTTCGAAGAACAATTTCAAATTGCGAGGACGCAATTTATTTAAGGAGGGGAGAATGTAACACCCCATGAATTCATAATGTGTTATTTCTTCAAAATAATTCAATAACAAGCACTACACGCAACACCGAGTTCAATCACACCGTGACTTACAAAAAAAACCATTCAAAAGAGGTTATGAATAGTATTATCTAAATTTTAAACTTTATATAATCCTTACAATTTTAGAATCCATATTATGAGTTTCTTAGATATAATGCAAGAACAAATTCATTTTCAGTATTTCACTTTTATCAACTTTTAATATTGAACCCTTTTTAAATACAATATTTTAATTTTTTTTTTACTAAATGGGGACATCAAAAAATTTAAAATGAAACATCTCAAGCTTCTACGGTACACTTCTCTTTGAATAATGTGATAGCGTGTGTTGTACGCAACACCGAGTTCTAACACACCATAACTAATCAAACTAGCCGTTATGAATAGTAATACCTACTTTTTGAAATTATATATATTTTATATTTGAAAATGGACTTCATTTTTGGATTCAGAATATCGAATTTAGCCTAAGGTGAAATTTTGGTACATTTCGGATAACTTTGATATTTTGATGAATAGTGAAAATTACTAAGTTTTAATTAAAAACAACTTTTTTAATCAAAATAATTAATAGTGATAAATTATGAATTTGAGTGGTTTTAAAGTATATTTAGAATATATTTTTACCATTTAATATAATTTTGGTCATTGGACATAATTTTACAATTAAACCGAACATAAACGAGTGTCAATCTTTTGATAGTTATTACCTCTTAAAAACACGCTTTTTGTTTTGACAGCGGGAATTAATTTTAAATTAATTTCTGCCACTTCTGTGTTTTGAATTTAGGAAAATGGATTCCATATTTGGAATCAGGATGTTCAAATTGTGTAAATAGGTAACTTTTATTTTTAGACATTTTGAATAGTTACTGTGGTAAATATTTTATTTACCATGGTTAAAGGGTAAATCCGGTAAATAAGGGTTAAAAAATAATATTATAATAATACAAAATTACCCTAAAACGTGTCCTAATCTTATTGGTGGACACATATCCGACCATGGGCATCCTTGGGTCAATTTGGGGACCCCTTGGAGCCACTTGTATGTGGTAGGGACACATTATATTAATAAAGTTAAAATAAAAATAAAAATGGCATAAGCTTACATCTTTTAGAAGAACAATTTTTACATAGGGTTATACATGTTGGATTTTTGATTATAAATATTCATTAGAAAGCTAAAAAGATTTCCTACATGATGATATTTTATTTATAATTTTTAGACATCAAATAAGTTAAATTATTAATGACACAATAATGATGCAATGTTTACCTCATTAATAAATCATTGAAATAAATAATATTATAATGATTAAAATATTATCTAAAACCTGTCCAATTCTTATTGGTTGATGTTATTTAGAATATGAGTCATCTTATCTTCGACCTCAATGATTTTTGGACCATTATAAACCGAATATAATTATATTATAAAGTAATACTTTCACTCTTTCCTAAAGAGCCCCTCCTCTCCCTTATAAAAGGAGACCACTTCTACTCATTCCTCACACCTCTCAAGCCACTTGGCTCGTCCAAACTCTGCCCAACTAAGCTACCCGCATCCCTCTCCTCCTCCTTGAAGCTTCCCCTTAGGCAGAAAGCATTTCAACAAGTCCTTTGGTTCCAACCAAAGTGAGTTACCTAAATTAAAGGTTACGATTTCTCTTAAATTATTTTCATTTATTTTGCTTCATCAACCTCCAAACTCTTTTTATTTCCTTTCTTTTGTAACAACACCAGTATCCTCAATATACTAGGATGTTGTTATAATAAGGATTCAAACTACACATACACACAACTCCATCTAATGGATGATGAACATAATGTTTCTGTGGATGGAAAACTAACGCCTCACGAAACGATGATTGTTCAAATACATCATACCGCCTCTCATGGTGGCCATTATGATGGAACTGTAATTAAATATGATATTAATGATATATATTTTATATATAATCTTCTGTAATTCCATTTTATTTCATACCATTATTCGTTTCATGTTGTATATACGTACGATAATTTCATTTGAGGAAGTGCGGACTACCGCCCCCTTAAAATGATATGACTCGTTCATACCACACATGGAACGTATAAAGGATGGTGTTAATGAACTTAAGTAACATATATAAAATATTATATTATACTGTAATAGTAATATACCTATGTATCATTTGGATTCGATTCTTTTAAAATAAAAATTAAATGGAAGTAGCGTTCGTGCGTACGTACGGACTACCGTCTCCACGAACGCGATGAGATTCATTCTCCATCGTATCCATTCAAGTATAATTATCATTTAATGATTTAAAAATGATGTTTAAGGACTTGATATCATTCTGGATATGAATAAGATACAACAAACATGACTTATGTAACAAAACATATAAAGAAAATGAGTAAGTTAACACCCGAAACAGCGATAATACTAAGATATTATTATCAAATCAATATTAAAAGATCATATATGATATCATATTAATGTATATGATTCTTGTATAATTTAGTAACAATTATTTCACTATTATACAGGAGGTTAACCTACCCCAACCAAGGAAAATTACAAGGTAAGGGTTATTTTACAATCTCTTCATTATTCGAGGTTGTATTATACGTAATAATCTACTGGGACCTCTTTATCATCCACATCCATGTTTCTTCGAAATGTATTTCAAAACATTTTTACTATTTACAAGAATATGGGTTAAAGTCATTTATACCCTTGTTTGACTTTTTATAAGAGGTTTATAAAGGAATCTTTCCGTCGTTTTCAAAACAAGGTCCTTTTTAACCTTTTCGACAGAATTGAGGTAAGAATGTTTTTTTTAACTTATACGGCGGGTGCGGTTATTTTCCACCGTTATAAAATCGTCGAAGCTTTCCATACAAGCTTATAAGAATATTTTCAAAGAAAATGTTTTATTTTATATGGATCTTAAATGATTTCAAAATAAAAGGAGATACTTCTTTAAAAAGAATTTTGATTTCATCTATGTCAACATCCTTTGATGGATTTTAAAATTATTTGAAGTTGATTTAATATGATACAAAACTTCTATATTGTATTGAAGGTTTTGTGATATGTTTGACTGTGGATGTGCTATTTTTATACCATTCATAGTTTATGGTGAAATTATTGACATTTCGTATGCTAGTTTTAATACGAATGTTCATGTTATGTTTAAACCTTTTCATATGGGAATGCATTGGACTTAATAAGTGACGGGTGGAGCCCGCTATACCTCCTCGATGCATCGGTAGGTCTCATGAGACAAACTAGTGTCTTGGCATAAGGCCTTGACAAAATCTTATTTGTAGTCTTGGCATGAGGCCTTGGCTATGTGGTTTTGATAGTCTGGCATTATGCATTCCAACATTATGAAAGTGGTTATTGATTTTTGCATGTGATTATTCGATTAGTAGAATATCCATGTGAATAAGTAAATGGCATTATTTCATTTTATTTATGCCATACCATGTTGAAAGTTCATGTTTGAAAGGCTTTTGTTTTAGTTATACATTTCCTTACAAGTTTATTCTTATTTATGAAAGTTTCCGCTATTTTGTTATCCTTACTGGGCATTTGAGCTCACCCCTTTTATATGTTTTATTTTTCCCAGGATGTGAAGAAGTAAGTTATGAATGACCTGCAGGGATTTTATGAGGGGTTAATAGTGTGGATTGTGGAAACATTATGTTGTTGTATTAGTTTTTCATTTTATGATGTAATGTAAAACTTATGAATATATCTAGTGTTTCCAAGGCTACTAAACCAATCAGTCTTTCGAGATTTGATCTTTCTTGTGATCATGGCAATGTTATGAAGTAATGCACCGACTCTGGGAAGCTGAGGTCGGGGCGTTACATTCTCCCATGTCCAAATATTCACTTCCCACCTATTTTCTCCTATTTGAAAACCTAGTACATGTTCTTCTATAAAACCTTGAAACATATATTTAACACTTCTCAAGAGGAATATTATTAACCCTTTTTATTATGTGGGTTTCCCAAAATTGGATTTTCAAATTTTAAACTGTTGTTTACTAATAAGAAGTTCAACATAAGAAGATATCATTTATTTAAGGGGTATAGACTGTAACACCAAGAGAATTTATAAAATTTTATTTTTGAAATAAATTTAATGTTTTAGATATTTTTCATTATAAAAAACACTACATTTTTCTTAAGTTACATGAAATAATAAGTTTAGATTACACTACATCCATCACTAAGTGTAGCTTGCATTACATGTAACACCGACTTTAAGGGAAGAATGAAATGTTATTAAAATATTATTATTTAATGAGATAGTTATCACCAATCCATTGGAAAGGTGGGTATGAATAGGGTTAAATAAATTATTAAAATATATTTTTCAAAAATTGTATATATAATGAATTATTTTGTGACTAATTAGTTAGAAGCAAAAATAAAACTATTTGAAAAAAAGATTTGTTTCTCTGAAAAACTATTTTATGCACAAAAACAGACTTTGACTCAATAAATATAAAAAAAACTTTTGGTGAATTATTTTAATGTTATATTTATGTTATATTCAATAAAATGTTTAAAATTAATCTTAAGTGTTTTCAATAACAGAGATAAAAGCCCAATTTTATGCTTAGAAACTGTATTTTTATAAAAATTAGTGCTATCACATTTTGCATACTTATTTTAAATTTTTTTCAACTTTTAATATATCTATTAAAAAATATAAATATCATTTTTTAAATAATTATGTTAAAATTATCTTAGATTGATTTGTTTTGATAATTTTCCAAAAATATAATTTTTTTGATGAATAGTAAATAATATAGGTTTTTATTAATAATATTCTTATTTTAAAATGTTAAAACCTAAAAGTTATTTTAATATGGTTTTATATTTACAATTTGTTAAATTATATATATATATATGTATATATATATATATTAATACAATTTATGTCATTGTAATAAATTGGACATTAAATTTTGAAAAAAAAATTATTTTAAAATTTTGAAATGTTTCTCCTTGGAAACCCACTTTTTCATCGCATCTGTGAGATTAATTATAAATTAAAATTTCAAACTTATATGAATGATATTTTAAAAAAATGAATTCCATATTTTTAATAACAATAATCTATTTTATCTAATAACACTAAATTAATTTTTTACCATAATTAATAGTAAAATTAGTAAAAATTAATTACCCGACAAAGGATAAGATGAGTTTCTAAAGGTTAATCTAAAATAATAAATGGTAAAAAAGACTTAAAATATATACAAAACCCATTTAATGTCCATATTTCTATATTATCACCTATAAGGTCCTATAATGTATCATTTTCGATCCCTATGACATGTGGAAAACATGGGCACAAATTTTTTCTTTTTGAAAATTATAAGTCTGCCACTCACCTTACTTATAAATGGACACCCCCACTAATCTCCAATTAAAATATAAAAAAACCATTTTATAATAAATATCTTTCAAAATAATTTTCTTAATTCCATAAAATCATCCTATAGGCATTATTTTGGTTATAAATACCTTTTATGAAGGCTTTAGGTGTAAACCTGAAGAGGCTCTTTGAAGAAGAGGTAAAATTCCTAAACATGCGTTTTTGTTTTATTTATTATTCCACAACATATAATATTTTAAAAATATGATAAAATAATATAAAACATATCTCAAATATTATAATATGTTATGATGTTAATTGAATAACCTAAATACTTCTCTTCTTCTATCAAATTTTCTTCATAATCATCATTTATACGCACGATACACTACCACGCCGTGAACTGATGTGAGGTTTTTTTTCATTTTTTAATTGGATGGAAATAAGGATAGATTAAATAAATATATATTATTTTGGTAACATATTTATACATTTGTAATTATAATATCAAATATATTCCCTTAACTTTCATTCTATGGGAATATGATAACATCACTCATGTATACGGCAGACTACCGTCTCACGAACCAATGTGACTCATTCTTCATGAACACTTTACATGGAAGGTAATACAAATAATTTAAAATAAAAAATTATTATAAATATATATGTAATAATAATTATTTTGTGATTAAATTATATTATTTACTTTTCTTTCATTCTGTTGTGAAAACGGAAACAATGTTCATGAATATGTACGAACCACTGTCTCGATGAATGGTGCATTTAATTTTCTATCTCTAAATTTTATGTATTACTATAAATAAAAATATATTGAATATATATTATATTTCTATTATGGTTAATATTTTAGAGATTATAGAACTATCATCAAATTAAGTGGACAAAAAAATCAAAAAATTTACAATAAAAAATCTATTATTATTCAAAAAATTATTTTAACAAATAATTGTTAATAAAAATATAATAAAATTCCATAAGTAAATAATATATGGTTAGATATATATAATTATAGTTATAAAATATATTTATAATAAACCTATATTTACTATAAATTATGATCGAACATGTACAATATAATTTCAGACAAGTTAATGGATTTCTAGTCTCTCTTTTGTTTTTGGGAGACATATGAATATAAAAAACTTATTTATTTAGTGTTGTGTTTATAATTCCCCAATTAAATGTAATATAATTAATATACATATCAAAATGGTATTTAATGTTTCATATTATTTTATTATTTTTTGGATATTAGGATTCAAAATATTACTAAATCTGTACGGAATTTCAGTCTCATATTGCCTTCTTTGAGACATATGTCAGGTCATGAGCCCATATTATTTTATGAGTTGTATAAAAAACCCATTTAACATATAATATCATTAATTAATTATTAACATTATATTTTATGTTTTATTTAATTATATTCCTCCACCGGGTTTATGATTTAATGTCAGCAATGTAATAATGGTTTTATGGTACAATCTCATCATTTATCAGGATTGATTATGTTAATACTTATAATGATGAAATATTATGATCTACCTATCACGAAACACTTGAATTTTATTATATTATGGTTATTTCATTATATTATATGTTTCCATAAATATATCTATATTTATGACCTCAATATTCAATAATAATGTTTTCAATGTAAACCAACTTTATATCTCTCTACTGTGGAAAACCCATTTTTCTTACATATCCATGTTTGCAATGAATGTTTGAATAAAATTGTTTTAAAATAAAAAAAATTATTTATTAGTGACATTTTAACCCATTTTTATATTTGAAAAATTATTTTAAAAGGTATCTTAATTTTGTTTTCTAAAAACAATTCTTGAGTGGATTTTACTGAAAAATATGAAATGAATAACTGTTTTAACATGTATAGAATAAATGGTATTTTACACAATAATGAAAAACTCATTGCTGTAAATATTTTATTTATAATTTTTATAGTTTATATTTTTAAAAAATATTTTCCAATTTTTTTATGAATTTTTAGTTTTAATAAGTGATTTTTAAAATAGAAAGGTTATTTTCATCAATGAAATTTTAAATGAATTATAAATATTCTTTTATAATATTACAAGATTGTTTTTAATGAAAATGATTATAAAAATGTTTTAATCTTTAAAAAGTGTTTTTAAAATTGGTAGGGTATTTTCCTCAAGAAATTTTCCATGTGATATTTAGAATTCATTTATCATCTAAGATGATATCCTTTGGTGTTTCCTATGATTTTGAGAGAAAATAATCCAAGGATAAAATTCTTATTATTTATCTAAATTGTTTACATTTATGATTTCATGATGCTTATGAAACCTGATTATTCTTCCATGCATTATAATATAATGAAATTATGACTTGATTATATAACATACTTTATTACCACTAGTTATGATATGATGAAATGTTTATACAAACCATTTCATTTAGGGAATTCTGATAAGATAAAATTTTTACTAAGAACATATCATTTCATGTGTTATGTTATGATGAATGTTTTATGATCTTATGTAACACATATATATGATTTTCATTATATGATAGGGGTTAAAGTATAACTAATGACAGTGGTTACATTATCACCAAATATTGGGGTTACATTATAACAAAGAAGGGTGGGACCTATATATCCCTCCAATGAATTGGGTAAATGTGGAAATATCCGGAGATCAATAAGACTAGAATTAAGAGTGAACCTATTTTAGTAAGGTGCATTTCTCACTATGATAGTGTTGGGAGTAATCTTTAAGTAATATGATGGTTTGGGGATTGAACTCATTCCACTATGATAGTCTTGGAAATGAGCCTTGAACTACTAAGAAAATTATTTTCTATTCTTATATGTATGCCAAAAATCCATTCCTTGTTACAATGATATGTTCTTATAGCTCATGTTCTTTGATTCCATTATTATCCATGTCTTATGAACATCAATGATTTATTCTATAACTAATGTTTGTGATATATGATATGTATGGTATGTTTTTCAAATTATATTCTCACATTATCATACCCTTATGCTCATGATATATTGATATATACCTTGATTAACTTTACTAAGCAATTGAGATCACCCTTTATTATGTTTCCTTTCCCCATGTTATAAAGAATGTTATTATATGTGATATGTCTTATAAGGGTTCTAATTATGAATAACATAGTGGTATAGGACATAGCTCACTTATGCTCATGTTTTTTTGTGACTATGCTTTGAAAGAAACTATAACTAAATGATTTTAGAATAGATCATTATGTTATGTAATAAATATTCATCTATTAAGATTTAATATTTATTTATGATAAGATTAGGTATTTACATGTAGGTATTTCTTGGATGCCTTTTCATCACCATTAAGGATCATCATGAAGCCTTCATAAGACTAGGAGGGCCCGTTGAAGGGGTTTCATGTAATCATGAACATATCACATAAAGCGCATGATCCATATTCATGATGCTCATGTGGTCATTTGACTACAAGTATTTTTATTAATAAAGGGATTATTATTACTTTGGATGACTAATCTCTAGGTATCTATGATTTTTTTCATATTTCCTTTGTGGATAAAATAATACATATTATTTGGATATTTCTCATATCCTAAAATTTTAGATGCTCATTTGGTAGGAATCAAACCCCTCCCTAAAGCGATGTTTAAAGGGACAAAGACACATTTTGAGAGAGTAAATTCCCACATATGAATTTGGGGATTCCTTTGGTTGGTATTTCATATAAATATTGATCTTCTGGGTGAATTTTCACATTCTACAAGGTTTCTTATAAATCATGTAGTGAGAGCTTAGTCATTTTATGTATGAAAAAAGCCTCCAAAGCTCTCACAATCTCCTCTCTCACATGGTTCCTTCATAAGAATGCTTCACAAAACCCCCTCATGAGAATAATTCTTGAGACCCGATCAAATTATGTAATCATGTGACCCATTCTCATGATAAAATTATCCAAAAAAAATGTGTGAAAAACCTTCTAGATAATCAATAGTAAGTCTCTTTAGCTGTGATGTGAATCCTTGGTCGCAAGGTCACATTTTATTTTTCATGAGTCCCTCATGGGATATTTTGTGATTACCTAATATTTATACAATTCACACGACCATCATATGGTCAGGTGATCACAAGTCCCTAAAACATATATTGAAATTGTGAGGTGTTACATGGGTCACTTGATTCACAAGACATGTAATTGGTAATGTGATCTCGAGTCCTTATATAGGTATCATGATTCATTTTATGTCTCTTGATCTATGCACATATTCTATTCCAATAAAAAAAGTTTCTTTATTGTATGAAATATGATTATTATATTTTTTCAGGATGCCTTTGAAAAAGAGGTAGTGTTATTAATGGCTTGTCAAAATTCCATGTTTACAAATACTGATGTCGATCCATATATGGTCATCCACTTAGTTTAGTTTCATATGTCTAACTTACAGGGGAAAAATCGTCAAGATTATTCTTTTTCAGACTTATTACCTCTATATAGATTTGGGCTGAAAAATGATGCTCCAATCCTAGAACCCTAGTCAGATATCATTCATCCTTCTTCAATATTAATGAACCATAACACAATTAGAGAAAATAGTTCTCATGCGGTACACTTCATTTCTGAGGAAAAAATAACTATTGAGTATATGTTATATTCTAAGCCTAAAATCAGTGAGGATTTATATCATGTAATTGATCATATAATTAATATATAAAAGTTGATAATGTAGATTTATTATATGGATCAAATGTTTGGATGGTTTCCCTGTTAGTAACCCTGACCAAGAGGGATTTTGGAATAGATTGGGACTGGTTTTTTTGTTGTAGTGTACTGCAACAAAATTCACTGCTGAGTTAAAGAGAATTTGAATGTATAATTCCACATGTATTTTTCAAACCCTTTACCATTTTTACAAGAGATGAATGATATACTTAGTTATATAATGGAGTATAGAAACATACATTTCATCTGATACACATTGAGGATAGAATAATTCTCTGGGATGATGAGAAAATATGCGATGGACCCATCTAGGTAGATTTGAATTATGAGTTTCCCCCTCCATCATCTATTTTTATTAATTTTGAGAATAAGCCTCCCACTTGTAGGGAGATGATCAAGATGGCTGAGAAGGACCTTAAGAAGGCCTAACATCCTAGGATGAATATCCTATTGAAGACATGGGAAATATTGTTCATCAAAAAGGACCATTGTAAGACTAATGTCAAGAAGTTAATGGGTTTCCTATCACAAGAGTATCATTATGTTTAATATACCTATTGGACTATAATTGAAGAAGATTCATTCAAAAACTAGGGATGGGAGGTCTTTCAAGACATTGGAATAACTGTTCAATTACTTGGATTTCCTATAATATACCCCAGAATGTACTTACTGCTGACCCAAAATGGGGTAGATTTAGGGTTTCTACTTTTATGATGGTGGAATCAATGTACAGAGGGAATAATTTTTATTTTTTTGTCATTTTTTCTGTAGAATATATGATATTTTATGCCATATTTATAGGGAAAGATCCTTTTACAGAGTTTGTGACCCCTTCCATGTATTGTGGGGTTGGATGGGGGGACACATGGGTGGATAAAAGTATATGAGTGCCCAAAAATATATCTAGAATCCGTTTAATCCCTCTTTGTAGTTCATTATTATAGTGAGTACCAACATATTAAAGAGTTCAGAAATAAGGGATCACCAAATCCACTGTGAATTCTTCTCTTTCAGCCCTTATGAATAACCCACTATTAGTATACCTGAAAACAGTGAGGGTATCTATGAGACTCAAGATTATTTGATTTCAATATGTGAGGAAATCCTACACACCTGAATGAACAGTATAATTATCTATGAGTCATATTATTCTTGTTGACGTTGTAGTTCATTTCTATGCATTCGAACAAGCTATCATACTCCTCTCAAAATTTTCTCTTGATAGAACCTGATGGTGTGTCACCAATATTAGTTGATGTTTACCTAGGAAGACACAAGGACTTAGGTATAATTCCCCCAATAGGAAAATAAATTGTTTTATCCAATAGTTATGTCAATATTTGGATCCCCTCATACCAGATTTGAAGTTATATATA
Organism: Viscum album; assembly: GCA_963277665.1. Classification (NCBI taxonomy): domain Eukaryota; kingdom Viridiplantae; phylum Streptophyta; class Magnoliopsida; order Santalales; family Viscaceae; genus Viscum; species Viscum album. The sequence continues at coordinate 1,523,784,056 of OY728133.1, read as the reverse complement.
TTTTTAACTAATGATTCAAGGATTACACCAATGATCAAATCTAATACAAGACCTAAAATAGATTCCCTCTAGCAAGACCATTACTTTATAGAATACTCACAAAGAAGTGATATTTTTGGAATTAATTTTGTTACCCCTTATGGTTCCAGCTAGTGAAACTATAGTGAGTGAGGTCCCCATAAGTGAAGTCTTGAACATGATGGTTTTTCCAATTGCATCTCATTGAAGGAAATTTTAGAGGATATAAAATCATTAACTGAAATATGGGGTTCGTTACTTGAAGTGAAAGTATACTTGGTGAACTTTACACACATCCCAAATCCTATAGAAATCATCTTTAAAGGAAAACCTTCTAAATTTGAGGCCTTACTTAAAGTCCTCTATGTGTCATTACAAAATATGAAATCAATAGTCAATATTCCATTTGGGTGTGCAAAATGATAGATCTTGGTATAGTAGTAGTTGTTGAAGATGAGTGGGACAAGTTTATCCTTGAAGAAAATGTAAAAACGATTTCATAACCACCATCAAATGAGATTATTACTATCAAAACTTTTTCAAAATATTTACTACATCCTTGTGTATTGTATAAAGATGAAGGAAGTTAACCAATCCTAAAATATCAAATGTATTCCCCAGGGTTAAAACCCCTAGATTTGACCCTGATGATGGTTGGGAGACCAAGTATGAGGGATCTACGGGTCAGATAGAACTAATGAGGGTCATGGTAATTTTCCTCTAGGATTCACAATCTCAACCTCCATAGACACCACCTAATGTGTCCATAGCATTGGATTCATCTGTGGATCATTTCCTAGAGAGGATAAAAAAAATTGATGAATGTAATTGGTGGTTTCTCACCGTAATTCCTAGATTATGTGTAACACATTACATATTCTTGTTACTAAGATATTTTATTAGCATATTACAACATGTCTAAAGGTAAATGTTCTCACTTATCCAATGTGTAGGATCACATATATGTTCTTTTGATTATTGGTGGGACTTATATTTATTTGGAAGAATCATTGATATTGGTCTTAGTCTATCATGTAGTGGAAGTGGGTGAGGTACCAAGATAATAAAACTTGATTCCTGTCACTGGAACATTAGTAGTTTCACCATTTTAACTAGCCTACAAAGACACAATCATGGAGGAAGATTATGCTAGTTACTATTCTTCCAGTGATTTAGCCTTGATGGATGCTTCTCTCGACGAGGGTAATAACTTATTTAAAAAGAGAACCAACTCTCCAATTTTTATTATGTATTTAATAATTATTTTCTCATATAACTCTTAAAGGAGGCATGAAAACTATGATTATTGAGAAAAAATCACCAGTTCCACCAAGTCTCTCATCACAAGAGGGAGTCACCTCTTCACCTGAATATTGGATTGGGATGAATAATTTTTATAGTGATGAAACTAAGAAGGGTAGATTACTAAAATCAATTATAGGCATTGGAAATTTGATAAAATTATATTTTTCATCTGCTATTTGAGGAACCTCTATACCTCTCATTATGGTATCATCCCTTCATTGCTCAGAGGATATGTGACCTTCTTCTTTAAGATTCCCCCCAACTGGGCAGACTAACATAAAAGATATATCTTTAGAAAGATCATCTAAAGATATGAGTATGATTCCCTTCTCTTAGTTAAATAGTCCTAGAATATATTGTTTTTCATTGATTAGTATTATATCAAGGCTTGAATTATGGGGAACTTAATCAAATGATGTGGCAATAAGTTTGGTGGATATTTTATGCCTAATATCACAGGGCCCTTTAGAGTAGCTTAAGGGCAGAATAGGCCATATAAGGTATATGTTTACCACCCTCTTTTATGGGGGATTTAATATAAGGTACTCCATTCCTAGGTTAAATAGATAACTTACCTATGATAATAGTAGAGGTCACTTTAATTGAGGGTAATAACAGTTGAGGATTCATATTTGGTCAAAGGATATCAAGAGAAGGCCCTAAAAGAAGCTTCCTAGTGTGAAACAGAGAAAACAACTCACAAAATATTGATCAATTATTTTAATGTTGTGGTTATCCAACTAAAATTAAAAATTGATCAACCCAGGAAAGAGAAATATCGGTTACAGTGCACGTTGAATAAATTAATGAATGCTTTTTCAGAGCATAAGCAGCTAGTTGACTCGGTAGAGAAGGAAATATTTTATATTTTTTCTAGGGAAGAATCATTAAAGAGGGATGCTGAGTTAGAAACTGAGATAACTGATAAATCATGACAATCTATAGAATCCCTTGAAAATAAGTTAAGGGGTCTCAAGGAATCAATTAAAAAATTATTTTAATGGGACTATACTTTTACGAGCCTCATTTCTTTGAGGATTTACAAGAGAGACTCTAGGCTGTAGAGGGTCCTCCCTCTTCTACTTATAATGAATGAATATACATATTGAACACTACCTAGTTTTGTTATTATTTCTTTAATTTATCATATTCATGAAATTACATTGACTCAATATCATATAGAATTTCAATGATATCAATTATTTTTTATAATACCAAGAGAAATATTTATTCACTGAAATGATCATATACTAACAAAAATTACACGGGAATTTCTTATAAATAATTAACAGCATATGCATCCTAAATTATCTATCTACTCTAGTTGTTTCGATATCACCTGATCAAAAATGATAATTTCTGTAAATATATTATAGGTGTAATTTTCTATAACCTTTTCCTACATTAGTGGACCTAAAGATTATAACATGATTTTTTTAGGGATAGATATTAGTAGTTACAAGCATTGTGTAAGAATGACTATGTTTCATATGAGGAAAGCTTTATGGGCATGGACACTACTATTTATTAGGTTTCCCCTTATGGTTTCCTTCCCTCAAATGTTTTGTTCCTTTTCCATTACATAATTTCTCAATGTTTCTTGAATCACACAAATTGTATGTACATTAAATATAGAATGAAATTTTCCCAAGGATGTCTTTGTGTGTTTTCAACCTGGAGAGAATTTACCCTCTTTCAATTATAATTTTATGTAAACTTAAACCGTACCACTGTGGTAGTTTAGGGGCATCTATCTTAGACTCTATGTTCCTTTAGTTTAGGGTCTTCTAGATCTGACTATATATTACTATAGTTTTTGGTCTTGTAGCTCAGACAATCTATTGTTTTAGATTACAGTATTCTACTTTGGAAGAACGTTTTTTATAGTTTAGTCTCTTAAATACCAGAACATCTATTGTTCTATGAACCTATGACATAGAACGGTAGAAGGATGATATTCATGAAGTGTTTTAGTACTCTGCATCCTTGATTTGGTGTTGAAATTTTTGTATTCAGGGAGGGTTTGGAAACCCCATGTCTCTATTAAGATGACTAAGAATGGATATTAATGATGGGTTTGAGAAAACTGCATCTTTACTGTGATGATGAAGGATGGTTATTCATGAAGGGTTCAAACATCATGTTTCATTGATGAAGTTTGGTTTCATGTATGGTGATGTAATGTTAAGGAAACCATGACCTCTTGGATATTTTAATTATTAGTTATGTAAAACACAACTCCAGGGTTTTGAATCGAGTGTAATGTAATGGGGTAGATACATCACGGATGATCAAAAAACACTTTGAGGTATCGAGTTCCACTATGATGTTATTAGAACTCACATAGATTTAATGTCCTTTCCTGTAAAGAGGTGACACCTCTTGTTGATGGGTACATGGATCTTTTGTAGATCCAACTTTTATGTGGTAAAATAGAGGGTCCCATACTCATTTCCAAGTGATCTGGGAGATTTATAAAGATTCAAACACTTGGAATGTGAGGTAGAGTATGAAATAAATACTATCCAAGTAGGGTTTTTACACACTGAGGGATTCTTTGTTTTTGGTTGTGAAGATCGTGCCATTCATCATGTGTTTTCAGGTCATGTGGTGTGGGGCATCAATAGATTTTAGAATATTGTACCACATTCTTCCTTTGAGATTCAGTAAAATACATAGTGATGTAACATCGAGGATGTCATATCCATTTGAATTTTCTAGTTATTAGTATTATAAATCATGTTTTTTGAATAATTGAGTCAACTAAAATAGGTGATAGTGGATTTTGGTCTACTATTAGTAATGGTTGAAACCAATATCACAATTATCTTTTAAAATGACTCATAGATTTATGGGAGACATTCCTCTAGGGAAAAACATAAAATATGTGAAAAAACTATGGTTTTTTATTACCCACTAGTAAATCCTAGTGGGGTCTCTTTAGATAACTCATTCCCCATTACCAATACAATAAAGGGAAAAACCAAGAGGAATTAATCAAGGATATGGGGTTCCTAGATATGTGTATCAAGTAATATATTTGGTGATTTTTAAATCAAAATTCAAAAAACGTGAAATTTATTTGTCTAAAATCTAAAAACCTATAGGGTTTCAGGTGCCTTAAATGGTTTTTTTCAACTAGTGAACACATTATCGCGATAAGGGGATGTGATAAATCATTACTCTAATTTTTTCCTGGACGAGTGCGGTCCAAATAGCATGGGTTTACTTTTACTAGGGTTATAGGATGGGTCCCATGAGTGTTATTATTTTTTATTGGTCCCATGAGTTTTATTATTTTTTATTGTTAATATAACTCTGGAATGAACTCTAGAAATAAAGATTTTTGTGAGAAAAGACATGAATTTTTCTTATACCACCCTTTATTGGTTTTCATCAAAAAAGTTTTTATATCTATTTCACTAAAATTTTTGGGTCTCGTGATTTTAACCATTAAATTTTGAAGTTTAAATTTGTAATATTTTGACAAGAGTGTATATGGTTTACATTTTTAATGCATGTGGACCTGATACTGGGGGAGTGTTACACAACAGAGTAGTCAATATTCCCACTATCATGAGTATTCCATATACCTTCAAAAAGGAAGATGATGGTGAAGTAAATCACGACTCAAGGTTCATGAATCATGATTGATGAAATGAGACTATCATTATACAGATGATTGTTAGTCACACTATGGTGACAAGTTCCATTATAATGATGTCAGGGATCACAATGATTAGAGGCCTTTTTTCTGGGAAAATTCATATTTTTTTACATGATGGGAGATGATTTATTGGATCCATATGTAGTCATGCATATAAAAAAACAACACTCAATGATGGGTGTTTTTTTCTAGGGACATGAAATATTTTCTATTATTTGATTCACTTAGGAAACATAATTTTATATCTAGATTGAGGTGCTCCGAAAGATGATAGAATAACCACGATCATTTTTTTACTAGGTTTAAGATCATATTGTCTTTTGATAATGATTGATTATGGATATTAGTTTTAACAATTTTGCATCATTTAGTGGGAATGAATATTTTGTGTATTATAACATTATGAACTAAAGAAATTTTCATTGTAGCTCATAATTAGGTAGTAAGTATTTACAAATGAAAAAGAAATCATGCAAGATATTCATAAAGAAAAAAAGAATTTATTAGTGGAATATATATGTAGGTGAAATATTTTATCCCTATGTTTACATTTTAGTTGGTATACATATACCAGATCCCTTCCCGCACAAATGTATCTCGTGAATAAGATATCCATACATATATATGATTCATACATAATAATGGTGAGTCTATATGACTCAAACTTCCTCAAATATTATTATGTATTTCATGGTGGGTCATTGCTTAGGTTTATATGAATTTTTTCTAAATGTTTTTCCGAAGGTTTCCCGATGAAATTTTCAAGGGAAAGAATCATGCCACAATAGCTCTTTCATGGAGACTCTTTTCATAAATATAGCACATGTTTGGGGTGAGATAATTTTTTTAGCTTCCCTTAATAAGCCTCAATATCTTAGTCAGTTAAGGGGTCTTTTACATAAATGAGGCCCATATGTATTGAAAGGGAATTTATATATCTCATTCCATTATGGAGATGAAACATTCACCTTTATCACCAATTTATTGTCTATGAAGTCCCACAAACATGGTTTTTTTAATTAAAAGATGGAACTTATGATATTTAGTTATAGGTCATGCAACTAAAATGTTTCCAGGTTGATTAACATCATACAACTAGTTCATTATCACATAGATTAACATTATACTACTAGGATGCTGTAATAAATATTGAAATCATCAATAGAGTAATTATCGTTGATATGTATAACCAAATCAAGTTATTTGGGTATTCATAGGTGAGGAATACCTCCAGATAAATGGATACAAGAATATGATGTCCTAATTTCACTTTGACAACGGGTATGATTCATAGATGAGTAACATACAGGGCATCTAAAACCTCATAAATATTTGGACTATTGGAAGTGTAAATCATAACCCAAAAATATCTAGTTTAATGGGAAGTGGAGACCTATGGGTATGGGTAAACAATTAGTAATGGTAGAAGACCATATTCTTCATGTCTTGGAAAATATCTCATAGATCTAATGGGTGCCTCTCCTATAGTAGAGAAACATCAAATAAGCAAAATCTATAATGTATTTTTTTATTCACCATTTAATCCTAATGGGTTCCCTTTAGATTAACAAGTCCATGTTACTAAAATTCTATAGGGGAAACCAAGATCCTAATATCCCAATGTCCATGGGTCACAAGAGAAGGATATATATTCCAGGAATTTGTCAGTATCAATTTAGATATCAAGGATATGAATTTGTTTCATTGATAATGTAAAATTTTACAATCTTTAAATCACCCTAAACGACACGCTAATGTGTATTGAACTCATTTTATGAGAAAAAGGAAAAACATTTGATTTTCAATAAAACTATCATCAGAGAGGATGGAAATTTCAATGCGAATACATCTTGTCCTATATTTTAACATAATGAGGCAATTTTATTGTCTTTCTATTTAACCTCATGTGATTAGTATGTTTTAATATAGTTTAATGTCATGAGACTAGGTCATAGTTCCCAACAATAGGATTTAATGTAAGCTGATCACACTAGTTTGAGTGAAATTTCATGTTCTCTAAGCTCACATGAGTCATGACCAGCTTGAGAAATAAGAGAGAACTAGATACTCAATTATGTCATGAGATAATGAAAAATAGTTAATATATGGGGGGATTTAAATTTTGGTACCAGAAAGAATCCCAAAAAAATGGTTCTCATATAGGTTCATAGTTTGGAGTGATGAGAATTCATGATTGGGCCTAAATAGAGGATTTAGGTGTAACTAAATATCGTAAGGTATGATAATCAATCCAGAAATACTTCTTATTAAGGAATTATATGTGCAGGTTTGACCCATATGCAAGGTAAGATGCATTTTTATTTTACATCATGGCCAGACCAAGGATTGGAGTCATGAGAGTCACTTTGAATAGTGTGGAAATAGTAATAAAACCTCACAAAAGTATTCAAAATAATGTTCTCTACAAAGATTATGTTCATGTGTAGGTAAGAGTGGAATTATATTTCTCATGTATAAGACTCCATGTATTATAGTCTTATACAAAGATTTAGTTCTAATATAGGGAGTCATTAATTGGCTCCTCCACATAGGGCTAACTCATATCTAGTGAGAGGGAATTTTACCATCACATCATGAATGAACGTAGGGTTATAGACCCATACATCACTAAGTAACATGTAGTAACAGAAATCAAGACACACATAGTTATGATATAAATTCAATTCAGTTTAGTGTCTTACCTCTAGAAATTTCAATATAAAGGCATAAAACACAGATATATTCTTTATTATAATTGGAAATGGGGAAAATTATGAAAAAAAGCATTACATTAAATGACTATATAAAGGGTAATTTTTTAGTGATTGTTGGGACCAACACAACATGATTATAGGAATAACGCATGGTATTATGAGGATATTTACTCTTGGAACAAAATATTACCTAGCCATAGTCACTTTGGTGTTGTGTTATTCACCATAGAATCCTATAGGAGACAATTTAGGAACCAAAAAATTCTGTAAGAAAAATATATTAGGCATTCTGTTATTCACCAATGAATCCTAATGGGGTTACTTTTGGATTTCGTTTGTCCCTATTAACAATATAATACAAGGGAGAACTGGGAGGATGTGTGCTCAAGGTCCATGGAATTACAAGAGAATATGAGCTCATGTTATTTGGAGATTAAGAAATTAAAAGGGGGAATAAATGTTTTCTGGTAGAAAAAGGTTGTGTCCAAATGGATATTAAATCTCAGGTAAGGTTTCCATGGAGGATACAAACCCCAAAATTAAATGGAATAAGAATTTTATGTCCTAATCTTTCTTGGAAAATGGGTAGGTTTCATAGATGAGTGTCATCAAGGATATATGAATCCTCTAGAATAGTTGAGTTATGGGAAGTGGAAATCATAACACAAGAATATATAAGTCAAATTTGAACTGAAGACCACTGTGTATGGGGAAACCATAGTAGAATGTTTTTTATTCCACATATTCCAGACAATATATCTTGGGTTTAAGGGGGCCTCTCTTCTAGACCAAAACACCAAATATTCACAATCTATGAGGCATTGTGTTATTCACTAGAGAATCCTAGTGGGTTCCCTTTGTATTAACTAGTCCCTATTACCCATTTACTAAAGATATTTATCATGATTATGGGGGACTGAGGACCATGGAATAATAATACCAATATATAAACTCTATTAATTTGTTGTTATTGAAATAGATATTAAATATATGATGTTGGTTCATAAATAATAAAAAATTTATGATATTTTTGAGCACCCTAAAGGCTAATACAATGTGTGTTTAACACAATATCCAGGTGAAGGGATAAAACATACAATTCTTAGATACATAGTCATTAAGGAGATGACCTGTTTGTCAAGAAGACACTTTTCATGTAGGTTAACATCATACGACTAAGACATTATCATAAAATTTAATGAAATGAGTTTAGACATAATTCCATATACAATAACACTTACTGATCATTCCATTCAAATTATCATTCATAGTTACCTATGATCACATGATTCATGCAGCACATTAGAAATAAGGGATAACTGGGTATTTGATTGAGCAGCGTGAGAGTGCATGATAATGAAAATGTGTGGCTGTTCATAATTTATCATGGATTGGGGCCTCTATATGGATTTGGTTTACATAGAGGGATGTGATTATAAGATATGGAAATTAATGTCTAGCACAGGGATTCGAGATCCATACATCTCTACATACCCTATCTGAACAGGAATTAATCCACACATAGTTATTAGGAATGTTCCCCACATAGGTATGCCCCATAAATATATAAGAGGTTTATTTTTGTTATTGTGGATAAGCTGAGGATTTGAGATCTAGACGTCAATATTTATCTCATTATATGTTGAATCTAGAAACACATAGTTCTATGATGGAAAATTCTCTACACAGGACTGATTCATACACATAGAGGGGGTATTTTTTCCATTGTATTGTGGCTCAACCCGAGATTTGTGATCTAGGCATCACTACATATCATGTAGAAATAGGAATCATTCCACACATAGTTATTATGATGGTTACCAATATAGGTACTTCCATATGTATAGAGGGGTTCCATTTTATATATATTGCAACTAGGCCCTCGATTTAAGATCCATGAATCACTACATATCCTGTGATGATAAGAATCAAGCCATGTGTGGTTCTTAAATTGAATATTCCCTATGTAGGAATGACCCATATGCAAGGGGGAAATTTTTTATATTTATATATAAATATATATATAATATTTGAGATCCATACGTCAATACATATCTCCGAGAAATAGTAATCAATCAAAAAATAGTTATTGTGAAGGCTCTTTTCATTGGTCTGGCCCATATATAGGGATTGGTATATATATATATATATATATATATATATATATATATCTTGTGATTGGGCCCTCAATATGAGATTTGGGAATCACTATTTATCTTGTTGAAATATAAATCAATCCACACATATTTCTAAAATAGAAAGGTTCCTACATAGGTCTAACCCATTCATAGGGATGTCATATTTTCCATTTTTATTATAGACTGACCTTGGAGTTGAGATCTGAGCGCCACCACATATCCTATAGAAATAAGAATGAAGACACATCTAGTTATTTAGAAGTTTTCCTATATATTACAGTCCCATATGAAGGCAATAGTTCTTTTTTATATATATTGTGGATGGTCCATCAGTTTGAGACTTGGGTGTCACTACATTACTTTTAGAAACAAGAATAAAGTAATACATAACAATTCAATGGAATATTATCTTTGAAGATATAACCCATATGCTAAAGGGATGTTTTTTAACTTTTTATTATTGATGGACTTTATATTTCAAATTTTAGAATCACTACATATTCTATAGAAATAATAACGAAGCAATATGTAGTTTTTAAATGGAAAATTACTTATACAGGTCTAAACCTCACATAGGGATACAAGTATTTTGTTTTCCTACATAGATCGACCTCATGTACAGTTACTTTATAATGGATTAACATCACTAACTAGGAAATAAGGAATCATTTCATGAATGAGGTTTAATTTTATAAATATAAATGGTACCATGTTCAATTCAGTTTAGCATCGTGTAGCGAGGATGTATTCTATACAGTTTAACACTACTCAACAAATTCATTTTCTGTGTTGTTTAGAGTAATGATGAAAGGAAACATTCTATAAATTTTAACATCATACAGTAAGGATATAACATGTTTTTTTATTTTAATGTATTTCTACTAGGGATTTAATTTCATGATTGAATGTATGAGAATTACTTTTTATGAAACCTTTCATTAATTAGTGGCATAATGCATTCCCCATCCATTATGGGCAATGAGTAAGCCCCATTTTCATAGAACTTATATATTATTAATGGACTTTATAACATGTGTTACAAGATTTGAGGCTTCTTAACTTGTATAATTGGGATTATGATAACCAGTACCAATTAAACATGAATTAACGAGTAGAGTAAAACCTTTTATTGAAGGAAAATGTGATCTGATTATGATGAATGCCAATGTTGTGAAATTTATGAAACCCTTTATTAATGTATCGTTCAATATCATCCAGCTATTCAGATATTATTCATCATTTGATAGTTTTCAACATATATCTATTAGGATAAAGGAAAAATGGATTTGATTGGGGAACACTACATCTATCCTATAAACCAATGAATATGGGGTTTCTTGTTTAGTACTGTTTGTGGTGGTATGATAGGCCCTTAATTCATTAATGATGTTGTATGGAAAAGAATTATTATCCATGTCCACTACATTTTGGATTATATTTCATATAGTATTATTGAAGGCCACTATCTATCATTTTTCTATATCATGATAGTGTGATGAATGGCTAGACATGAAGTTATACTACTAATACATCTTCATTAGATCAAAAGAATATAATTTAGTCATATTTTTCATCAGTATCTTGACAAGGAAACTGAATCTGATGATAATAATGGACTTTATGAAGTTGATTATATTCAGTTTCCATAAATCCTTGAGGGGTATGGACTCATCCTATTTATAAAAGATGTTGATAACATAAAGTACGTACATAAACTGCTTAGCTGTTTCTGGAGGATGTGGTCCCAAAATGTCCACTACCCATATAGAAAATGGACATGAATACTTAGATATAGAGCAAATCAAGGGTATTATGGATGCATGTTTCATGAATATTACAGTCATTAAACTTCAATGTGAATTCCATGCGGTCTTGCATCATTTTACGGTATAATTATCCAATCCTCTTAATTTGATGAGAGATTCGGGTATCATGCTAGTGTGCACTATGGGATCCTACATTAACTTCTCCCATGATGGAGGGAATGTCTCCTTTAAAAATGAATTAGAGGAATGTTCCCTAGAAGCCTCATTTATTGAAGTATTTATGCCCATTTTGATTAGTCAAAAGGGTAATGTTTGCTTCTCAACATTGAATATATTCACAATTTGGATTGATATGACAGGAGTGTCCCACTTTTAAGGTAATCAATTATTTTATCCATCTATCTAGGGATGAATATCATCTCATCTTGCTTTGGGGAAAAAATTAAACTAGTTAATTTCATCTACATCATAGATGATGAATTATGAGACCATAATTTTATGTATTATGAGAAAAAACTCTTTGTATTGATCGAGTACTTCCTAAACCATGGACACATTGACCATTATGTAGACATTAGAATTTTTTTATTGGGGGCATGTTGTAGTGTTGGTTCAAATGGGAATTCATCCATTAATACTCAAACATAACTGATGATATGAGATAAATATTACATCTTGATATCATACTCACCATTAATTTCATTTATCACTAGATCTGAGTCCCATTTGATATTTAGGTAGGCTATTTATAGCTGTAGGGATAGATTTATATTGGTTATCAAGGAATTATATTTTTCCTCATTATTTTTGTATCCTTTGGATAGTGAGAAAGATTATGGAAACTTTATGAATAAATATATAAAATAACTAGACCGGCTTGGTAGATCTACTGTTCATCCATTATATTTCCAATAGGACTTTGAGATACACATTCAAAATAAATCTCCAATGTCCAAGGTGTATTATGGGAATAGAAAACTTGTTCTTCTAGAGATCGGTGACCACTAGTGTGATTTTTTTGTTTAGGATGTTCTATAGGTAAATCAGCCACAACTATGAAAATATCTACCTCGTGTGAAATGAATTTGATGTCATAATAATATAGTATAAACAACCATCAATCCAAATTACTAGTTAATATTGGGTGAAAAGTAATATACACAAACATATCAATATAACTAACTAAATGGACTTTATCATGCTGCAAGTAATGAATCAACTGTTATACTTCAATGAAGAGGATATGTTGTTCTCCTTGATACCATAATATCAAGTCTCAATACCTATAATAATTTGAATAAGATAATAGAGTCTATTTTCATTCCCCATATAATTTTTATATGTGATAAGATAACCATGTGATCATTCCATGGAAACCAATTATATGGTAAGTGGATTCCAATCTAATGGAGGCATGAAGATTGAATTATGTTGTAGGTATTTATTTATATTCTTGAATTATTTCTATAAATCCTCATCCCATCATTAGGATATTCAATTCTTCCTTATGTTAGTGAATGGGAGGGATTTACCATCCATGAATGCTATGAAACTTCAAATACAAGTAAGGATCCCTTGGATCTTCTATAGTTTATTATGATTGTAACGCGGTGGTATTGCTAGGACTGGACTTGTAATTTCTAGATAAACGTGATTTCATTGAGGAATTCCACAAATCCTTGTAATTTTACAAAACAATACTCTAAAATCACACTTCATAAGATTAATCTTTAAACTATGCAACTGAATTTTCTAAACATTTCTTGAAGATCTGTGGGGTGATCACAACACTATCAATATTTTACCCCTAGATCATTGAAATAACATTCCAAAAATTATCCCAAGACCATTTTAAATATATGATTAATAGTTTATTGGCAAATTAAACCAACATTATTTAATCAAAAGGGCATGACCAAGTAGAAAAAGATCCCTTGATTTTCTTTGAATGAAGTTGCTTCCTCATCTTCATGGGTTGTCGTTATCTAATTGTACCCTCAATAAAAATTCATAAAGGAAAGGTAATGGAATCCAATGGTTGAATTTATAAATATTTATGTGATTAGTAATGGGTAATAATCCTTTGTTTAGTGTCGATTAATGTCTCTTAAATCATTACAAACCCTAATATTCACATTTTTTTCTTGAAAGTGATGATGTTGGAAAGAAACATTTGGAACTACACCATTGATTGAAAGTTTTCGTTGATAAATTTTTCAACATAGGGTTCTTTGTTAGATTTAGAGAGGGATTAATTCTTCTAGATTCTATTTTAAAACCACAACGGTTATTGGGAAACCTTGGTTATGACTTCCCATGCCAGACTTCATCCTAAAAATCTCTGTATGATTCCATGAAAATGTGTATCGATGTTGCTTTTTAAATGGGAGTTATATATCATTCTTCTTAAGATTCATGGTGGAACTAAGTAATATTGGTCATTGGTCTTCTTAATTTCCCAAACTCACCTATATGAGCTCATAGATGGTGTTGGAGATGTCTTCCTTAAATGAGGGTGTTCTGTTTTTGAGGTTATCCTCTTCTTCTTCAATTTATATACTTATGGGGGAATACATAGACATGGTTGATATTTCAATGTAATCACTATCCCTGTCACGGTAAGATGGTCCTTAAGAATAATCATAGATATCCAGAACTTCCAGAGTCATTGTATAGAGATTATATGGATTCTTTTTATCCTTTACACTGCAAATAGGGGTATGGACATCTTAGGTTACAAAAAATATCCTTGGGGAATATTTATATTTCTTCTAAATTTTTTATGAAATTCAAAAATCCTAATATATAATTTATATTAGTTACCTTTAATGAATCCACTTCAGTTTATGTGATTTATATCACATGGACATGGGCTAATGAACATTGTGGTTCACCATAACATGTAGGGATTGTGTCCTCTACCTCGATCAAGTTTATGGGTAGCAAATAATCATTATCAAGTAGGATCCAATGATTTATAGGGGTGGATCCAAAGGCATTTTGAAATGCCACATGCACATCACCATCCACTATTGGTTGTTTTACTTCCCTCTTAAAGAAAATTTCTTTAGTGTATACAACTTCATGAGATTGAAAGTGGAAATATTCACCATGTATTATGCTGACCTTTTAATTGATGGGGGTACTTCAAGAATTGATGATGTGTTTAAGTTACCTCAACATGGATACATATCCAAGGACTTCTATATAATACATTATATTCCATGTCTTTCTAAATAACCATAAAATCTGAATTAGAAGGGAGATACCCAAACTAAGACTTAATATTGATCATTTTAAGTGGCCTTTTCCATCTATTGTTGCAACCTCGAGTGTTTATTTTTTACAAAGACAAGTTTACATCACTATATCCCAAGAATTAGAGGGCCCGAGCTAGGTTGAGATTAATACTATGACCATTTTTAAGAAGATACATTTAGATTTCATCATTCATCAGTTTTCCTAAAACATATAATGGTATGATATGTCCCTGGGTAACATCTTCATAGTTAAATTTTATGAATGGCATGGTTTTATGAAATTATTCTTTTTTAGTATCCACTTGGAAATCCTTGAATGTAAAAACTTATGTCTCAAACTACCATGGGATCTTGAGGGCCTTAATGAGTGCCTCTATAAGTTATTTTTAATGTTGGATATAATACAAGATCATGAATTTTCTTGGGAAAACTATAATTTGATTTATAATATCTTATTTTTATAAAAAAGGTATATTCCTCCTAAGGTGGTGTATCTCACTATCATTAAGTTTAGGAGAAGTGGTATTAATGGTTGAAATGCCTCATAACTGGGAAGAGTTTGAGGGAGTATCTTCTAAAAGTGTTGTAGTTTGCAATAACTTCTCCCATTTGTTTAAGCTAATAAAAAAATCACACCCTCTCCAATTGGTTATGTAACATTAGTAGGTTTGAATGACCAATTAAGGGATCTATGGCATATCCATTCTTCTTTTAGGATTTACGAACCACTCACCCATGGGTCTTATATAGGTATATGGTATCCATGGAGATATGAATACAATAATGGGTTCATCCATGACTGTTTCATCCCTTTTACCCTCTCCTTCTCCATTATTGGACCCCCGGATCCTTGTTAAGGTATAGGGAACTTATACCCTATGGTATATTCTCCATAGAAGAAGGAATTTTTAAATTGAATGATGTTAATAGAACAAAATATAGTCTCTTCATCTGATGATGAATTCATTTGGTGGGGTGGTTCCTATTCTATGGATGTTGAATAAAGGAAATATGTGAGAGTCAGAGTTTATATGGGAGTTGGATATAACTATTTTTATAATGTATTTAACCATGTATGATGATTAATTCCACCTAAAATAAGAGTTTATAATGACATCTCCCTCAGTACAGGAATTGTTTCTATTTTGTAGAGATGTGATCTCAGGATGGTATGAACTCAGTCGACTATTATCTTAGTCATCCACTTATAGAACAACTATTCATTCCTAGACAGAACATCATTCTAGCCACCCTCTTCTTTCTATTTGGTAAAAATCACATTGGTCACCTATTCCAAGGCCATTCCCAATTTCACCTATATAGAATAAACTATTCTCTAGAAGATATCTTAGATGAAAGAGCAGTCCTAGATGGTGAGGCACAATTTATTATGTAAGTTGAAGTAGTCAAGAAAATCAGTGAGGTTGAACTCAAAAGGTTTCATAAGATATGATAGAATAAGTATGTTATTTTCCATGGATTAAAATAAATAACCATATTCATATTCATTTTATATGGAATACATTTTGTTCATTCGTTCCTCAAATCGCAGGCGACCCAGATCACTTTTTTCTTCTAGTCAAAAGTGATGTTGTGGTTGCTTCCATTCAACCAGAGGTGATGAACCATTTAGGTCCTTCGTGGATTCTTGTACATGATCTATTACTGGTATTAGGGTAATAGATGTAGATTATTCCTTTCCATTCCTTTTTCTCTATGTTGTGGTCATGGGTCAAGATTTGGCCTAAGTTCACCAAATGGAATATTCTATGCATTGTTCAATTTCTATGAACTCAGGGAGTCTTCCTAGATACTTAATTAGGATAAAAAGCTATTTTCATATAATTATAGATATTATAAGAAAAATATTAAAGTAATTAATCTTCTGAACATGTGAAACTGAGTGAACAGTTTAAACCATTCCATTAAGCAATAAATTTAGAAAGCCTCTCATTTTCTCATTTTTTTCCATTTTTGAAATATTAAGTAATTATATTATATAATGTGAAGATTAATTGTTAAATTAATTTATGAATAAGGTCTTCACAACCCATTAATTATCCTACATCGAGGATACTATACAAAATATAGGTTAGGACTACCAGAGTCTGCACGAAACATCTCAGTTTGGTAACCTCTTGCTGGTCTCTTGGGCCTATGATTGGGCCACAATAGGACATGTAATAAATGAGATGTTTTCCATTATTTCCCAAAAAATTTATTCTTGAGAAAATAATATATTTAAAATTGGGTAGGGAAAAGTGTCATTAACCCATTCAGAATACAACTTCTTACCTTGCTTCATGGGGTTGCACCACCTTTCCATGGCTTCCATTAGAGAAACTGGGGATTTGATAATGTTGAAGAGTTGTATGGGTATTTATATCTAGAAAACCTATTATCTATAAGGAGTGGGTGAGTCTTTATTAGATTTACTTACTTTCATATATCATTTATTCTCGATCCATTCTATCATTGGATTTTTACCATGATGGGGGAGAGATAATCACTATAATAGGGGAAATGACGCAATCATCCTCAACATCCTCTTTTATATAGGCCAATTTCATGGATCTAGAGGCAACATAATATTCAAGGGATACCAATTTAGGTAAATTATATCTTTCCTGATTGGTGTGAGGATGGATATAAGTTTTAAATTAAAGGAATTACCTAATAGGAATATTTCCTTAGAGTAATTAATCATTAATCCATCTACGATTCTTTATCTCATTCTCATATTATTCTAGTTTTTCCTCTATAGAGAGGAAATTGGATATTCATGGTGGTGAGTACGATATATCCAAACATTTACCATCATCCTTTTCCTAATTAAGTTACAGAGGTTGAAAATCATCATTTAGGGATGCTAATTTTTAGATCCTTCTCTAATTCCACCTAAATGATTCTTTATTTTGGGATCCATATCATCTACATATTTGGGTATGGTTTCTACCTTTTATCCCTATGTGTTTTCATCTTGAACCACATTATTTACTGGATTTTTGTTGATGAAGTTCACAAAGGAATATCACATAATAGTATTAAACCCATCATTGTCCACATAATAGGGTGTTTCTATACCACTTACTCATCCACTAAGGGTTACATTGGGTTTATTTATTGGACCCAATCCTCATTGGATCATCTTGTATTTTGAACCTTATAGGTTTTGATTAAATTTTCCCTTAATTTCTCTTATATCAGCCTATTAATAATTACCATAAGGTATTTTGTAGCCTCTATTGCCTAGTGGTACTCGAATGGAAAATGTTTGTCTCATGGTGAGAGGAAAAACTGGGATACCGACCATCAATATTTTCCTTATAACCTAGAAAATATTAATTACACATAGGGTGATAATGATGATTAAAATAAACCCATCCTTGTAGTTTGGAGTTCATTTGTGGCCATTATTGGCAATTTCTGATCCTATTTTTTAAGATATGATGAATCCTATGATATTAAATGAGATAAAAAAATCCCTCAACTCAATAATCTGGGGTTGATCTTCAACTGCCACTAATTTCCTTAGGTTCCTATTGATGTGAGTTGATCTTAATGATGACTATTGAGATAATAATTCCCCAACACCTTGGGCTGTGGGTTTTCTTATAGAAAACATTCATTGAGGACACTTCTATGATTTTCAAGATTTAGAATAATATTATTTTCACATGGGAGAATTTCAATGAATGATTTTTATTGGGTTCACTTTCTTTAAGGAGTTTTGGGTAGTTTTCAACATTGATTTCTATGATTGAGGTGCATTCCCATTTTATAGAGAGTCCCATATAAGAGCTTTCAAGTGGTCATATCTCTCCATTCCTGACTTCTTTAAGTATTCTAATCTAAAACGTCTCATTGTATTGACCAACTATCTTTAATATTTCATGGTCCCATAATCTCTCCCATGTTTATGAAATTATTCTATTCCTTATCTAGAGAGAAGTTTTGGCCCATGGACATAGTGAAGTTCCATTATCCTTCCAATTTTTTTGTTTTTTTTGTTCAAAAAAATAAATTCAATCTAATACTGTGAAGCTTGAATGATATTAATTATAATTTAATTTCCCCTTTTTAATTAGATTTAGGTGTTACTTTATATGGATAATATGTACAAAGGAACATAGACCTATTACATGACCATTGAATTCCTAGTGACACACAATAAAAACACCTCCCAAGGTGGTGATAATAATAATTCAAACACCCAAACTGCATGGATAATCAAAAAACAATTCCCAATGAAAAATTTCATGATTCTTTGTCCCGAAGGAGAAATAAATACCCTCTCATTCATTTACTATGAGATCTTTTCTTGTGGGTGCTTAAGTTCTGAATATCTTTTGCACTGCACCTGTGTTTGTGTTGTTTTTTCCCATGGATGTCATCCACTACCAAGAATCCCATCCCCTACTTGATGATTCCTTGATTCGCTGCATCCTCCCTTAGAAGGTGCGACGTTAGGCCCACTTCATGACTACCACACGGAGGAGTACCCAAATCCACACCACCGATGTCTTCTAATCCCTAACTATAGCCATCAATCGACCACTGTCCCAGGTCATGATATGTCAACCTCGTCTAACTACCTCTGTGCAAACCATCAACACAACTGATGGTTTCCCATATATTTTGGCTTAATTAAGGCATGAATTTCTACTCTATCTCATCTAGAATACCATAATCAGAAGTATTTTTGGATAGAAAATTATTGTGATGTTTTTCTAGACTAACTCTCTCCATATATCCATTTTGGACCCTTCTTTATCAGCGATATATGATTCCACCTTCTCTTTATAGAGTGGTTTATTCTATGGGATAGTTTCTAAATGTGATGAAGCACCACTAATAGTTGACTAAGAATTATATTCTATTAACCCTATAATTTTAAGCACCTCTCTATATGATAATGTTTAGTAAAGGGGTTATTTCCTTTTCTAGGCGAGTTATTACTATGGGGAGGAATCCTAATGATAATTTCAGAATAAGAGTCATTTCAATCCATATTTATACTACTATTAGGTGTAAGATTGAGGTAGTTATCACCCTCTTTTTTGTACTAAGTGTCAAAAGACCTTTAGGGTGTTGTAGATATGTGTGGTACCACCTCGAGGACACTAGCATTGAGTAGAGTCAGACTATGAGCCTCATACTAGTCGATAGAATACTAAGGCCTACGTATTGGGGTTTAATAGAGATATGAGCCTACTCCATGATGGTAACTAGATTATGTAAATGAAAATTTCTCACTATGGTCATATGATCTCTTTGTTGAGAAGCTACTAGAGTATAATTGTGAGCTTCTATATCATCACCTAGGATATAATCCTTCCTGTGGGTGGTTAAAAAAATATGTCAATTTTCCCTAGTTGAATTAGGGTTATGATCCTAGTAAAAATATGAATTCCCTATCAAAATATGTCAACTGACATCTAGAATTGTAGAAGAGATGTGATCATACTATTGAATAGACTTTTAAGGATTATAGTGTAATATCTCATTAAAAGAAGCATGGATATGAGTCTGAATTCTACAAGATACTGGAATATTGAACGTAGCTTCCTCAAAAGGGGTATGTTCTTGCCCTAAGGTGATTTCTATATTATTATAATGATCCTTTATGGGAGTAGGGATATCAGTGTGGTCATATTCCTTTGGTATATTCTCCTAGATTTCTTTGACATTATCGTGCACCTATCGTGAGAAGTTTTCTAACCAAGTTTGGTGTGGCCGAATTTGAATCAGAATATGGGACTCTAATTGTTCCTCATCCTTTATGATAATATATTGATAAACATCCTAGATGAGAGAAAAAATATGCTCTTTATCCAGAGTAGCCATATGTTTATAATGATCATATTAATGTGATGATCTCACTATTGGGGAAGTAATATGTATCTATTCTTATATTTATACTAGCATTGAAATATACCAACATATCTCTTTTTTTTTGTTTCTAAATTATAGTGACACTTCACAAGAGTGTGTGCATGCATTTTGGTCTCCACATTCTTGGTCTCCAAGTTATACTGAAATTGATATTCAATAGGATTCCCACTCATATCATCTTTTTAACATCAGTATGTGATAATGGGATTCATGCATGGTGTGGATATATGTTCCTATCCATTACATCCATAAGAATATGTGTTCATATTTGATTCAAGTGAGTAGAGTTATAAGCCTATATTCCAGTCGTTTCTGAAATATATAGACAAGATAATATCGTGGAATATGGAATATGATCCCACTCACATTTTTCTTTATCTTAATTATCCTAGTGATATCCCCTTAGTTCATGAGCAAGTGTGTCCAGGGTTGTGACGCATCGGGTAGCACCCTCAATAGGTGAATGAGGGAAATTGTGAAGATGATGCTATTGATGAAAGTAGATATGAGCCCTCCTAGGAATCTCTTGAACATTTATGGATATTTGGTCAACTCCATGATACACCTTCTTATTGTAAGGAAGGTTATGATTTTATTGATACGGGGATATGATTTTGAAGTTCTTGGTAGTGGAAACATGTGTCATTGGTTTACTTTTTATTTCCTTGAATGATAAATTCTCATTATTTTTCTCATATAGAGACCTCTTCATGTAGCCTAAAGGGTCTGGATCTTACCATATTTGGGGATTCACTGACCATCATGTTCACCACCTAAAGGTGAAGGCATCAGGTGGGTGAAGGTATTTTGTGACCCAAGAATGTTGATGTTATAACGGAGGATCTAGATAATTTTATTAATAAAGACATGGTCATGGGACATGATGATGTATCTATGAGATATAACTACATTTAAAATTACAAAAAACAGCAAGGTCACCAATTAGTGAATCTTCACATGTATAAAACATGCTCAATTTTCTATTCATGGGTAACTCAATTTTTTCTTTTCGCTGGTTTAACCATTTTTGTTACATATATTTTTCAAAAAAAATGACATATTTCATGGGAAACATCATCATGTTTTATTATGGAAGGATTCACATTGAGATTAACATTTCTTATTGGGTAGTAGATGGAAGAAATTCACGATTTATAGTTAATAGATCCTTTTATTATTTAAAAGATTAAAAATGAATTCACAATTTTTTTTTTCTGTTAATGGTTGGGAGCAGAAATGGTTCAACATGTAGAACCATATATTCCTTTATTATTTATAGATTCATGTTAGGTTCACCATTTTTATTTTGATGAATGTTGGGTCCTAAAGATTAATTTTTGGGTCGGGGGGTTATGTATGGTTTAATAATAATTCATATCAGATATACCCTTTTTTTATTTTCATGGAAATTCCCAATGAATCCCATGTACATAATATGTTATGAACCTTTTTTGTAATGGAAGAACATAACATAGGGATTCAAACAAAATGAATGATTTGATATCACATTGGTTGAGAGGATGGGATGTTAGGATCATTGCCTCATTTTTTAGGGTAATTATTTCCTACATTGGGGATCTCTTTTATATTTAAGATATATTCATGGATCATCCCCAAATTCAGACACATGATTGGTTTCCATTATAAAACTTTTATGTGTTGAATTCTTATATATTAAATGGTGGTTCTATTAATGAAACCATAAAAATGTATCATAGGTTTCCATATGTTTCTTAGTAATGGGTGTATGATTGTGTTTTGGAGACATATAACTAGGAAATCTAGAGTTTAATTCCATCTTGGAAGGTGATCAGTTTTTTAAGAATGGGATTGAACCTCTATAAGGTGTCCAAAATATCCTTTTAGAACAATAATAAAAATCCACATAGTTCATTTGATGTAGTTTTTGGTCATATAATTGGATTACACTATGTCGTTTAACATCATGGGGAAATGATTCATATGACATCACTTAGGTATTTGTTGTAGAGTTTGGTGTATCATTCTTATAACATGAATTAGAGACTTTGAAATTCAGTTTTTTCATAACCCACTAATGAGTGGGAATATATTTATTGATAATTTTAGGGTTATTACCCATGATTTTATAAATATTGGAGTGAATTAGGGACTTATATGAAGGTGGATACACCATTAAGGTGGAATTTGAATCATTTTATTTATTGGGGATTACAAACTGTTGTTTACCTTATTAGGGGAATTATATTATACCAACAATACAATCATTGTGAAACCCAAATATCACATGAGTAATACTCTATGTGAGAAATAGGTGATAATTTTTATATAACACATAAATATATACTAAATATTTATTGAAAAATTTATGATATATTGTTTGACATGGTTCTATTATGATTTATAAGTCATCGTACATATCCTATTTGGGAAGGAATCAGAGTTCTCATAGTTAAATAAATATTACAAATCCACTGATTGATGAGGACAAATGGTGGACCCATGGGGGTTTATTCTATAAATTAGAGTAAATGGAATATTAGGGGAGTTACACCAATGTGGGTGACTTTTGGAAAATATAAAACACCTATCCTCTAATAGACAGAGAGTGGGGCGGGGGGTACAATGAGTAGTCCACTAATTATCCATATATAACATGAGGATCCCATAATTTAAATAATTTTGCATGATCCCAAATCCCCAGTCTATTACTAACACTTCCCATATGAGGTGGATTGCTTGAAAATTGAACCATGATTGGGGGTTCACTTGGTCTGAGGGTACATTCCCAAGTATTCCTACTGGATAAGGATGACATGTTTAGGGGTGTATTCCCTAAATGTCTTGGGTGTCAACCTAAAATGTGTAAATAGTATTCATGGAATGGTTGACACATCATATGGTATCTTCATCACATGGTTTACATATTTAATGGAGTCTACATGAAACATATACAGTTCCTTCTTAAAAAGACTGACATGTATTTGGAACATTGCATGATCGATGTTGACATGAATAATGTGAATCACATGAATGAATCCAACTCATATAATGGTAGTTGAATGATAAAATATGAAATGACTGAGAGTTTTCATCTTACACACATTACATTTCTGAAGGATTTTACGTGATCAAGATAACATATCTAAGGTCTTCATGGAAACTTAGATTTCCAATCTAAGGACTTCATGTAAACTAGTTAACATATCAAACGGTTGGTAACATGATCAAATATAACATGACTGAGGGCTATCACATGATCCAATTGAAATGTACAGAATGCCTTCACATAACCAAGGAAGTAATTATGAAAAGCTCATATGTCCTTCACATGGAAAATCATGTATCTTCTATAACATAAAGCTCTAATAATTTTCATCCTTCATTATATTAAATATCTAATGATAATAAGGAATTATCCAACCCAGGAATCATGTGATAAAGACAACATGTTGAAGGCCATTCACATGATCTAAATAACATTCCTGATATCATTCATGTGATAAATGAAATGATCACATTATTTGAATAAAAATATCATAAAATCTATTATATTACACACCAGACATTCACGAGGAAGAATAATCATCAAATCATGTAATACTTCACCCCAGGAACATCACACTCACCTTAGTCTGTGCCTTTTCTATGAGTTAATGGTGATTTTATAGACATCACCACATTGAATCTATGCCTATTTATATAATGACCAACCATTATATCTCAACTTTAGTCAGTGGGCATAGATTTTACATGACCCCCATGAATCAATGACATCACCTTTACATGTCATGGTAAACAATGATCACATGATCCATTCATAATTTCCATATTTCTTGAGCCCATTTCTTGTCATAGGTATTTCACATGATCAATATGGGGTGTGAAAATGAATTTAACATACTTAAATCCTTATGTTTGATAGTCTGTTCATGATTGATCTTCTATGCCAAAGTTCATTCACAATATCAAGAATGTATTCCAATGGACCTTCAGGAGATGATCCTAGTGTGTCGAGGGGTCTTTATATGATCTTTAAACTGACTATGTTAATTGAATAACCCATTAAAATGAAAAACAATATAAATATATTTGCATAAGGATCCTATATTTTCATCTTTTATATTTTAAATCATATGGTGCTCACCCATCTGGAATCCATTATAGAGTTGCATAATTAAATTGACATGTCATATGGCCTTCACAAGATCAGCATTCTAGTCAAAGTAGGTTTTTTATGATAGAAAAGGTTTATCTAAGGGGATTCACATGATCATGAACAGATAACTCAAATCACATAAGAACATCATTCGAAAACCCATGTAAGTCCCTTCATATGAAGCCTCAATCTTATCATCTTTTATTTTCTGAATGAATTTATTTAATTAACTTTTCAATTAAATCATTTCATGATCTGAAGGACTTATTTGGAAGCTTTGGCATGACCATTAAGGCATATCATGAATCCTTAACAAAATCAAGAGTTCTTATTAAAGGGGATTCAGGTGATTATGAATAGATCTCATGAAGTGCATGAACCCTTCACGTGGTGATACTATAGTCATGAAATAATAAATCCTTCAAAAGGTTAGATGGTTTTATTTCTTTAGAAAATTAATCTCTCTTTATCCGTGTTTCTTTATCCAATTATTTTTATATAAAATAATACATATTTTTTAAGTATTTACCCAATCCAAAAATTCATGATGCTCATTTTCCATGCATCAACAAAATCATAAACACATGTTTTTTAAATGATATAATTATAGGATAATGTTGCATTATATGAAAATCTTGGATTTTTATTCACATGTGTGACTAAATAAAAAGTTTCTCTATTTCAAGATAATTATAATGGAGTCCCAATGAATATAATGGTGGTATAAAAACTATTATTCCACCCACTTGATCATCACATAGATTTATTTATCCATTTATTTACCATATTTCTAACCAAAGTTGTCTTTAAGGGATAATAAACTATGTTATTATTTTATTATATATGTTTAATGAAACTACATTTCTTTATTCATTTGGTTACTAGTGGAGTGTGAATGATAGAAATATTAGTGTTTATTGTGTGAATGTAGCTATAAAAAGAAAACATCTTCCATTGTTATCAAATATTTAGGGGTTTAAGAATATTTTTTTAGTAACTATAAGGAGATAATCCATGTAATATATTATGGCTTTATATTGGGAAGTTTTGGTTATTTTTTTACATATATGTACCTATTTAATTTATCATTGTATAGTTTCTGTATAGGTTTTATTATTTATTTTGAGAAAAAAAGAAATAATTAAGTGTCATTTAGGCCCACTATGTTCTTTTATGTGGATAGAAGGTTGAGGAGTGTTTATAGATCATTGGTTTTTTCTTGTTTAATTTAGTAGGCTTGGGTTATTCAGGTGGTGTATGTTTTCTCTATTATCTATTTTGTTGCACCAACTGAAGAGTGAAATTGGTTTCTAACATCGAGGATGGTATTTTATTATGATTCACTATGGGATCACATAAAATAGAAGGAAGCTATCTAGTGTCCTATAACATCGTATAATGTGGTTATTTTTTTTCAATGTAATAACTCTATTATTGAGGATTTAGGAGTTTGAGATAATTATAATGAGTATTATAACTATTCTTGAAATTTATATAGGTTAGGTGCTTACTTGAAACCTGAATATGGTTGATTCAATGTGTCACTATCAATGGTTTACATAAAATTTGGCCATGTTTTAGTTACATATATAATTGGGTCTAGTTTTACTAAATAATTTTAGTTTTATTCCAATAATTCCCATCTGTAATAGGAGGCTAGTTGAAAATTTCTGTTATTTATTGAATTTGAGGTGGATCATATTTCTTTTTGGTTTATTCCTTCTTATTCTTAGAGGATTTCAAGGACAACATCTGGAATTTTTTTGATTTATTGTAGGTTAAACCATTTTAGTTTTTTATAAGTAGCTGGATAAAAAACATGGGTCTAGTTTACATAATTTTGGTTCACAATGTGATTTATAGAAGGCAACATCGTCACACTTGATCATTGAGGCCATTACACAATTCCACAACAAAAATATTTATAAACTACAATAATTGGAGGAGTCAAATACAATGACTAACACCATACATTAATTCCTTTAACACTATATTCATGCACATATTACTAAACCCAGGATTAAATAATGGCCTCCCCAATTATTCACTACCACTAGAATCTTGAAATATGGAATTCTATGATAAATATAGGCAAATTATTGGAATTTATTAAAAATTATTTTAGAGAATTCTAATGATAACATGTAGTCTTTAAAATGAGAAAATAGGTAAGCAAAACTAATTATAATTTTTCATTAATATTAGATGATCAATAGAAATTATATGATTTTACCAGGCTTTAGTTTTTATTTCCCTTCTATTAGATAAGGAAATTCAATTTACTATTTGGATTATATCAATTTTAATTTTAGTTCTCCTATTTTTTTTATCAATATACTAATATATTCCCCACTAAAATTATGTTTAACGATTTATCTATATTATATTTAATTAAAGTAGCATAATTCTTATAAAGTTATTTATGTTGGGGTATTATTTTTTTATGTTCACCTCACTTAACCTTTTAATCAATTTTATATTATCATGTATTATATTCTTCTCCATTTAGTGAATGAATTTTTATTCTTTTTTTAGTATTAATTCTTTTTATTTTAAGGTTATTTATATTTCCACTTTTGGTTGTGGCCAATAATCTCTTAAATGAAAAGATTACATTATCCTATTAATAAAGTCAGAAAAGATGGATTTATTATGTGATTGAATATATTATTTCATTTTTGCACTTATTGGATAATACCAAGTCTTCAGTGGATTGATTATAGAGTTTTGAGAAATCCAAAGAATAATTAAACACTAATTTATTCTTCTTCTTCCTCTTTTTTTCACTTCCCTTCACTATCAATTTTCCTTAATATATTGAATTAGAAATCATAAAAGTATCAAAACATCACCAATAAATTTATAATTCTATAATGGATTTTTTGGAACAACCCAATTAAAGATAAATACATTCATATGATTACTTATCACCATTCCTTGATATGATTTTTTAGTGATGTGAAACATCACTCTATCAATTGAGTTAATTTTCTAAAGAAAATAGAAATTATTAGAAGAATAATATAAGAAAAATTTCTAGTGGATTCACTTGGACAATATTTTTTTCAATATCCTTGAATTTTCCCCCATATCATACTGATAAATTATATTTACATTTTGTTTCTCTATTTATAAATAACCATAATTATTAATCAAATTAAAAAAAAATAAAAACCAAAAATTAAATGAACTAAATAAATAGATGAACAATGTATTGATATTCCAATAAAATATTTGATAATAATTCTTGATGTGATCCATTGTAAAATATTTTCTAGAGTTAGATAAATTCTAATTTTCCATGTAAACCAATGAATTTTCAAACATGACCAAATTTTTGGAACTCATTATATAGAGGTGTTTTCTTTTATGGTGTTAGATTTTTAACTTTTTCATTTTTAAATTTTATTCTTTTAATTGATCTCTTAATGATGATTTTTTTACCAAATATGTAATTGAAGTGACATAAAAACAATAAAATGAAAATAATTTAAGATCATGTTCTTCAATTGATGATACTAATGAATTAAATATATCTAAAATCACATGATGAATTTAATAAAAACCATGTAATCATAAAGTGACCAACTAAATCCGTATGTTTTAATCACCACTACATTAACTATTTTAATGATGTAATTTATAGACTCAACATTAAGTATGATTAATCCTTTAAATACAGAGTACCAAATTCTAGTTTTCCCATTATTTAACTTCTAAATTCTTTCATCGATGTTCTATGTCATTCTAAAAATTCCATTTGTAATAATAATCCCATTGATCTTGATAAATTCCTTCTCTAAAAGAGATATATTTATTTCATTTCTAGTTTGACCATCATTTTCAACATTCATTCTATCATCAATAACCATTACAGTTAATTGTGCAATCATATATTGAATTATAGAAATTTCAAGAACATAAAAACTAATTTATAACTCATAAAATACCTCATATCCTTATATATGTAATATTTTATACCATCTGATAATATATTAACCTTATTATTAAATGATTT
The DNA here is from genome assembly GCA_963277665.1 of Viscum album. Taxonomy (NCBI): domain Eukaryota; kingdom Viridiplantae; phylum Streptophyta; class Magnoliopsida; order Santalales; family Viscaceae; genus Viscum; species Viscum album. Next base: position 1,523,755,137 of record OY728133.1, on the reverse strand, counting down.
ATCATTATAAAATGCGAATTTTACAATATATAACACAATAAATCTTATACAGTAATATCTAAACTTATTAAGATCTTCATGTTGAATTTGAGTTCCCTATACCCAACTTCTGTTCAACTTTGATTACCACTACATGTATAAAGTTTATTATATATACATGTGTTTATATTTACATAATAGAATAAATACTTCTAAATGCACTTTGTTTATGGAAATGTCCTAAGATTACATATCGTATCAAAGGGTTATATCAGATCCCAAGCTATAATGAGAACCCTGAGATTCCATGATAGTAATCTTGATGTATTTTCCTATGGTTTAGTTACATCATTATGAAAGGACACAGATAATGTGTAACTATCAGGTGCAGGGGGCTCCTAAGAATTGAGACTTATTCTCATAATGTTCACACTTGTTGATCTCTAGTGGTTGAGATCATGAGGTAAAAACTACATAATAGAAACACCACTTGTTTTAGGTTTCATTGGTTGTTTCAATCTATAGACATGTGTAATTCTCTCCCGACATGAGATCATTATCAATGTATGTCATTTAATTGCATACTTTTAGGCAAGTTGAAAACCTTTGTGATGAAGTCGTGGAAAGGTAGTTTGTGTTGGGTACATCATTGGGGGCGTGACATTTATTGAATGATCAAGATATGATTTGTTGCCTCTGAGTTGTGGAAGAGATATCTCAGGCCTGGTTGATTAGGATGGTAGAACCTTCATTAGGTCCATGTCCATGGTAGTGGAAGATAAGACCATCGAGATAGATCACCAAATAAAATAAAACAAGGTAAAAGATGGTGACACTAGCGGTCATTCTATCTTATTGAGATATCGATGATGAATATATTATATAATGAAAACCATGTTCATAGAAAGGCAGTCATTTCATTGACTTTACTATGTCTCTATAGGGTTCTCAATGGGTTACTAGACCACACTCTTGGTCGATGAATTTTATTCACTACTTTTGAGATAAGGTCCTAGAGGGTCACACACTATATCTCTTTGAGAACCTGCCCTATTTTGAGGAATATGAATATCAAACATGGTGGGATCTAGCATGTGGTTTGAGTATTATCCAAGTTCTTTGGATCACCAAGTAATAAATAAATTTTTTAATTATTCATGTTTAGAATAATTAGTTGAGTTTATTTATAACATTTAATTACAAGAGATTAAGTAAATACAAAGTTAAAATACTATTCAAATAGATTTAAAAATCTAGGGTTCATTTAATATATCCTGGAGATTTGAGTTGAGTTAAAGACTCAATTTTGTCAGGAAATATAATATATATATGTTGAAGTTAGCGATAAAATTATAAATATTTTTTTATGGAAGAATTTAATTCATCATAAATAAATATTTATAATACTTATACAGTTAATATATATTACACAGGGGCTGGAAAGCCATACCAGGTATTTTAGATATTCCATATATAAGTAAGAGAGAGGCTTTACCCATGTAACTATTCCTGTGTTGGAATTGAGTAAATCTCTCTCCTCATGAATTATAGAGAGTGATTCTCTCTAGAAAGAAATATCATCATGCTCCTTTCTCTCATATCAAATACTCTTTCTTGCGGTAATCCTCACTACATCGAAGTGGTCATCAGTGTACCATGCTAACACGCGGAGTGGTACATGTTCTTACACCTTGTAAAAGAACATGCACATAGTACTAAACCAAGAAAAGATGTTATATGTGTTGGAATCATCATTTCCTTATGATCCTCCATAGGAAGCAAGTAAGGAAGAAAAGATAAATGGAAAAAGAAAGTAGAGGATGCACTTGATTTTCAAGGCATCATGTTGTTATCCCTGTCCAATGAATTATAGAAAATACATGAGGATGAGGATTCCTACAAGATGTTTTCTCATCTCCTTGAATTATATTAAGAGAGGGATAATCAAGAATTTTATCAGATCTCAAGTACCCTATATAAGTGTAGGCTAGCATAAGGGCACCAATCCAGTCCTCATGTACTAAAGATGATTGAGTATATTTAGGGGATTGAATCCCTTGAGGTCAAACTGAACCAAGAACTGGCAGTGGATCTCATTCCTACTTCTATACCTCTAGGTTACTTGACTATCATTGTAATGTATAACATGAATGGTATGAAAAAGTTGCTCCCGGACCTTTTGGCTTTAGTTCACCAAGCTGAAATGTATATGAAAAATACAAATTCATCTATCCTTATGGTGAACAAAAGAAAAAAGGAAATGGAAAAGGGGTCTAAGGCCAAGTCAAGTCCAAAGACACTGATTCATCATCCTACAAATATGCCAAAGATTTAGAGGCCAAGTAATGAGATAGAAGTTTTCTGCTTTGGGTGTGGCAAGAAATGCCACTGGAAGAGGGATGGAAGAGCTAGGAAGAAAAAGAAAACTGATTCTTCTACTTTAGGTATTTTTGCATTGAATGTAATCCATCTTTATCTACAAGTTGGGTGTTGGATACAACATGTGGATCAGACATTTGTATTCATATACAAGAACCATGTATGTTCAAGAAGATTAAAAAAAGGTGAAGTGGGTCTCTGAGCTGCAAATGGTGCATGTCTAGTGCTTTAGAAATGGGAGACTACCGCTTAACCATTCCAAGTGGTTTGGATCTAGTTTTAATTTTTTTTATTATATTCCTTCTGTAACTAGGAATATAATCACTATGTCATGTTTAGACACTATGGGATTTTATTTCATATTTGGAATTAAATGTTGTCTCTTTATAAGGATATCATCTATTATGATATGGCACATGTTAACAATGGTTTATACATGATGGAACTTGAAAATACCGTAATGGAAATCAATTAAAATAATTTCCAACATGAATCACATATCCCCACCTATGGAACTTTATGATAGGTCATGTAAACAAGAACCGATTACAAAGATTACATCAAGAAGGGTATTTATTCTCAGTTCCATTAGAACCATTGGATGTATGTCAAGACTGTTTATGAGGGAAAATGACCAAAGCACCTTTCTCAGAGAAGGGAGAAAGTGCCAATATAGTACAGGAATTAATACATACTGATGTATATGTTCAATTTCTAATAGAGGAAAGGGGTGGTATTTCATACTTAATTACTTTTACCGATGACTATAGTGTGTATGGATATATATACTTAATGCGGTATAAGTCTGATTTTTTTAGATATTTAAGAAATACCAAAATAAAATAGAAAAAACAACATTGTAAGAAGATAAAATCACTCCGCTCATACCCAAGTAGATAATATCTTAACCAATATTTCATTGATCACTTGAATGAGTGTGGGATAGTATCCCAAATCACTCCTCCATATCGTTATAATGGAATGATGTTAGAGAAAGGAGGAATAAGACCTTTCTAGACATGGTCCTATCAATGACGAGTCATCCAACTCTTCCTTTATCCTTTTGGGGATATGCTTCGTAGACAATGACATATACCATTAAGCGAGTATCAACTAAAGCTACAAACTAGATTCCATATAATTTATGGTATGGAAAGAAACCCAGTCTGATGCACATACATTTATGTGCGTACAAGTCATTTTTCAAGACATTACCAAGTGACAAATTAGCATCCAAAAGCATGAATTTCATCTTTATAGGTTATCCTAAGGAAACAATATGATATTACCTATATAGCCATTTATATAAAAAATTAGTTGTAGAAATATATTCCATGTTTCTAGAAAGGGAAAAAATTTATATTAGAAATAGTGTGATATAGATTTACTTCAATGAAGCTAATGCTCCAGATGTACAAGAGTTGGTAGAGGAACAATTTCCATAAGATAATGTGGAAGAAAAAGTAGTTCTTGAGACACAAATACCAAGTAGGTTTACACAAGAGGTTAGATAACTAGAGAATTATGGTTTTCGTGTCCCCGAGTCAGGTAACACATCAGTCCCTTAGGATGATGGACCTATATCCTATAAAGAAGTAGTAGAAGAAAATGAAGATGCTAAATGCAATGAATACATGCATTCTGAGATGGATTCTATGTACCAAAATAATCTTTTTATTTTAGTAGACCCTCCAAGTGATGTAAATATCATTGAATGCAAATGGGTATTAAAAAAGAAGATGAAAATGGATGGTGAGTTTAATAACTTTATAGAAATACTGGTTACAATGGTTTTCAAGGAACGTTAAGGCATAAACTATGATGAAACAATCCCACCAGTCGCAATGCATAAATACCTCAAAATATTTCTTTCAATAACATGCTTACATGATTGAAAAATTTAAAAAACGGATTTCACAAATGCTTTTATAAATGGAAAGATGGTTGAAGATGTCTATATGACTGAACCCAATGGGGTTTTCAAGTCAAAGAAAGAAAATAATGTATACAAGTGACAGAGATCCATTTATGGGTTGAAGCATGCATCACAGTCATGGAATGTTCATTTTTATGAGGCTATAAGATAATTTGGTTTTGTCAAAAAATGAAAGCAAGCCTTGTGTCTATAAAAATTTTGAATGTAATTCCATCATTTTCTTAGTGTTATATATTGATGACATATTAATTATGGGAAATGAGGCGCAAGTCATATAGTCAGTTAATGCTTAGTTAAATGAAAAATTCTCCATGAATGACTTAGGTGAAGCCGCATGCATTCTATAATTCAAGATCTATTGATATATATCTCAAAGACTTATTGGGATAAGTCAAAGTACATATATTGACATGGTAATCAAAAGGTATTATATGAAAAAATCCAAGAGGGGATTGTTGCCTATGTCACATGGTATAAATCTCTCCACGAAAATGTGTCCACAAATAGAGAAGGAGACTGAACGAATTATTATAATACCATAGGCCTCAGCAGAGGGTTCTATCATGTATTCCATGATATGTACTAGGTTTGATGTTGCATTCGTTTAAATAATGGTGGGTAGATATCAAGCCAATCTTGGAGAGCTACACTGGGAAGTTGCTAAAACTATCATAAAGTACTTTAGGTGTACAAATTATATGTTCCTGGTGTATGGAGGAGATGGGGAACTAGTAGTGAGAGGATACACTGATGATAGTTTCCCGACATATCACAATGATCTAAAATTTCAGTTAGGCTACAACTTTTACTTGAATTGTTATGAAGTGAGCTAGAGAAGGTTGAAGAAAGCTGTGGTTTATAATTCTACAATATAGTCTGAATATATTGAAGCTTTCGATGCAGTAAAAGAAGTAGTCTGGATATGTAGATTTATCTTATACATTGTTGTTCTGCCTAGAAGTGTAGACCATGTTCAAGTATATTGCGATAATACTGTTGTAGTGGTTCTTTCCAAGGATCCTAGGTCCTACAAGAAGGAAAATCATATTATTTAGAAATTTAATCTCTTCTGGGATTTTTCTCAAAGAAGAAAAGTTGTAGTTATTAGATTAGACACAGAGGACAATATGGAAGACCCCTTGAATAAATCCATTTCTCAATAGAAGCATGATTCTCATGTGAGAGAAAGAAGATTGAGTCTTGTTAGTAGTTGTATCTAGTGAAAGTGGTAGTTTTGAAAGGGGATTCCCTAGACCCAACTTGTGTTACACTTTTATTACCACAACATGTATGCAATTTTTTATGCATACATGTGTTTATCCTACCATAATAGCATAGATACGTATTCATACACTTTGTTTATGGAAATGTACATAGATTATATGTTGTATCAAAGGGTTATATTAGATCCTAGGATATAATGAGAACCTCGAGATTCCATGACAGTAAACATAAAGTAATGTCCTATGGTCCAGTTACATCATTCTGAAAGGACACAAATGATGTGTGACTATTAGATATTGGGGGATCATAATCATTGAGAATTATTCTCATGAAGTTCTAAATTGATGATATCTAGTGGTTGAGATCAAGAGGAAAGACCTGCCTAGTAATAACACCACATGTTTGAGGTTTCATTGGTTGTTCCTATCTATGGACATGTGTAATGGTCCCATAACTTGATATCATTGTCAATGTATGTAATTTAATTGTGTACCTTGATGCAAGGAGAAAACCATGGAGATGGAGTCGTGGTGAGGTAGTTTGTATTGTGTAGGTCATTGGTGACATGACATTGATTGAATGATCAAGATATTATTTTTTGTTTTTGAGTTGGGTAATAGATATCTCGGGCCTAGTTGATTAGGATGGTAGAACCTTCATTAAATAAATTTACATGGAAGTAGAAGGTAAGACTATCTGGATAGATCAACAAGTAAAATAAATAAAGATAAAGGAAGATGACACTAATGTGCATTCTACTTTATTGAGATATCGATGATGAATAGATTATATTACACAGACCATGTTAATAGGATGGTATTAATTTCTTTGACATTTCCTTATCTCCATAGGGGCCTCAATGGGTTGCTAGACCCTGTTCTTGGTCAATAAATATTAATCCCAACTATTGAGATAAGGGCCTAGAGGGTCACACAGTATAGCGGTTTGAGAATCTTCCCTATTATGAGGAATAGTAATATAGAACTTGGTGGGCCCCTCCATGCGGTTTGAGTATTATCCATGTTCTATGGACCACCATTTAATAAATAAATTCATTAATTATTCATGTTTAGAATAATTTGTTGAGTTTATTTATAACATTTATTTACAAGAGATTATGTAAAAACAGTGATAAAATATTATTCGAATGGATTTAAATATCCTGGGGTTGTTTAATATATATAAGAGACATGAGTCAAGTCAAAGACTCATGTTTATCATGAAATATATAATATATATATATATATATTTTTGTTAGTAATAAAATTATGAATATTATTTATTACATAATTTATTTTGTTATAAATAAAAATCTATAACACTTATACTGTGAATATCTATTACAAGAGGGATGGGAACCCATACTGGGTATTTTAGATATTCCTTATATAAGTAAGAGAGAGGATCTTCCTATGTAACTAATAATGCATTGGAATTCAGATCCTATCACTCCTCCAAAATTCTATAGAGAGATTCTCTCAAACAAGAAAGTTATTCAAGTTCTTTATTCTTGGATCAAAGACTTTTGCATGTGGTGATCATTATTGCATCGAAGTGGTCATCAGTTTACCACAATAGCACCCAGATTTTGATGAACGACGTACATGAAGATTTAAGAGGAACATGTAGATGATCTAAAGGGATTCAATGTCAGAGTATTCAAGAAACGGTCACCAAAATCTTGTGATGGACTTACAAAAGTTATATCTGAACAAGGTATATGTTTGAAATTTATTTTGTGCTCTGCTAAATCCATTTTTGGTCCTCAGAATGTACCGTGATAAGATATCTGATGTTGATGTTGTTATGTAACTCTGGCGACACAAATATTTTAATTTCCCAACCCATCAACTTTCCTTACCCCTCTCAGTACATAACATTTAATGAGGTACCCATGGCTCACACTTGTACAAGGTCAGGGGAAAACGTTGGATGGCATTTTACTAAAGGTGGTGGGGGTGAATATTTTAAATTCTTTATAATATTTAATTATATTTTCCCTTATAAATAAACCACACAAACTTATTAATGTGATTGGTCATCTTGATACAACACACACCCACACTATTAAAAAAAATTACTAAGGGACACTTGATGTGTAATATAAAACATTAAAAATGAATGCCTAAATCTATGCAATGATTTGGAAAAATTATGATTATAATATCAATTACAAAGAATAAATATTGATAAAATGTTCATGGTGTATCCATTCTTATAAAAAACGTACTCCTAACTATATTTAATGAGACTTCATTTCATAGAATCTCATAATTATTTTAAAGTATTCATCATCCTAATAGTAAATTAAAAGTTTCATGATTCAATCTTCATTGACACAAAATATTATGAAATGATATTCCATTTTATTTTTTTCATATATCTCTCCTAATTATAATGAAAAATTCTTTTAAATCCTTCCCTTCCCTTTTCAATTTAAGAGTATTAAATTTTCATAATTTCAAATAATTTCACAAATTATAAAATAGTATACTTTTATATAGTGTAATGTAGAAATTATAAAAGTTTTAACATCCATTTACATAAAACATTGATTTTAAATTTAGATAAATTCTGGCATATCCAAAACCCATTGTTCATTAAATTTTATTGGAACTCCATTGTGTGTTGCTATTGTGGTGTAAACTTTTTCTAGAAACCCATCATGATTCCACATACATTTAACTATTACATCATTGTTTAATTTCATACAATATTTTTATCATTATAATCCGTAAATAAATCACACATTCATTATTATGTAACAATAAATTATCTTTATGATAAAATCTAACACATCATAGCATAATCAATAACTTGTAACAACAAATGAAAAAATATATAAATCACTACCCCTTTACATTGTAATTACACATATTTTATAAATATTAGACCAAAAACAATCACATGTAGGGATAAATAATGTTATTACTTATACAAATTTTTTTATAATAACATTTCATTTATGTTTCCATAGATATCCCCAATATCATTATAGAGTGACCCAACATGAGACGGTGATACTAAATCAATAACATAAATTCATGAATAAAAACATCTTTATGTTTATATAACATTCAAAATCATAAAAATAACTAGTTTCCAAAAGTTATTAATGAATCAAAATAAAATAAATAGATATTGGTCACCTAATTTATAGTTTTTTAGGTAGATAAGAAATTAGAACCTAAAAAATCCAAAACACAAGATTCAAGTTTATCATTAATAGGTTCCAATCATTTTGGTCAATATAGGTATTTGAGTTTATTAGATACCAAGTTATAACATAAATCATCTAATTAATTCATTTTATTTTTTATTTAAAACTTTTAAACAACTAATATATGATCTGGATAATCCATAAGAGTTGTTCAACATTGTGGCAGTTTCTTTTGAGATTATATCCCTTATAATTTATGTTCAAACCACATGTAATGATTAATTACATACATGTTTATTAATTTAATGGTAATGAGGAATTGTAATAAGGATTTAGTCTAGGAGAATTCTTGGTGACGTTTTCATGCGATTTTAGAGCTTTATTGTTGGCGTTGTTACTTTATTTTGTTGAATGGTTAGTTATAATATTTTAAAATATATTCAGTGATTGTATTTAACCCATTTTTGTATTAATTATTTCATAGGGTGTTGATGGGATATAATATTAGATATTCTCATGGATGTTCCCAATTTATTATATTATTTTAGATTATTTTAGTTTTCTAATTTTTTTTCAGGATTAGCATTTTTTGGGAAATCCCGAATATTTTGGGGGGGTTTGAGGCATGGAACGAGTTAAGCTCATTGGGGCACCATTAGAACTTTTTTTAGAAGCTCCAAATATTTCCCCCATCTATATAAGGGTATAATCCTACTTTCCAAAGGATGGCGATCATATGGGATTTCAGTCCCAGAGACTCTTGGGTACTCATATTAGTCGAGAGGATAGGAGTTCAGGATCTTCATACCATTTTTAGGGGAACTGTTTCCTACTCATGGAAACTCTTATATATTTAAAATATGTTTTTGGATATCTTTCTAATACAGATACAATACCGGTTTCCCTAGAAAATCTTTTCATTTAAAAATCTCTTGTGAAAAAGGAAAGGAAGAGTCAATGATGAATAAATGGCAGTGCAGTCTCATTGGTGAAGCCATCTGTATATTCTCGAGGTTCTTCATTCACCCCCTTAACTGTGAATAACCACATTATGTTGTGAACAAGTATGACCAAATGCATCAGAATGTGCTTCCACATGAGGAAGAGGTTAATATCCCGATGAGGGGATTGAACCATTAGGAGGATTCTTACATATCCTAGTTATTATAGGAATCAAAACCCATATAGTTTGTTGATCCCATGGATATTATCATCACGTGAAGAGGACACATGTGTAGGTACTGAAACACCGAATGTTTGAGATTAGGTCTCAAGGATACATCCTATGCATCCTAGTTATGGTAGTAATGAAGGTCATCATAGTTCAATTACACCATTGGGACTGGACCTAAGGTATATTCATTATTATGAGGGGTGTTCATACTATAACACTCATTGGGGATTACATATGGGAATTTCCCTAGTTAGTGGAGGTTCATGGTGCCTAATGTGGTATCCATTTCATATCCATAATCCCACATGAGTTGTGCTTTATGTGATAAATAGAGGAATAAATTATTAGCCTCATGTTAGATAGACACATGACTTATGTACTGGGATAGTCCTTGGGGTGTTTGGTATAGAGATCGATCCTCGGAAAGGCATACTACGTATCCTGATTATGGAGGGAATCCAAGTTATCATAGTTTGTTAACACCCTTGGGACTGGACCCAATGTATATAAAATTATATGATGGGTGTTCATACCAAGTTGGATGCCCTACTGATTGGGGACATACCATACGATGTCAGCCGTTGGGGTTTATGCACTGAGGTTACCATTGTAATCATGGGTCGTATAGTACAGATTCCATGATCAATGTATCTTAATAAGATCACATGATCTATGATCATTGTGAGAAACATATGTTAACAATGGATCAATGTATTTGATTTTGATAATGGCTTGGTTGCTGGGATCACCTTGGATAATAAGTACGAAGCTCAAAACTTTAAGAGGAGTCTTACATATCCTGAGTAAGGAAGGAATTAGAGTCTTCGTAGTTCCTTTTATATTTGTTCTTACACACTAAGGATGTATTGAGGTATCAAATATTGGGATTCCCTTGGGTATTGGCCTTCTTGTCTAGAGGGAATCACAAGGATTTTTTGGCTTGACTTGGAAGTCATCACATAAACTTTTTTGACACATGTGGGGTGTCTCAAGAGTCAGGGCGACATGGGCCGAAGGACATTTCATGTTTATGATAACATCCTTAGAGGTCATCACAAGACCTGAACATCATGTATGGAGTGCATTTCAGGTCTCATATAGATTTATTGGTGGGTATTGCGTGAGCTTGGTTGTCATGCCCATATGAAATAATGATACTTGACTTATATGAGTGAAGGCCATTATATGAGTCTGGTGATGTATCTGAAGGACATCGTAGGGGACGGGTGATTGACCCAGAAGGTTTTTTGAGACTAATGTGGTGTTTCTAATAGGGTCGGGTGACTTTATTTGACATGTTAAGAGGATTTACCATGTCCCAAATAACCTACTAAAGGAATTTCATGAGATATAAGTGATATATCCTAGCATTGTCGCATGTCCTTTCATGACTCATGCAAAACACATGAGGGCCAATGAGCATGTCTTTTGTTCTAATATTCCACTTTTTATCTTGGTTATCTCCATCTATTTGTGAATTTATTAGGTTTGATCAGTATCAATTTATTTTTTGTATTGTGTGATCTCGTAGACATGAAATATTTTCTTCACATGCATTTCCAGTAGTCCTTCATGCAACCTATGAATGATCATGCAATAAACTTTATTTATGGTGCAGGATTGCTCTGGCCAGTCACTAGTATATTTCCCAATGGAATGTTGTCTATACACAAGGTCAGTTTCTTTGAGAAATACAATCTAGAATCAGTGTAGGACTCCCAAAGTTCTTCTATGCATTGTCACAGTGAGCTCCTAGACAAAAAATCAAACCCCCTTTGAAGTTGGGGTGGGGAATTTATAAAAATATACACTCCAATTGTCTGGTGCTTTGTGAGACACATCTGACATGGATCCAAGATGGATTTTTTGAAGTGGGATAGAACCACATGGTTTCACAATCCTTTTCCATGGGTCATTTCACATGTGTTGCCAAATTTTTAGTGGTCACAATTCTCTCATGTCAACACTTTCTTTACCAAATTATTTCTGGTTGATTAAGACTTGTATGATCATGAAGTCATGTCAAAGGATTTTTCATCTTATCCTATGGACATTCCCAAGGGCCTTCATGAGATCCAAGGTTCCTATTGTATGGTTTTATCAATATTTTTGATGACTTTTCTATCAACCTGTGAGATAAGGATGGTTTCCTAGGGGTCTTGTAGGACCATGCTCAAGTCTTCATTGGCACATTGGAAGAGTTTTATGACCGCGAGTAACATTCATCTATTTCCTATTTTATTTCCTTTTTTACATATGAAAAAGGATGGAGATCATGTAATATTTCATAAGAAATATCATGAAATATCACTCTATTTTTTGGTGACATATCGTGTGACCAATACAGGCCATATGGGGGTGCATGAGCATGTGATGGACAAATCAATACATTTTTAATAATAGTTATAAAAGAAAATAAGAGAGTTTACAGGACATACCCAATGAACTCCATGCAATGAGGTAAACATGTCAAAGGGACTTAACGAGATGAAGCATACACATTTCTAGGGGCTCGCGATGCCTTGCAGATAACTGGGGGCACGCCACTTTCCTTTAGAAACCCCGAGTAACTCTCACATTTTCTTCATTATCCCATTTGTTTTATTTTACAATGGTTTGGGAGTTAAGTAAATTTTCAAGAGTAATGTCAAGGAAATTTAGTCAATTTTTTTTATGATTCCTCGCATGACAGATATGGGTCATATGGGGGTGTGCGAGCATGTATGTAAGAAAATATATCCATTTTTTTCTTTTGGAACTGAAGGGGAAGCCTAGAGTTTCGAGAATATACCCAAGTACTTCCTTGTGGCAAGGTTGATGAGCCAAAGGGATTTCATGAAGAAAGTAAAAAATTTCTTTTAGGTCTTGCAGTTTCATGAGGGGCGCACCACATGTCTTTTAGTGACCATGAGTACCTCTCACTACTTCCCTTTTATCTCATTTTTTATTCTACAAAGTCTCAAGATTTATGTGAATTTTGATGGATATCACGAAGGAAATTTGTCCTATCAAATGATGATACATTTCCCAAGCTTTACAAATACTGGGGTTCTCTACCTTTGGATACCATTCCTCTTTATTCTTGAGGGAATTTCATATGGTTTTTCATGAACATCCCATTGAAAAACCATGTGACCTAGGGTGTTAATGTAGTTATCACCATATGGACATTTTCTGTCTAGAGTGAAATCGTGAGAGAAATAAGGTCTGTTATAGGGGGATATATGGGATTCATCATAGGTTATGCGCTACACATGAAGTCTTCACGTGACCTTGAAATGGTTCTGAGATTATGAGTCCCTCAGAGGTTCATGTGATTTTCAAGTATTGACTCCATTTCCTTTTTTGGGGAAGTTAATACCCATATTTAGGTATTTATTCTTTTGTGATTTTTATGTTTCTTATTTGGTGGGTTACAACCCCCCCCCCCCCCCTCAGGAGTCACATCTACAGGGACAAGGAATCGGTTTTGGGGAAAACTAATTCTGACCTGAGTCTTTGGAGGTACAGAAAACCAATGCCTTAGGTGAATTTTGGTATTCTGAGTGATTTTTTGGTATCCTAAATGATGTCTTATATATAGGGTGGGGGGGAGGTTGGAGAGTAACTCATTCCACCATCCACCCCTTATCTAGAGTACTCCCACTTTTTCCTCTATCACAAGTCAATGTTGTGAACCCTACTCATGAGCCTTGATCATGAGTTTTCACCACAAGTATGTTTTTTAGATCACTTTCATGAAAATTTCCTTTTCCTAGATGTTTTTATAATCCAACCTTGAATAATAATTTGATAATTTCTCAAACATTGGCTATGAGGGTTGTGGTTGTCCAGAGGTCTTCACAAGATCTGCTGGTATGATCATTAAATTGCTGGTGACTCACATCACCACGTTCAGGTCACGTGATCATGAGTCTTCAGGGAGGTCATGGGGATCGTGGGAACAACTATGGGGGTTATGTGACCCAAAAGTCCTCTCAAGGTTAGGTGATCCAAAAAAAAAATTATATGGTTCACAAATCTCTTTTTGAGTCATGTGGCACACATGATGTAACTGGAACCTTAATGCCTTTATTTTTTTTACAAGATTCTATTTTCTCTTTGTCTATTATGTGCCACTAAATTATTTTCAGATGGATTATGATTCTCATCATGGTTTTTAAAATGTTTCCTATCAAAGGGAAATTATCACCAAAAATTATAACGCTTATCCTCAATATCAAATACATACACATAATTAGAGTCTAAAGGGATTCCTTTCACCCGACGTCTTGGACTACACATTGTCTCATTGAATCCCTTTATTTAAGTTTGGTTTACTAGATGATGCTACCATTCCCCCTATAGATTTTAATCTTCCATCTCGCTTGGTGTCTGATTCTCATTACGACATTTAGAAAACAATTATTGAGGGTGGTCAGATGGTTACACCTCGATCCCAAGGTCTGTCTTTTCTATTAGCCTTTAGGTATGGACGATTTTGAATTTTATCAACAACCTATTTCTCAATGTTATTAGAGAATACTATCATATTAACTAGAAACTTCTTGTGCTGGGTGGTCTTTGAAATTAGATCTTCATCCTAACGATAACTATTCTGATGAATGGGCATGGCCATTTTGGGTGAGGCAATGATGTTTGGGGTTTGCTAAATATCTATATAGGGTTCATCTTTATAAAGTTGTATGGATCTCTCCATTCATCATCTATCACCATCCTGATCTCTTTTTATAGATTATTAGCCATTTTTCACTTGTTATCAATACATTTCACTCTTCCCAGGTGAAGTAGGAATCAACCAATGGGACATTTATTAGCAAGGTGGAATTGTCCGTCTTGGGGAAAAGTATGATGAATTTAACCACAAGAAGGATGTATGGGATGAACCTAAATAGACCCCAGTTTTGGATAGGTATATTTTTATCATTTTAAGGAAGAAATTATAGGAAGATATAATGATGCGTGAACTTATCTCTTTCAATGGTTGGGTCAATATCATCTTTTGTAGTAGCTGAGTTAGTCCATACACCATCCGCCATCATATATTGGCCTCCCAGAAATTATATGACAATGATGGATCATATTCGTCCACCTTGGAAGTTGGGGATTATACATCATGGGGAAATCAGGTAAACCTAGAAGTTTCTTCAAACCTTAGCTTGGAAGGCTTTCTATATATGTTCCTAAATGGGTACCATTTCCCAATTGTTGATACATGTTCAGGATTTCATGTTAGTACACTAGCTATGGAAGTTTCACTTTCCAGAGGGGTAAAAGTTGAACATGGAAGTACCAGTCCATGCACAAATTTATCAAATACTGGGTCAATGTAAATAGGGTTTCAGCCCTTACATGATCAATGGTCCTCTCAAAGTTACTATTTGGATGGATGAGGAAGCATTTCTATTGTTATGAATATCATAATGCTTCTAGGAACCCATGTACTGTATCCCATCCAAGATTTATATACATTTCTGGGTTTTATTATATGCTGCTAAGCCCCACTATGTTCAAAGGTGACTATGTTAATTTCATAGTTTTTACTTTTCTACATTCTCTTCAAGCAGTGGCCTGATTACTAATGATGGAAGAAGTTCTCTCGATGAATGACCTTATATAATATCCCTTTGGTATGGGGTCCTTGAATCTGGGGTATATGAGGTGTTTATGTATCTATAGTACACACCATATTGATTTACTCAATATTTTTCTTTCATTTAGAGAGTTCCTACCATTCCCTTGGTTAGCGTCTCGGGGGAAAGAAATTTTGGAATCATTCATCAATTTTTGAAGATACTATCATGTGAAGATACAAGATATGAGATTATAATTCTGTATATAGATGAATATTATCTCTTTACCAAGGAATATGACTAGTATTGGGTAACATCTTTTCCCAATTGTGTGTTAGGTTAGTTGGTCTATCATTTGGATAGGCCTCTTCTATCACCAACACCTTTATCAGCGGCGTCAATATAAATGATAAAAGACTTAGAAGAGGCATCAAGGAAGAAACCTTATTCGGATGAATACTACTCAGATAGTAAGAAAGATTATGTTGAGGAAGTTGATCCTACAGAATAGGATATGGGTGTAACTTTTCAGAAAAGAGTACATGAGGCGTCCTCTCCTGTTTCAGCATTGATATGACTGACTGGTTATCCTTCTACCACATCTTCCCCATTGGTTGCACAGGTTCAGTCACATCATTTAATTATTTGGTAACAGATTCATACCATGATTATTGAGACCCCCTTGGAAATATTCTACAACCAAGGGGAATACCTCCATCAATTATTTCATGACTTAGTGGTATACAATTTTGATCGACATCATTTTTATGAAATTATGCAGCAAATCAGCTTGGATTGAAGATATTTTTCCACAAATGAAATGTATCTACACAATTTAGAGAGTTAGGATTCCCTCTTTAAACAAATGTGAAAGATAGTGGAGGCATTGGAATATTTTCTCCAGTCACTATCTGAACTCCAAGAATCAATGGATTCTTTGACTGCACATGTATGGAGGTATAATGTTATGATTTCTTATCTAAAGTCTAACCTTTCAGCACATTCAAACTCATTGGCCGCTACTCAGAGGAGGGTTAAGAATTAAAAAATATATTTTATTCCCTCTATATAAGGGAAGAATCAGAAGAAGTAGGGAGAGTGGAACCCCAATGCTCAATTGATGCCTCTCGTCAGACTCTTGCTGATCTTTCTAGTACTGTCGATCATCTTTTTTCATGAATAACCTTTTGTACTGCACACATTTTTTTAATCCTCATAGGGACATAAAATTTTGGATATTCCTCCCACCATTTCATACAATGAATGGATTAATTTTATAATCTTTCTATCATATTACTCACATTATGTTTCTTCAGGATGTGAATGATATCTATCTGCTCTATCATTTTGAAAATTTCCATTGATACTGATCTATTTTTTTAAATCTAGCGAACATGAATGGATGAAGTTGAATGCATAAATTCTAATATATTTATTCTAATATATTCCCATGAATTACCATCTTCATAAGATTATTTATTTATAATATGTTCCAAAAATATATAAATCACTTTTTTAAAGAGGGATCCCATGAATAGAAGATATGTTCTGAAGGGGGAGAGCTTTGTCTTTTTCTGAGGTTGATAGGCTTGTTTAGAGAAGCTCAATTGTCTCAAGAATAGATGGATAGCCTTATATTCTTCTATAGAATGAATTGATGTTGTTCTTTAATTTATTGTTTTTTAGCTCAAACTTTTTATCCCTTTATTTTAAAATCTTTTTTCTCAGACTAGATATCACATTAGTTTAAGGTGTTTTAGCTCAAACTTGATATCGATTTAGTTTATAGTATTTTATCTTAGACATGATATTTCTTTAGTTTAAGGTTTATACGCTTGGACCATATACCACTTTATTTTAGGTATTTTATCTCAAACCTTCTATTACTTTTATCTTAAGGTTTTTTTTCATTGACCTTATATCACTTTAGTTTAAGGCCTTTTTGATCGGACATAATATCACTTTTTTTAAGGTCTTCTAGCTCAAACATAACATCACTTTAGTTTAGGGTATTTTAGCTCAGACATGATATGTATTAGTTTATGGTATTTTATCTTGGACCTAATATTTATTTATTTTAGGGTACTTATGCTCAGACCTTTTACTACATTAGTGCAAGGTCACTTAGCTCAGACAGAATATCACTTTAGTTTAGTGTTTTTAATGTTGGAACATATTTTTCTTTAGTATACGGTCTTCTATCTCTAACCAAGTATCACTTTAGTTTAAGGCCTTTTTTCTCGGAACTAATATCACTTTAGTTTGAGGATTTTTAGCTGAGAAATTCTATTTATTTAGTTTAATGGCATTTAGGTTGGACCTAATATCATTTTAGTTTGAGGTCTTTTAGCTCAGACCCTATATTACTTTAGCTTGTGGTATTTTTTCTTAGACCCTATACATGATCATGTGGATTGGTGAAGACATGTTAGGAATGGCCTAAAACACTCTGATGTGTTAGGTTATTCTTTGGTGTTTCTTAGGAGAATGAGGTTCTAAAGGCCTTTTTTTTGCAGAGTGACACATTTGGTTGACTTACATAGGTGCATATATGGGAGTCGTAGTCATAAATTAATAGTTAAGAAAAGGGCCAACTAAATCTTGGAATCTTTTCTAAGGGCTATGGATGATTTATGTAAGTGATATTGGTTGAGGATGAAATATTAGAGAAGCTAGATCCACCTGCATAGTTGGAATATGGGTGATGTAAAACATAACCCAAAAGTCTGATTCTATGAATATGAGATGGTTTAGACATACTGAGTAGGTACCATGATATTATATGATTCCAGGTTCCTCTTTGGTGTTTCCACAGCTCAGAATGATTGAGGGTCCTTTCAGTGAAGGATAAGATGTATTTAGTTGGCAGTTCAAGGCCCTTGTGCATTAGTTTCATGCCATGCGAAAGATAATCTCTACCTCTCTCAGAGGACCATGAAAGGATTTGGTGGACTCAGAAATCCAGATTATAATCTTGGATAAGGAAATAGGGATATCTAGGAAAGGTTTTGGCACCCAAGGGAAATTATCTTTTCAATTGTGAAGCTCGTGCCCTATGCCCGGTGGTTTCAAATCATGGGGTGTGGGATATAAAATCCTAGGGGATGAAGTGTCATAGCCCATCCTTGAGAAAGGGTATGAAACATTGTGATGTAACATCAAAGATATCAAATTCTATTGGATAGTTTGGTACTAGTATTTTAAATCACAACCTAGAGTGCTCGTATCAGGAGAATGACATGGAACAATTATATAGGGAGTAGTTCAGATACACTAAGGTGTTGAGTTCTTTTGCAATGATTTTAGGGCCCATGAGGATTGGAATTTCCTATTTCATAGTAACACATTTGGTTGAAAACCATACACACATATTTAGGATCCATGGGCTTGTATGAATTGTTAAGAAAAGGGTCCTTGACCTCAGATATCCTTTTCATGGGTCATCGAAGGTTGTAATTATCTAACATACCCCAACTCAAGAAGTGTGATTAGTGTAAAGCATAAAATATAAGGAGGGTGTGAGTATAATAAAAGCTATTCCACTACCTAATGAATATATTCTCTCACCTAAGAGATGTGAAAAAATATTACTCTAAATTTTTCTTGGACCAGGGGGTATAATGAGAATATCATGGATTTTACTAGGGTTATATAGTAGGACCTATGAGATTTATACCTTATATTTTTATTCCCTAATTTTTTCCTAAACTCTGAGAATGAGGATTTTAGTGGTCATAGACTCAAAATTTTCTTAGGTATCCCATTTTGGGTTATTATCCTGACAAGTTTTGTGCCTCTTTTTTAGTAGTTTATGGTATTTTGATTCAGAATATTAGGGGATAAGGTTTATGTTCGTATATATTTGACCATACCATAGGCAATTTAAGGCCATGAATCACATAGACCTATTATGGGTGATGTTACAGAAGATCCTAATTAGGATACTCAGGGTCAAGAGAATCCCAACAACCTTATGAATGGGTGATAGAAATATTATAAATCATGGATGAAGGTTCTCAGGTCATGAGTAATGATATGGTACATTCATGCAGGGACTAGTTGAGACATGGTAGAGTTAGTGGCCTATAACCAACTACTTTGTACTTTATTCATTATTAAATAACTTATCACATCTTTATTGTTCTTCTGTATGACAATTTATGTGATAATTTCTTAAGGATAGTTTTTGCATTAAAGGGTCATAGTGGATCCCAGCTATGATGAGATCCCTGATGTTCCATAACACTACTCTTGAATATATGTTCTATGGCTGGATGATGTTATTTGAGGGACACAAATAATATAGGCCATTATGGGTGAGGACTCATAAAACTTTGGGGCAACCTATCATGGTGTGTGCAATTGGTAATATCTAGGAGGATATTATGAGAACGAGACCCACCAATATGAAGTCCACATTTCATAGTATCATTGGATATTACTATCTATAGATGTGTGTATTGGTCCTTAGACTTTAAGATTATTATTAATGCGTATTAAACCTTACACACATAGATGTATTGATGAACACTATGACGAAACATTGTTCGTAGTGAGGTAGGATACGTTAGGTGCATAACGAGTGATACTGCATTAATAGATAATGTGAGAAATGATTTGTCCCTTCTATTCCATAACAGAAGTAGATATCTTAGGCCCTTTGATGGAATTGATATAGCCTAAATAAATCCATGGACATGGTAAGGAATGGGTGAATTCAAATTCTGGATAGTCAATGAAAGAATAATCAATCACATGGGTTAATGGCACTAGCATGCAACCCTCTTGATTCGAGATATCAAGACAAAGGGATTACATTACACGGTAAGCGTTCCTAGGAAGTGAAATTTCTTTGTGGCACTAAATTCTTTCTCTGTGGGTGTCTTGGCATGTTGCTAGACTCTAACCATGGTCTTTAGGAAAGCTCTACCTAATGCCACTGAGAAAGAGGCCTAGAGGGTCACACACTAAGTATGTACAAGTATCTTAGATAAATATTAATTTAACAAGTTAAATAAAGATTATTCCTGATTGTGGTTTAATAATTATTTAAGGATGCCCGATCTCATTTATTTTGACACTAGTTATTTGAGAGAATATATTATGGGAGAAATAATATATTTATTAGTGAGTAATGCAGTGATATTTATACGAGAAATAAATATCCATTATTCAAGTTCTAATAAATGTGGTGGAGGAAATGAAGAAAAATGGAAAAATAAAATTACACACTGTGTATATTAAATATACACACTGTGAATTTTTTTCTAGGAATTTATGAGAAATAATATCATTTATTTATTTAAATAATATTTCGTGTAATTCACTAGGCTCATGTCATGTAATAATAATAGTCAACTATTATTATTAGACATGGGGTATTGCTAATAATTAAATGAAAAGAATAAATGATTTTGGGAAATTGATTCATTTTATTATTATATGTAATTAAAAAAATCCCAATTATATATTTCTCATTAGCCTAGCAATTTTTTGTGTGGTTGTGTACAATGGATTTGAAATTCTCTCAAACCAAGAGAGAATTCTTTTTCCACCTAGAACGCTCTCAATCTGTGATAGAGAGATGCACCTCCACCAGATCATGGTGATTGAAGGAAAACATCGAAAGAAAAGGCTTTTCTATATTAGCACCCAGAGATCCCTTCAACAATTTCCAGAGATATGTGGAGCACGTATGGATCACCACTAGAGGAATCCTATAGTTGGATTCTATGATGTAACAATGAATCACATCGTATCATGATCTAAAACACCAATGAAGAAATATTTCCATCAAGGTAATTCTTTTCAATTAATTAAATTGAATATAACCAACATATGATGATCCTATCTTTAGTTTTGAGACTCACCTCTTTCATTTTTGTTCTTCGTTATATTCCAAAGATTTGGCATTTTATTATCGTGATAATTCTCAGATTGATCATTGTTAATGCTGAAATTAAAGTTGGGTATACCCTCCAACGCACTTCCATTGTTCCCAGAACCTATAAGTGGAATCAGAGGGAGTCATATTGTTAATTATAATTATTTAGTTTTTAGTTGGTTATTTACACATTTAATAATTTAGTTGTTTCAATTCTATTTAATTGTTATTTAAATCTAAATCTTGAGATATGTTTCTCCTTTCTCATTTCTCATTAACCTTAATTAAATAAATTTTTCTTTTAATTTTGATAAAAATAAAATAGAGGATATCATCCAGAGGTGCCAAACAATCCTGGTCATACAAAACCATAACACATGGCATGTATTCAGATGTATATGCCATGTAGTCTAAGTTCAATGCACTAGACTGGTTTGCAAAATCAGGTCATGTAAATGGATCCTATATACGTATTTAAGACTCCATGTGTTGACTAGGAATATGTGGAACACGGTTTCCATATTACATGCTATGTGGCCCATGGAACATGGCATGTGGTCCATTCGGGTTGGGTTTTATCAGTGTACCCCGTACACAGCTTACCTGGCTAGAAACTGTGTAACGCGGATACTACACGACGTGTGTCCCACTGAACACGACATGTACTCTAAAAATTTCCAAAGTACATCTACTCGCCATTTCCCCAAGCCTATACTTCAGATGTTTGGTGAACACAATTACATGCCATGTAGTTGGAACTACACGCCGTGTAATCATCCAAATTATGAAGATTTATTAAATTTTTTTATTATATTATACAAACCCTTGAGACATGGACCATAGTGCAGGAGTAAAGCTAAGGCACAACACATGATAGTTTTTTTATAAATATGTTTTTAACTTAACATCTGTGTAATTTTCATTTTTACTCATTGGGTAGTTATGAACGGTAATTCACTGAGTTGCCTCCAAGGTACAAGTTACATACAAATATAAATTTAAATTTATGGTGGATGAGAATCTCAAGGAAATTCAAGGAAGGTTTTAAGATATAAGGATTGATTAATTAAATATAATTAATTTATTCGAGCATGATTTATCTTAAACAAGAATGATTAAATAATTGAATTCTAGTTTTATTTATGCATATATATCATTGCATGAATGGATGATCATGATCTAGACCATGACCTTTGAGTGTGAATGGTTTCTTTTAATTAATTTATTTAAATTAAATTTGTTATCCTGTTAGACCTCTCCTCATTAATATGTAGGTCCTATGCACCCAAGGTTTATTTTATGTAAAACCCCATTTACCCCTCACCCAAGTGTGAGATAAAAGCATATGTAATGGATGAATCTCCCAAGATAGTGGAGGCTGCTCAAGTTTGGAGCCAAGTTGAAACATATCTAAGGAGATACAGAGGTGGACAGGTGGAAAGCTATAAACATGAACACAAAAGGTTCGAGGTGTTTCTCTCCTAGGTCTTGGGTTAGTTTATCAATAACTAGATAAAATAATTAACAGAACAAGCTCATGATCTGTAACACCCCGACCCCAATTACCCAGAGTCGGTTCATTATTACATAAAATTGTCATGATCACAAGAAAGATCAAATCTCAAAAGTTCAATTCGTTTAGTAGCCTTGGAATTACTAGATACATTAATAAAGTTTACATTACATCATAAAATGAAAACTACAACAATATAGTCTCCATTTTCCACAATCTTATCCCCTCATACTATCCCTGCAGGTCATTTATAAATTACATCTTCACATCTTGGGAAAAATAAAACATAGAAAAGGGGTGAGCTCAAATGCCCAGTAAGGATAACAATATAGAGGAAACATTCATAAACAAGAATAAACATTTAAGGCAATGCATAACTAAAAAAAGCCTTTTAAACTTGAACTTCAACATAGTATGGAAAAAATAAAGAGAAATAATTCCATTTACTTATTCACATGGATATTCTACTAATCGAATAATCACATGCAATATCATTAACCACTTTCATAATGATGGAATGCATAATGCCAGACTATCATAACCACATAGCCAAGGCCTCGTTCCAAGACTACAAATAAGATTTTTTCAAGGCCTTGTGCCAAGACAGTAGTTTGTCTCATGAGACCTACCGATGCATCGAGGAGCTATAGCGGCCTCCACCCGTCACATATTAAGTCCAATGCATTCCTCATATGAACAGGTTTAAACATAACATAAGCATTCATATTAAAACTAGAATACGAAATGTCAATGATTTATTCATAAATCATGAATGGTATAAAAATAACACATCCACAGTCAAACATATCACAAAACCATCAATGGAAGTATTGTATCATAATAATTCAACTCTAAATAAATTTAAAATCCATCAAAGGATGTTGACATAAATGAAATCAAAACTCTTGTTAAAGAAATATCTCTTTCTATTTTGATATCATTTAAGAGTCATATATTTATAAAATAAAACATTTTCTTTGAAAATATTCTTATAAGCTTGTAAGGGAAGCTTCAACGATTTTATAACCTTAGAAAATAGCCGCACCCTCCGTATAACTTAAAAAAACATTCTTACCTTAATTCTGTCGAAAAGGTTAAAAAGCACCTTGTTTGGAAAATGACAGAAATATTCCATTATAAAACTCTTATAAAAAGTCAAAAAAGGGTATAAATGACTTTAACCCATATTATTGTAAATAGTAAAAATGTTTTGAAATACATTTTTAAGAAACATGGATGTGGATGATAAAGAAAACCCAGTAGATTATTACGTTTAAACAACCTCAGATAATGAAAAGATTGGAAAATAAACCCTTACCTTGTACTTTTCCTTGGTTGGGGGAAGGGTAACCTCCTTTATAATGGTTAAATAATTGTTATTAAATTATACAAGAATCATATACATCAATATGATATCATATATGATCTTTTAACATTGATTTGTTAATAATATCTTAGTATTATGATTGTTTCGGGTGTTAACTTACTCATTTTCTTTTATATGTTTTGTTACATAAGATGTTTTTGTAATGGATAGGTTGTATCTTATTCATATCCAGAATGATATCAAGTCCTTAGACATTATTTTTAAATCATCAAATGATAATTATACGTGAATGCGAAGGAGAATGAATGGCATCGCGTTCGTGGAGACGGTAGTCCGTACGTACGCACGAGCGATAATATCATTCTTTTGATGTTAAAATAATATATAATTGGATGGTATATCATATATACAGAATAATTATCATGTTATACTTATTATTTACATGAATTATAAATCATTATAATACCCATCCAAATAATAATATATTGAATAACAATTACACTACGACGTGGAGACGGTAAGCTATACGTACCCACGTATGGTGACATGTCATTCAAAGGATGGATAAAATATTGAATATGGTTGTACCATATATATAATAATATTAAAGTATATAGGAGATACAGAATTAATTATTTTATAATTTTAATAATAAAGAAAGAATAAGTTGAAGAAGAAATGAATTTGAAAAGGAGTGGTGAAAACATTACCTCTTCTTCGGGTTCTTCCTTTTGATTTGATCAAAAGGGATCCTTAGGTCGGCTTTATGATAGAACTAAGGCCTCTAGGTTGTATTGAGGGAAGTTTATAGAGTATTTGGGCAGGGGTTGGCCGAACCAAAAGGCTTTGAAGGTGTGAATCAATGAGAAGGAGGAGTCCCTTTTATAAGAGGTGTGAGGGGCACCTTTGGAAAAGCTAGAAATATTATTTTATAATAAATTCATATTCGGTTTCTAATGGCTCCAAAGTGTATTATTTAAAGGTTAAGGTGGGGATGGGTCGAAAACCACTCAACCAATAGAATTTAGATAGTTTTGGGTCATTATATTAACCTTATCTTTTAGTTTTGACTCTTAGTTAATTAGTTTGACATTTACCATGTCACTTTGTATTTTTATATTATATAGTTAATAAACATACTATATACATAAAAGATACCCCCAAGTATTCAATTAATGATACACCTATCATGATATAATTCTCTTGGCCGAACCTTAGATTTTTAGGAATTTAATATCAATTAATAATATAATATTTGTTTTAAAAACTCTTTTATGTCAATTTTGACACTATTCAATAATTGATTTTTGTGAAACTCATAATAGAATTATTAATTCATAAAACGTTAATTAAGTCAATCCTAACATGTCATATTAACCTATAAAATTAGTTTAATTCATAAAAAGTCTCAAATTAAATTTATTTGGGTATTTATAATATCAACTATTTTAATTTTTCCCTATTATGGTAATTACTACATCATCATTGTATCATATATAAATTAAACTATTTAATGCCTAAAAATTATAAATAAAATATAATTATGTAGAAAATATTTTTATCTTTCTAATTAATATTTAAAATCGAATTTATATTATGTATAACCCTATATTAAAAATGTTTTAGTAAATAAACTTTGATTTTAACTCTTTTAACTCTTTTTTGAATTAAATAATAATAAATGTCCTAATCTAATCCAGGTGGACCTAAATGATAATATTTTATTCCTAAGGTTGTTTTTGGTCGAGATAAACTTTTCCAATAGAATTAGGACATGTGTTAGGGTAATATTAATATCATTTTTACCCCTAATTAATCTATTTACTTTTAACCGTGGTAAATAAAAGTAAAAAGTTACTATTCACCAAAAAATATTTTTATCTCAATGAACCACATTTTACTACTTGATATTAACCGTGTCTCTCGGATTTTCGAAATTCCAATCACAGAAACGGTTAAATTATGTTTTATAAAAAATTCAGTTTTTTAACTACCACTTAGTAGTTTCACTATTCATCAAAAAATGACGTTTTTCAGAAAAATACCAAAAATTCACCTTAGGCTAATTTTGATATTCTAAATCCAAAAATGAAGTCCATTTTTAAAAATAAAAATTATAATATTTCAAAAAGTAGGTATTACTATTCATAACGAGTAGTTTGATTTCATGTGGTGTGTTAGAACTCGATGTTGCGTACAACACACGCTCTCGCATTATTCAATGAGAAGAGTACCATAGAAGCATGGGGTGTTACATTCTCCCCTCCTTCAAATAATTTCGTCCTTGAAATTTCTAGAATACTACTGCATGAAAAGACTCAGGTGGTTCTTCATCATAAGTTCCTTGGGTTCCAACGTTGCCTCTTCCATCTTATGGTTTCTCCACAAGACTTTTACCAGACGAGTCATCCGGTTTCTCAGTACTTTCACTACTGGAAATGGGGTCTATCCCCACGCACCTATTCCCACGGTTCTTTAAACCGTGGGGATAGTATGTTTTTTTGATGTTTATACCCACGGTTTTATTAAAACCGTGGGTATTAATTTTTTTTTCGAGCCCTTCTATCGGGCTCCTCCTCATTCTCTCCTCAAATCCGCGACGCCGCTCCCCGACCACTGACTCCCGACCCTCCCCTCTCCTCTCCGACTCCCCTCCCCGGCCTCCGACTCCCCTCCCCGGCCTCCAACCCCGGGCTCCGACTCCCGGCTCCGCCTCCCGGCTCCCGACTCGCGGCTCCCGACTCGCGGCTCCCGACTCGCGGCTCCCGACTCGCGGCTCCCGACTCGCGGCTCCCGCCTCGCGGCTCCCGGCTCCCGACTCCCGGCTCCCGACTCCCGGCTCGGCCTCCCGGCTCACGACCTGGACCTCCCGGCCTTCTCAGTAGTGATTTTTTTTATGCTGGAGTCCCAGATTTCCTGGTAATTTCTTAGTCTTGGCTGATTTCCCATAATTTCATCATATTACCTCTTGATAATCAATTAGTGTTGTAGTCAAAGGTAGCAGTTGATGCATTCATAGGTTAATGGAGTGGTTTGATTCTAAATTTTTTTAAGCAATTTCATTTTTTTATGATGAAATACTAAAAGATGAATGATATAAATATCCTGATTATCAAACCCAGTGAGAATATTTCCCCAAATTAATTTAGCATTGATAATCCTAAGATGCACTATTTTGGCCTTAAAATAGTATATATGAAGGTATGTACATACACATGTTGAGCAGTTCCGGGTGGTTGTTTATAAATCTATCAAGTTTCAGGTGTTGGCTTGGTTCCTCTTTGAGGAAGGGTACCCTTCCAATTCCTCAAATTTATTAATGCATTAATTAGTTTCTTACTACACGTTTTCTTTGTTTTTAGTTAATGCAGTGAATACATTAGATTAAATTCCTCTTAATCTTGAATTTAGTATGTTTCATGATTTAAGAGTTAAAGGTAATAAATGATTGTTTCATAAGAAATATCATGTTTATATATTAAAACCCCTCCAACGGAGGTGCGCTGTCTTCAAGTTAAAAAACAATTATTAGACTTTTAGGATTTATTGTCTTGTTGTACTGATATTTCTTTATGAATTGATGTTATGTTTGAATTATGTCATATATGACCCCTAATGGAATTAAAAAAACTAAGTTTTCCTTTTTAAATGATTAAATAACCAAGGAACCGTTTAAGTTCTTTGACCGGTTTTTATATTGGAATTACCCATGTAGAATTGTTTCCCATAATTTTCATTTTAGTATGTTGACATGTTTGAGCCACCATTCGGTGAGCCTTAGATTTAAATTTCTAAGGGTATGATTTTCTATATTAAATGGCTTGAATTATCTTTTGAATTTCAGAATGGAAATTACCCTGTATGCACAACATTTAACCCGCCTAATGTAAGTGCTTCAATGTAATAATAAACTGTGAAATAGAAATTGTAAAGTATACTAAGTACATGAATTAGCCGTATTAGATGTAATTGAAAAATATGTTGCGTATTCATAGAACCCCTTACCATGTTAATGGAAGGTACCAGAGTGAACCTTGATTATTGAAAATGCCTTAAATGGATTAAATGAGTGGTTTCAAGCTACATGGCCTTGTCACACTAATGAAAGGCTAGGGTTGAACAAAATTGACTTATTGATTAATTATTACTTGATTAAAGGGTTTCATGCTACTTGGCCTTGTCACACTAATCAAAGGAAAGGCTTGAACCAAATGGAATATTATATGAATTCAATATCAAAGTAGGTGTGGCCTGACTCAAGCTCACCTTGGATACTTGAGAGAAAGCCTTGAGCACTCAAGGACCCTATTCCGAATTCAAGGATACAACTTTCTTAGGTTGAGACCTACATAGAACCTGATCCTTGTCTAACTTTAGATGCCTGGTATGACACCATATAATCCCTCATGTATTACAACAAGATTCCTTAGATACACTCCTTGGTTCCAGAATTGACAAGTAGGTGCCATGGTTAAATCCTAGCCCAATCTTTTCTTAGACCCATTTTACCTTGGATGAACTTCTTAGACTAGATAGTCCTCTTA
This sequence comes from Viscum album, assembly GCA_963277665.1. Classification (NCBI taxonomy): domain Eukaryota; kingdom Viridiplantae; phylum Streptophyta; class Magnoliopsida; order Santalales; family Viscaceae; genus Viscum; species Viscum album. The sequence continues at coordinate 1,523,726,444 of OY728133.1, read as the reverse complement.
TTGTGGAATTAGTTGGACGGTTATCCTTGGATTACACTCTTACCCCATGTGAGGCTATAGTTATTACTAAGTTGTTGACACTTGAGGTCTATGTTTCCTTGGTTATAACCTTGGAACTTCATTATTAAATATCATTACATGTTTTTTTCTCACATCTTAGAACCTCAATATCTTTCTCATATAAATTATATTTAAAACTGGATAAAATTGATTAATGAAATGGTTACACATTCTGACACCAGTCAAAGGCTAAAGAAGGTATAACTGCTATGTGTCCCATAGGAACCTGTACGGGTGATGTTTATTTATCTCTCTATTATTATTCTATATACCAGTGAACTATATATTTTATACTGCACTATCTAGATTGGGCTGGACATCAGTGGTTCCATCCTATTATTATTTATATCTCACACCCTACTCAGGCCGCTATTACATTGGGATACTCGAGTATACTTTCATTTTCTCAGGACCTTGGACCTTGCTTTTCAATGTATGCTTGTAACTAGAGTTAGGAGAAAAGGACTGAGTTGGATCTCGGGATGCTCAAGGAGATCGCCCATGGGGTTTTGATGTGACTTTATTATTTTTTTATTTTATTGAAAATAATGATGTAATGTTTACTACTTTTAGATATGTATCATTACCATGTCATGCATTCATCTGTTGTTTAAACTACCATTGACCACTTTAATTCAGTTATAATAATATTTATCTTATGCTGCTTTGTCATTTATTTACTACCTCTTTCATTGTTGATTGTTATTTATTCAATTTTACCACTGTGTATACGTGATAAGAGGGTATAGTCCCCACTATCACCTCTCGAGACCCTCACTACAAGTCAAAAACCTCTAACGTATGGGGAGACTCACCAGCCCCCCTGCCCTACACAACCTCTCCCCCTCCCTCTACTGCACCAGTCCCTCCCCCTCCCCCTTCCCTTGCACCAGCCCCTCCCTTAACCCCCTGCTGCAACATCCCCTCCCCCTGCACCAGCCCCTCCCCCTCCCCCCCCTCTTGCACCAGCCCCTCCCCCTACCATGCACCAGCCCATCCCCCCCCACCAGCCCCTACCCCCCCCCCCCCCACTACACCAGCCAGCCCCTCCCCCTCCCCCCTTCCCTTACATCAGCCCCTCCCCCCCCCCCACACTGCACCCCCACCAGCCCCTTACCCCATGCTTCCCCAGCCCCACCACCAGCCCCTCCCCCTCCCACTTTCCCTGCTGCACTGGCCCCTCCCCCTTTCCCTGCTGCACCAACCAACCCTCTCCCTCCCCCCTGCACTACTTTCCATGTGGAGTGTCTTTTTTAACTTTTTTCTTTAGTTTACATCTCAAGGAAGACCTTTTTCTCTTTTTCCCTACTTATTCAATCATGAACTCTTGTCATTAAATACTTGTCATTAAATATGTTTTGCTAGCTACTAATATGCTTTGATTGAATTAATAATAAAATTGATTGTAATGATTTTTTTAAATATGATTTACATTGTTGATTGAATGATAATTTTTTTTCTTGTTATAGAATGGATAGAAGCTGGATGTATCGTACCGATCGGATTTCAACCGAGTTTCAAAATAATTTGGAGAATTTTTTAGATTTTGCATTTAGCAATGCGTCAGATGGAGGTTGTATACAGTGTCCCTGCTATAATTGTGTTGGAAGACCATGGTTAAGACGAGAAGAAGTTAGTTACCATTTAACGAAATTTGGATTTCAAGCAAACTATAATGTTTGGTTTCACCATGGAGAGACGAGTCAATCTTCGACTGTTCATAAACGAAATGAACGAAGTGACATGGAGAATTTGATATTTGATCGGTTTCCATATGTGCATCATTCCGAGAGAGATAGCATGCCGGTGCAAGAAGACAATGATATCAGTACACATGAGGAAAATGCTGAAAATGATGATGTTGACATAGTGAAAAATTTATTGGATGATGCCAGAACTCCAGTATATCAAGAATGTACTAGAATGACCAAGTTGGAATTTTTAATGCGGTTATATCATGGGAAAACTATGTATGGGATTTCTAATACTGCCATTGATTATATTCTTACATTTTTGAAGGACTTGCTTCCTGATGGTGCAGATATTCCCTCAAATCATTACATGGCATGGAAGTTAATTAAGCAGATTGGATTTGCTACTAATAAAGTCCATGCTTGTCCAAAAGATTGCAGTTTATTTTTGGAGGAAACAGCTGATCGTAATGACTGTAAAGACTGTGGTACATCTCGATGGAAGACAAATGCAGATGGAACACCGTCTCGTGTGCCACAGAAAGTCATGTGGCACTTTCCATTGATTCCCAGACTTCAAAATCTATTCATGTCTCCAGAAATCTCAGCCAATATGCGATGGCACGATGTTGAGAGAATTAAAGGAAATGATGAGCTGGTCCATCCAGCAGATGGATTAGCATGGCGGACATTTGACGCACAACATCCTGATTTTGCAGCTGAGGTGCGTAATGTCAGATTGGGCCTATCATGTGATGGTTTTAATCCGTTTGGTCAGATGCTTACTGCTCATAGCACGTGGCCGGTTTTTATTCATGTTTATAATCTTCCTCCGTGGATGTGTATGAAAAAACCTTTCACTTTCTTGAGTATACTGATATCTGGACCTTCGGATCCTGGTAATGACATAGATGTATACTTGCAGCCTTTAATAAAAGAGTTGAAACAACTTTGGGATTTAGGTGTGCAGACATTTGATGCTTCTTCAAAGAATACGTTTCAGATGCGTGCTGCCCTTCTATGGACCATAAATGATTTCCCTGCCTATGCAATGATGTCTGGGTGGAGCACGAAGGGAAAACTTTCATGTCCCGTTTGTATGAAGAATACACGATCGAGAAGGCTTAAATATCGTCGTAGTTTCAGTTTCATGGGGCATCGCCGATTCTTGCCAATGGATCATCAATACAGGAAGAATCGTCGGAGGTTTGATAATAATGTTGACACTGAAGAACCACCTCAACGTATGTCAGGAAGTGATGTGCTTGATGAATTGAAAGATTTCAGCTTTTCATTAGGAAAAGGTCATTTGACATCTCGAAAGAGGAAGAATGCTGATACTGAAGTCATTTACAATTGGAAAAAGAGAAGTATTTTTTTTGTGTTGCCATATTGGTCTACTAATTTGTTACGTCATTGTTTAGACGTAATGCATATTGAGAAAAATATATGTGAAATGTTGCTTGCAATTCTTTTGAATATTAAGGGGAAGACCAAAGACGACTTCCGATCTCGTCGGGATTTATTGGATTGGGGTATTCGACCAGAACTACATCCTGTTTGTATCGGTGAAAACAAATGGAAAGTTCCCTGTGCTTCTTATGTGATGACACAGGCAGAGAAAGATCAATTTCTGGCAGTATTGGAGAATATTAAGGTTCCAGACGGCTATTCCAGCAACATATCTAAACGAGTCAACAGAAGACATTTGAAATTGAAATCCCTAAAAACTCATGATTACCACATCCTTCTTCATGAATTGATTCCAATAGCAATTCGACATTTGCTATCCAATAATGTAAGGGTGGCAGTGATTCGGTTGTGTCATTTTTTTAGAGACCTTTGTGCTAAAAGGTTATCCAAATCATTGTTGATAAAAATGCAGCAAGAGGCACCATTAATTCTGTGTGAGTTGGAAAAAATTTTTCCTCCATCCTTTTTCACTTGCATGCTGCATTTAACAGTTCATCTTCCAACTGAGACACTTCTTGGGGGACCAGTTGCTTTTCGGTGGATGTATCCCACTGAAAGAAATATGTGCACAATGAAATCATATGTCCGAAATAAAAATTATCCTGAAGGTTCCATTGTGAGGAGTTATCTGGCCCAAGAATGTATGGATTTTTGTTCAATGTATTTGTCTGATGTGAGCACAAGACATAATCGACCAATGAGAAATGAAGATGAGCAGTATGAGGAAATTCAACCCTCGTTTCCATCTCTTCCCCAAACAGGTGGAATTGTCGGGTCATATACATTGGTTACATTGAGCTCTGAAGAGCGGAATATGGCACATCGTACAGTCTTGTTTAATTGTGGTTTGTTCGATGCCTATATCAAGTAAGTAATTTGAATATATATATGTTATCTCATATGATATCATATCACATATACCTTATACTTTTATTGTCATTTTCTGTAGAGAACATAAACAAATTATAAGTAGAGTTCATCGGTCTTTGCCGTTGAGAAGGAGAGAGGCTATGCATAGCCAAGAGTTCCCAGCTTGGTTGAAATCTAAGGTATGACCATTACATTAAATACCTTAAAATATAGATATATATTTAATTATATTACTCATGTATTCCAGGTATTGAGTTTACCTGCTGACTTCATTTCTCAAGAATTAAGAGCGTTGGCTTTTGGTCCCAATTCTTTGGTTCGTGACTGCAAATCTTTAATAATCAATGGATACAAATTTGTTACAACTGATAAAGCGGTGAAAATGAGAACACAGCATGATGGCGTTATGTTAATTGCTAGAACGGATTGTTATGCCAGTGCATCTGATAGTCGACCTCGATATGAAGATGTGTATTATTATGGACTGGTTGAGAAAATATTGTTATTGGATTACTACTCTCGAGGTCGAGTCACTATGATGCAATGTAAATGGTTTGATTCAATGACGCGCCATGGTACATTTATTGATGATTGCGGATTTAGAGTTATTGACATGAGTCGATTCCTGCATACCGATGAACCATACATTTTGGCATCAATGGCAAAACAAGTGTTTTATGTGAAAGATCATCTGAACCCTGATTACGGTGTCATTAATGAAGTAATCCCAAGACATATTTTTCATGATGCTGGGGATGAAATTGTCACCATTGACGCCCCCATCGGTGATAGCCAAAATATTGCATTTGATGACACAAATTGTCCCATTGTGAGGGATGATGTTGAACCTGAGGTAGTGGAGGGTAATATATAAAAGCAACCATATATATTCAGAGTTCATTCAGTTTACCTTGACGTGAGTTTCTCAGGTTGGTACTAATTTAATTACTTTAATTTACTTTTAGTTTGAAATGATATGTCTGTTTTAGTAATGTTTGGTTTCGTTTCATTTAATTCTATTTCTTTCAATTCAGAAAAGTGGTTTTAAAATGTGGTTTTAAAAATTGTATAACTTGGTTGTAAATTATCATTACTGAAAGATGTTATGACATTTTTTAAGTAGTATCTATGATTTGTAAAAATTGTTGCTAAAAAATATTTATTTCATTCTTATGCAGATTATGAAGAAAACTACAGAAGCTCGCAGGAAGAGATTATTTGATGCTGATCCTGTTAGACGTGAGCGCGAGTTGTCTTCAGTGAGTATATTAATTTAAATATTTATCTTCTGCATTACAAATAATATGAAGTTCATATTTTTGATCCAATTATTTAGGGACATGTAACTCCAGAGAATCCTCTTCCCAGTATGGGACCGAGTAGGGATCCTCCTAGACCTAGGCGGAGCTCCCGTCTTACCACTCCCCACACTGACCCATTAGTGGACATCCCATCTACCACACATGTCCGCCCTCCGCTTGAGACCCCTGGGATGTTCCCATACATGCCGCCATCATCATCCCGTTTACCCTCTTTTTCCCATTCCATGTCCACGCCGACTCGACCGATGTTCTCACCTGCACAGTTTTCATATCCATTCATGTATCCCCAGACCTACTATGCATATTCTGACATGTCTACGCCACATCCTTTTCCTACCATCCATCCTACACATATTTAGTCTGTTCCTTCAGTTTCCACTCCTGTTCATGAAGATCAGCCGGAGCATGCTGTGGAACAGATACTTCCTTCGGAGGATGCTGATCCAGCACAGTCTACGGATGCCTCACAGCCTATTCAGGAGCCTGCATCAGGTTTTATTATTATAAATGTTTCAAATTATAGCATTTCACTTTTTTTCTATTGTATTGTCACCTAACTCTTCTCTTGTCACCTCTTATCTTATTTAGTGGGATCTTCTAGTAGGCGACGTGGGCGCACTCGAATGAGGGATGCTTGGAATCGTGAAACTCAGATTATGGTGGATTACAATTCTCAAAATCAAATGGTAGGTAAAAATGCTAAGGAGTGTAGAAGTTTCATGGCTACTTTAGCCAAATATCATGATATCGTTCCGGTGGAACCGGTCTCATGGAGACATATCAGTGCCGACATCAAGGATAGGGCATGGGCGCAGATATGGGTACGAAAATTTTATAAATTTATATTGATATTAGTAATGTATTTATATGACTTAACATGTTTGTTGCAGAGTCGATTTAACTTTCCTAACGGTGAAGCTGCCAAAGCTGCTAGGTTGAGTGATCTTGGAGAGTATTGGCGGTCATACAAGTATGAGTTACATATTGGTTGGAGGAGCAGAGTGGGTACTGAGTTAGAGGGTGTACCCACAAACCCTGACTGTCCAAAAAGTCAATATCAAAAAATGACCGCACATTGGAATACTGAACAGTATAAGGTACTACCCATCTTTACTGTTTTTTATATAAAATTTAATTTTTATTACTTGTATTGTTTTTTTGTTTCTTAGGAAGTGTCAGCGAAAAACAAAAAAAACAAAGATGAAATGACATATCTACACACATTGGGGCGCACTACAATGCCCGATAAAGAGAAGCGGCTGGTACGTTCATCTGAATTAAAATAATGTCCTTATTTATAACATGTCATCATAACTTATTCATGCTTTCCCTTGGTTAGTCCATGTCTTTACCTCAATGTTTGTGGGTCTTTGTTGCAACTCACTTCAATCCAATATTTTGCATTTATCATATATGGTTGTAATTCAAATTTGTGCACTTCTTATATGCAGCAAGCTGATTTGGGCATTGAAGGTCCTGTACCTCGTGCCAAATTATTCTGCTTCAGTAGGAAAAAAAAAGATGGAACTGCAGTTAATTCACAAACACAAGATAAAATTGTAAGTTTGTTTATTTATATTTCAAACATTTATACGAAATTCATAATTTAATATGTTTATAATTTCAACAGTCTGCCTTGGAGGCCATGGATGAGAAGGAAGCTGACAACTTAGGGCCAAATGATCATTTCAGTCAGGTGTTAGGTGTGGAGCATCCAGGAAGAGTCCGTTGTAGACCAGGCAAAAACATTGTCCCCTCTAGGTATTGGTCATCATCAGACTCCTCTAAGGCCTCTGAGTTGGAAAGTGCGCGTGCTGAATTAGCTGCGACAAAGAAAATAGTATTAGAGGAGCGTGAAAAAAGTAAGCTGATGAATGAACATTTCATGAAAGCTCTGTCAGTTTTGAGTCAGTCACTACCATCAGAGGTTGCTGCCACTTTTCATTCATGTATGACATCAATGCGCTCTTTAAATAATGCCTCGGGTGATTCCCATGAGGGTCCTAGTGGCGATAACGGTGGTGGCGATAGAGCTGACGAGGATGTTGCTGATGATGTTGTTGGTGATGAGATTGCTGATGATGATGCTGACGGTGCGGTTGGTGATGATGTTGCTGTCGATGTTGCTGCTGATGATGATGATGCTGGACATGAGGATGACAGTGATGGCGATGGGGGGGATATTAATCCCCTCCATTTTTGACTTAGCAGAGAGACGTGTGTTGGAGTTTAATGTTTTTTTTTTGTATTGGTGGACTGCTTGTATGTGAATTTCTTTATGCAATGAAATGCATTTTGGATTAAGTTTTCATCAGGGGTGTTATTTGTCAGTTATTTAGGTAATTTTCACATGCCATTCTGTTTACTCCTTGTTTTTTCATGAACTTTCTGCAGGGGGAGGTGGGGGGGGGTGGGCAGGGGGGGAGGGGGAGGGGGGGCTGGGCAGTGGGAGGGCTGGGCAGGGGGGGAGGGGAGGGGGAGGGGGAGGGGGGGAGGGGCAGTGGGGGGCTGGGCAGTGGGGGGCTGGGCAGTGGGGGGGAGGGCTGGGCAGGAGTGGGAGGGGGAGGGGGAGGGGGGGAGGGGGGTGGCTGGGCAGGGTGGGGGAGGGGGGGGGGGGGTGCTGGGCAGTGGGGAGGGGGAGGGGGGTGGCTGGGCAAGGGGGGAGGGGGGGGGGGGCTGGGCAGGGGGGGAGGGGGTGGCTGGGCAGTGGGGGGGGGGGGGTGGCTGGGCAGTGGGGGGGGCTGGGCAGTGGGGGGGGGGGGGCTGGGCAGTGGGGGGGGGGGGGGCTGGGTAGTGGGGAGGGCAGTATGGAGGGGGGGGGGGGGGGGGTGGGGCTGGGCTGTGGGAATCCTGCACTAATAAGTGCGAGATCTCTACAACAGGTATGTTTTCCTAAAATTGTGGAATAAACCTCCCTACCATGCATCATTTTTCATTTGCATTTACACACTATATGAATGCAGGTTATTGGTCGTAAAATCATGGAGTTGACCCCCTTTTCATCCAACATATGAATGCAGGTGATATGTTTTAACTATTGACTCCACTGTATATTGATTTTTGTGGGTCATGTCTAAGAGTTGCTAGACATACTTTGATTGTTCTCATCCCAGCATAGCGATGAACCAAAATATTGGTGAATGTGCATGGGCTGATTGGAATGAATGCCTTCAATTTACAAGCATGGAGAAGAAACTGACTGGTATTTCTTATCATCATATTCAGGCTTTTTATTCTGCATTTTAATCTGCACTTTAGTATTTTATTGTCATGTAGTAATAACAAAATTTCTATATGACATTTCATTGCTTATGAGTCTTATATATTCATTAATAATAATTCATGGTTTTATTTGTTGCATGTACAGACTGTAGCAAATTAAAGTATGATTACCAATCAGTGGTTTGCCATTCGATCTTTATCATGGTGAGCTGACAAATCTATGTGCCAATCTAACACGTCATTTGAGCTTATTCATGCATGACTCATCTATGTGAATTCTTCTTTGAGTTAAGAGTCTAGCTGAAACACACTTTAGATATTGGAATCATTGAACACACATGCATTCTGAATGTCCAATTTTTTTTTTCCTGCTCGTTGGTTATTGGTTTTAATCTAGCTTCTTTCATTTGGTTGGCATTTCCGATCACTTTTGTGCTGAAAATGTTTTCCATCTGTTGCTGGCAGGGGGACAAGCAGGACGACACCCTGCGGCGGTTACTCCTCCTTAGAGAAACATTGAATGGTTAGCTCTATAATTTTTTGTATTTCCTCATTCCTAAAATATATCTCCTCTCAGCGCTGCCTCTCATCCATCTTTCCACAAAACGTGCATAGCAGGTGGTACAAAAGCTCAATTCAACTGAAAACATTGGTTTGGAATTGTCTGGCATATTTTATTCCTCTAGGTATTCCTACACATTTCTAGATCTCCAAACCTCACCGAATTAGGTATATCAGGGGTCATCCAATCCTCTATTCATCACAGATTACCATTCATTTCTTTAAATCTTCTGAGAAAACATCCTCTCATGTTGTCCATATCATCCTATTTGAAACTAAGTGGAAGATGTTGCCCCGCGAATGTCGCTGGACCGGGCCAACACGCTGCGGTCACACTGCGGTCACGCCGCGGTCACGCCGCGGTCACGCCGCGGTCACGCCGCTGTCACGCCGCGGTCACGCCGCGGTCACGCCGCGATTTGGCCCTGCTCCAGGACGACACCCTGCGGCGGTTACTCCTCCTTAGAGAAACATTGAATGGTTAGCTCTATAATTTTTCGTATTTCCTCATTCCTAAAATATATCTCCTCTCAGCGCTGCCTCTCATCCATCTTTCCACAAAACGTGCATAGCAGGTGGTACAAAAGCTCAATTCAACTGAAAACATTGGTTTGGAATTGTCTGGCATATTTTATTCCTCTAGGTATTCCTACACATTTCTAGATCTCCAAACCTCACCGAATTAGGTATATCAGGGGTCATCCAATCCTCTATTCATCACAGATTACCATTCATTTCTTTAAATCTTCTGAGAAAACATCCTCTCATGTTGTCCATATCATCCTATTTGAAACTAAGTGGAAGATGTTGCCCCGCGGATGTCGCTGGACCGGGCCAACACGCTGCGGTCACACTGCGGTCACGCCGCGGTCACGCCGCGGTCACGCCGCGGTCACGCCGCGGTCACGCCGCGGTCACGCCGCGGTCACGCCGCGATTTGGCCCTGCTCCAGGACGACACCCTGCGGCGGTTACTCCTCCTTAGAGAAACATTGAATGGTTAGCTCTATAATTTTTCGTACTTCCTCATTCCTAAAATATATCTCCTCTCAGCGCTGCCTCTCATCCATCTTTCCACAAAACGTGCATAGCAGGTGGTACAAAAGCTCAATTCAACTGAAAACATTGGTTTGGAATTGTCTGGCATATTTTATTCCTCTAGGTATTCCTACACATTTCTAGATCTCCAAACCTCACCGAATTAGGTATATCAGGGGTCATCCAATCCTCTATTCATCACAGATTACCATTCATTTCTTTAAATCTTCTGAGAAAACATCCTCTCATGTTGTCCATATCATCCTATTTGAAACTAAGTGGAAGATGTTGCCCCGCGGATGTCGCTGGACCGGGCCAACACGCTGCGGTCACACTGCGGTCACGCCGCGGTCACGCCGCGGTCACGCCGCGGTCACGCCGCGTTCACGCCGCGGTCACGCCGCGGTCACGCCGCGGTCACGCCGCGGTCACGCCGCGGTCACGCCGCGGTCACGCCGCGGTCACGCCGCGGTCACGCCGCGGTCACGCCGCGATTTGGCCCTGCTCCAGGACGACACCCTGCGGCGGTTACTCCTCCTTAGAGAAACATTGAATGGTTAGCTCTATAATTTTTCGTATTTCCTCATTCCTAAAATATATCTCCTCTCAGCGCTGCCTCTCATCCATCTTTCCACAAAACGTGCATAGCAGGTGGTACAAAAGCTCAATTCAACTGAAAACATTGGTTTGGAATTGTCTGGCATATTTTATTCCTCTAGGTATTCCTACACATTTCTAGATCTCCAAACCTCACCGAATTAGGTATATCAGGGGTCATCCAATCCTCTATTCATCACAGATTACCATTCATTTCTTTAAATCTTCTGAGAAAACATCCTCTCATGTTGTCCATATCATCCTATTTGAAACTAAGTGGAAGATGTTGCCCCGCGGATGTCGCTGGACCGGGCCAACACGCTGCGGTCACACTGCGGTCACGCCGCGGTCACGCCGCGGTCACGCCGCGGTCACGCCGCGGTCACGCCGCGGTCACGCCGCGGTCACGCCGCGGTCACGCCGCGGTCACGCCGCGGTCACGCCGCGATTTGGCCCTGCTCCAGGACGACACCCTGCGGCGGTTACTCCTCCTTAGAGAAACATTGAATGGTTAGCAGGGGGAAGGGGGGGGGCTGGGCAGTGGGAAGGGGGGGGGGCTGGCAGGGGGAAGGGGGGGGGGGCTGGGCAGGGGGGAGGGGGGGGGGGCTGGCAGGGGGAAGGGGGGGGGGGGGGGCTGGGCAGTGGGGAGGGGGGGGGGGGGCTGGGCAGTGGGGAGGGGGGGGTGCTGGGGAGGGGGGGGGGGGTGCTGGGCAGTGGGGAGGGGTGCTGGGCAGTGGGGAGGGGGGGTGCTGGCAGGGGGACAAGCAGGACGACACCTTGCGGCGGTCACGCCGCGGTCACGCCGCGGTCACGCCGCGGTCACGCCGCGGTCACGCCGCGGTCACGCCGCGGTCACGCCGCGATTTGGCCCTGCTCCAGGACGACACCCTGCGGCGGTTACTCCTCCTTAGAGAAACATTGAATGGTTAGCTCTATAATTTTTCGTATTTCCTCATTCCTAAAATATATCTCCTCTCAGCGCTGCCTCTCATCCATCTTTCCACAAAACGTGCATAGCAGGTGGTACAAAAGCTCAATTCAACTGAAAACATTGGTTTGGAATTGTCTGGCATATTTTATTCCTCTAGGTATTCCTACACATTTCTAGATCTCCAAACCTCACCGAATTAGGTATATCAGGGGTCATCCAATCCTCTATTCATCACAGATTACCATTCATTTCTTTAAATCTTCTGAGAAAACATCCTTTCATGTTGTCCGAACCAGATCATCCTCATCCTCTGCACATGTCGTCTGAACCGGATCAGCCTGTTGTGATAGAAATTCAATGTCTGCTTTTGACTGAATTTCACACCAAACCAAGAGATAATAAATGAGTCAAACAATCAGACAAATGGTTTAGGTTCTTTTTCCTCTGCTCACTACACCTATGACTCTAAAACTCTGGATGCCACTGGCACTGCTATAAAAACCAGAAAACTCTCCACTAATCTAAATGTCATTCATACCACTGGTTGTCCTATAAAAAATAGGAATCCTCATATTAGTCTAAAGTCTCTTTAGGCTAAGGCACAAACAAAACACACTAACATGGATAAACAAGGTACCTTGACACTGGAACCTATAAAACATACAAAAGGAAGCAGGGGGAAGGGGGGGGGGGCTGGCAGGGGCAGGGGCAGGGGCAGGGGGGGGGGCTGGTAGGGGGCTGGCAGGGGGACAAGTAGGGGGAAGGGGGGGGGGGGGGCTGGCAGGGGCAGGGGCAGGGGGGGGGGGGGTGGGAGGGGGACAAGCAGGGGGAAGGGGGGGGGCTGGCAGGGGGACAAGCAGGGGGAAGGGGGGGGGGGGGCTGGCAGGGGCAGGGGGGGGGGCTGGTAGGGGGACAAGCAGGGGGAAGGGGGGGGGGCTGGCAGGGGGACAAGCAGGGGGGAGTGGGGGGGCTGGCAGGGGGACAAGCAGGGGGAAGGGGGGGGGGGGGCTGGCAGGGGCAGGGGGGGGGATGGTAGGGGGACAAGCAGGGGGAAGGGGGGGGGGGCTGGTAGGGGGACAAGCAGGGGGGAGTGGGGGGGCTGGCAGGGGGACAAGAAGGGGGGAGGGGGGGCTGGCAGGGGGAAGGGGGGGGGGGGCTGGGCAGTGGGGAGGGGGGGGGGGGCTGGGCAGTGGGGAGGGGGGGGGGGGCTGGGCAGTGGGGAGGGGGGGGTGCTGGGGAGGGGGGGGGTGCTGGGCAGTGGGGAGGGGTGCTGGGGAGGGGGGGGGGGTGCTGGGCAGTGGGGAGGGGTGCTGGGCAGTGGGGAGGGGGGGTGCTGGCAGGGGGACAAGCAGGACGACACCTTGCGGCGGTCACGCCGCGGTCACGCCGCGGTCACGCCGCGGTCACGCCGCGGTCACGCCGCGATTTGGCCCTGCTCCAGGACGACACCCTGCGGCGGTTACTCCTCCTTAGAGAAACATTGAATGGTTAGCAGGGGGAAGGGGGGGGGGGCTGGGCAGTGGGAAGGGGGGGGGGCTGGCAGGGGGAAGGGGGGGGGGGGGGGGCTGGGCAGGGGGGAGGGGGGGGGGCTGGCAGGGGGAAGGGGGGGGGGGGGGCGGGCAGTGGGGAGGGGGGGGGCCTGGGCAGTGGGGAGGGGGGGGGGGTGCTGGGCAGTGGGGAGGGGTGCTGGGCAGTGGGGAGGGGGGGTGCTGGCAGGGGGACAAGCAGGACGACACCTTGCGGCGGTCACGCCGCGGTCACGCCGCGGTCACGCCGCGGTCACGCCGCGGTCACGCCGCGGTCACGCCGCGGTCACGCCGCGGTCACGCCGCGATTTGGCCCTGCTCCAGGACGACACCCTGCGGCGGTTACTCCTCCTTAGAGAAACATTGAATGGTTAGCTCTATAATTTTTCGTATTTCCTCATTCCTAAAATATATCTCCTCTCAGCGCTGCCTCTCATCCATCTTTCCACAAAACGTGCATAGCAGGTGGTACAAAAGCTCAATTCAACTGAAAACATTGGTTTGGAATTGTCTGGCATATTTTATTCCTCTAGGTATTCCTACACATTTCTAGATCTCCAAACCTCACCGAATTAGGTATATCAGGGGTCATCCAATCCTCTATTCATCACAGATTACCATTCATTTCTTTAAATCTTCTGAGAAAACATCCTTTCATGTTGTCCGAACCAGATCATCCTCATCCTCTGCACATGTCGTCTGAACCGGATCAGCCTGTTGTGATAGAAATTCAATGTCTGCTTTTGACTGAATTTCACACCAAACCAAGAGATAATAAATGAGTCAAACAATCAGACAAATGGTTTAGGTTCTTTTTCCTCTGCTCACTACACCTATGACTCTAAAACTCTGGATGCCACTGGCACTGCTATAAAAACCAGAAAACTCTCCACTAATCTAAACGTCATTCATACCACTGGTTGTCCTATAAAAAATAGGAATCCTCATATTAGTCTAAAGTCTCTTTAGGCTAAGGCACAAACAAAACACACTAACATGGATAAACAAGGTACCTTGACACTGGAACCTATAAAACATACAAAAGGAAGCAGGGGGAAGGGGGGGGGGCTGGCAGGGGCAGGGGCGGGGGGGGGGGGGGGGGGCTGGTAGGGGGCTGGCAGGGGGACAAGCAGGGGGAAGGGGGGGGGGGGGCTGGCAGGGGCAGGGGCAGGGGGGGGGGCTGGCAGGGGGACAAGCAGGGGGAAGGGGGGGGGGGGGGCTGGTAGGGGGACAAGCAGGGGGAAGGGGGGGGGGGCTGGCAGGGGGACAAGCAGGGGAGGGGGGGGGGGGGCTGGCAGGGGCGGGGGGGGGGGGGGGGGGGGGCTGGTAGGGGGACAAGCAGGGGGAAGGGGGGGGCTGGCAGGGGGACAAGCAGGGGGGAGTGGGGGGGCTGGCAGGGGGACAAGCAGGGGGGAGGGGGGGGGGCTGGCAGGGGGAAGGGGGGGGGCTGGCAGGGGGGCAGGGGGGGGCTGGCAGGGGCAGGGGGGGGCTGGCAGGGGGAAGGGGGGGGGGGGGGGCTGGCAGGGGGGCAGGGGGGGATGGCAGGGGCAGGGGGGGCTGGCAGGGGCAGGGGGGGGCTGGCAGGGGGAAGGGGGGGGGGCTGGCAGGGGGAAGGGGGGGGGGGGCTGGCAGGGGGGGCTGGCAGGGGCAGGGGGGGGGCTGGCAGGGGCAGGGGGACAAGCAGGGGGGGGGGGGTGGCAGGGGGACAAGTGGGGGGGGGGGGCTGGCAGGGGGACAAGCAAGGGGCAGGGGGGGGGATGGCAGGGGGACAAGCAGGTGGCAGGGGGGGGGGGCTGGCAGGGGGACAAGCAGGGGGGGCTGGCAGGGGGGGGGCTGGCACAAATTTTTGCTAGATGTTTTTATTTCCATGGCTTTTATTGATGTTTTAATGCATTTTAATTTATGTTGTGCAGCTTGAAAGTTTCTTTTATTATTAAATTCCCGTCTCCAAATCACTATTCTTGTTGAACATCTTTAATGAAATATCCATTATTCCCATTGTGCTGGTAGTATCTGTATTGCTTCATTTTTTCCCTGCGGTTTCAAGCTATAGCCATGTAATGTTTTCAATGCCTATAATTAGACTTATTTTTAACTTGCACATTGTTCCATGTAGGATGATCAGAAATTTGTTAAGCGGAAAACAGAACTTGGCGGAACTTTCTCAATTGCAAGCTGCATACTTTTTGTTCTTATATTTTGTCTTCAGGTAGAATTGTAGAGCCTGCTGCCAGGCCTGTGTTGATGCAGGGGACATTGCAAATACCCACGGTTCATTTGAACCGTGGAAATATCCTGGCGCTGGAAACATCTGTACCCACGGTTCACTTGAACCGTGGGTATATTCTGCAGCTGCAAAAAAGTATACCCACGGTTATAAAACCGTGGGAATACATATATACCCACGGTTCAAGTAAACCGTGGGTATATTCTGGAGCTGCAAAAACTATACCCATGGTTTTATAACCGTGGGTATACATATATACCGGAGCTGCAAACTATACCCACGGTTATAAAACCGTGGGTATACATATATACCTACGGTTTAATGAACCGTAGGTAATATAAAAATTTCTGGGTCTATACCCACAGTTTTTTAAAAACCGTGGGTATAGGGCTATTGCGACGGCATTCCAGCCCGCGGTTGGCGAAACCGTGGGTATACCCTATACCCACGGTTTCAAGGGCTATACCCACGGTTTCAAACCGTGGGTATAGGTGCAATTTCCAGTAGTGTTTTTCTCTCATATCAAGAATCTTGATGGGATCTTCGCAATAAGAAATATCGGGTTCCAGTTCTAATTCCTCATAGGTGAGTACATGTGTTGGGTCAGGCATGTATTTCCTCAACAGAGATACGTGGAACACATCGTGAACTTTAGAGAGACTTGGCAGCATTGTCAATCGGTAAGCTACAACCCCAATTCGTTCTAGAATTTCTAAAGGTCCGATGTACCTCGGACTCAATTTACCTTTATTACCAAAACGTATGACTCCCTTCCATGGAGATACCTTCAGGAGAACATGATCACCGACTTGAAATTCCAAATCCTTCCTTCGATTATCAACATAGATCTTCTCCCTACTTTGAGCTGCTGTGATGTGATATTGGAATACCATCACCTTTTCCATTGTTTCCTCCACCAATTCTGGACCTACAAGTTTTCTTTCACCAACGTCATCCCAACAGGTTGGTGTGTGACATCTCTTTCCACATAACGCTTCATATGGTACAATCTGAATACTCGAATGGAAGCTATTGTTATAGGAAAATTCTACCAAAGGTAAATATTGATCCCACATACCCAGAAAGTCAAATGAGCAAGATCTCAACATGTCTTCTATGGTTTGAATAGTTCGTTCTGATTTTCCATCTGTCAGAGGATGGTAGGCAGTGCTCAAATGAAGTTCAGTATGTAGGGATTTCTGAAGACTCTTCCAGAATCTTGAAGTAAAACAGGGATCACGATCAGAAAAAATTGATAGGGGTAGTCCATGAAGTCTCAAAACATCATTAATATATAGTCTCTCTAGACGTTCCAATGGTAGATCTTATCTTATAGCAAGAAAATGTACTGACTTGGCAAGATGATCAACAATAACCCATGTTGCATCGTTCCTTCTAGGAGTCTTTGGTAGCCCCATGACAAAGTGCATCGTAATATTGTCCCATTTCCACTCCGATATGGGAAGAGGTTGCATGACTCCTCCAGGTTGTTGCCTTCCAGCTTTCACTTGTTGACAGAACATACATCTTGACACAAAATTAGCAATCTCCCTCTTCATGTTGTCCCACCAAAAACATTCCTTCAAATCTCTATACATTTTGGTGCTCCTAGGGTGTATAGAGAAATTGGAACTATGAGCATCATCTAGCAATTCCCTTTTTAGGTCAGGTATATCGGGAACACAAAGCCTCTTCCCAAATTTCAAAATTCCATCTTCATACAAAATGTCTCTCAATATCCCATCATTCACATCTTTAATCTTCTTTTGAAATTCTTTATCATCGGTCTGACAACTCTTAATCATTTCTAGTAAAGATGTTTTGGCAACCATTTGAAAAAGAATTGATGTTTCACCTTCCATGGTTATTCCCATTTCCATCTTCACTATATCCATGAAAATTGGGTCCCATTCAATTCTCATATTGTTCAAAACTCCATGGTCTTTTCTACTCAAAGCATGTGCCACCTTGTTTGCTTTCCCCGGTTGGCAGTGTATCGTACAATCATAATCCTTGAGCAATTCAATCTATATCTTTTGGCTCATGTTGAGTTCTTTTTGTGAGAAAATATACTTCAAACTCTTGTGATCAGTATAAATCTCACATTTTTCACCATAGAGGTAGTGCCTCCATATCTTCAAAGCAAAGATCACAGCTTCTAACTCGAGATCATGAGTTGGATAGTTTTTGTCATGGATTTTTAACTGTCATGATGCATGGGCAATAACCCTATCATTATGCATAAGGACACAACCAAGTCTTTTATTCGATGCATCACTATAAATAATGAACCCATCATTCCCCAATGGTAGAGTCAATATAGGAGCATTGACTAATCTTTTCTTCAATTCTTCGAAACATTATTCACACTCTTTTTTCCAATCAAATCTAACCCCTTTACGTGTGAGATTTGTTAATGGGTTAACCAATCGAGAAAAATTCTAGACGAAACGTCGATAATAACCTGCTAAAGCAATAAAACTACGTACCTCAGTTATACTCATAGGTGCTGACCAATCTTGTATTGCCTTGGCCTTAGAAGGATCAACAAAGATTCCATCTTTAGAGAGAATATGGCCAAGAAAAGAAATCTCCTGAGGCCAGAATTCACACATGCTAAAATTCCCATATAATTCATGTCTTCTCAGAGTCTTCAGGATAATGCGCAAGTGATTTTCACGATCTTCATAGCTTTTGGAGTATACCAAAATATCATCAATAAATACCACCAAAAATTCATTAAGATATTCCTTGAAAACCTTATTCATCAGATCCATGAATACAGAGGATGCATTAGTCTATCCAAAAGGCATTACTGTAAACACGTAATGCCCATACCTTGTTCGAAATGATGTCTTCGGAATGTCTTTCTTCTTTACACACAACTGATGGTATCCAGATCGATGGTCAATCTTTGAAAAGTATTCATCTCCAAGTAGTTGGTCAAATAAATCATCAATGCGAGGTAGGGGATACTTGTTCTTTATTGTTATAGAATTGATCTCCCTGTATTCGATACATAACCTCATAGATCCATCTTTCTTTTTAACAAAAATAACAGGGGCTCCCATAGAGAAACACTAGGGAGGATAAATCCCTTATTACTCAATTCCTCTAGTTGTTTATTTAGTTCAACTAATTATATTGTGGCCATTCTATAAGGGGTCTTTGATATAGGACTTGATCCAGTAATTAAATCAATGAAAAACTCAACATCTCGTTCTGGAGGATGTCCAAGTAAATCTTTCGGAAACACATCTACATATTGTTTCACAACAGGTACATCCTCTATTTGAACATTCCTTTCCTCACCCACTGTAATTTCATCCTCTTCCTCCCCAATAATTGAATTTAGTTGAGCTATTGGGGGTGGATCTAGATAAGAATTAGGTGGTGATGATTCTGCTCTAAAGATAAGGTGTTCCTTATCATCATCATCAAGAATCATAACCTCTTTATTCTTACAATAAATCTTCCCATCATAGTCCGAATGCCAGTCCATACCGAGGATTATATCAAACTCAATCATAGGTTTGACGATGAGAACATCAGATAAAGAACATTTATGTACTCTAATGGGGACTGATTCACAAAACTTTGTTGCAATGATACTTCCCTTAAGAGTTTTAACTAAAAACTCCCTTGTTAAATCAAATTGGAAATATTTAATTTTCATAGAAAACTGGGAAGATATGAAACAATGTGATGATCCAGAATCAAATAATGCATTTGCTAAACTTGAGGAAACCATTAAATTACCTGCCACCACGTCTTTTGGATCTTCTACCTCAGCAGTAGTGATAGCATAAGCTTGGCCTTGATCTCTTGGCCTTTTCTAAGGTTAGTTACCCTGATGCTAAGGACATTCATTTGCATAATGTCCCATCTCCCTACAATTGTAGCACTAAACATCGGTAGCTTCCTTCTTCCCTTTGCAATCACGATCTCAGTGGCCTTTTTCACCACAATTGTAACAGACACTCATTCCCTTCAAGCAAGTACCGGGGTGTTTCTTCCCACCTTTACCACAAGATGGATATTCAACCTTTCCATTCTTCCCATTATTTCCATTCCTAGATAGATCAACAGATCTCTTCTTATCTTGCTTTTCTTTAAGGTCATAAGACTTAGAGAATTCCTTTTCAGTCATGATATCTCATGATACAATGTCATTATATGACGATAAGGATTGTGAGACTAATTCTCGATGGAGAAATGGTTTTAACCCATCAAAGAAACGACCAATCTTACTTATTGGGTTACATATATAATCTCCAGCATACCATGATAACCTTGTATAGTTAACCTCATACATTGTGACATTCCCATCCTCCTTTTGTCTCAGACTCAGAAATTTCCTTTCCATATCTGCTTGATGGTCATGAGGAAATTATTTTTCAAAAAACAGATCTTTTAACTCCCTCCATTCATTATTTGATACTTCATCATCTTCCTTCGTGTTTTGAATCATTGACCACCATTGATCAGCATCTCTAGTGAGGCGGTAAACTGCCATGATAACTTTTTCCCTTTAACTACTCCCCATAGCCTGAAATATTTTCTCTAGGGAATTTATCCATTGCTCATCTAGTAAGGGATTTGTACTCCCATTGAACGTTGGTGGTTTTTGCTTCATGAAGTGATCTAACATTGATCCTCCATGCTGCAGATTATGGTGCTCCATACGGGTAAGGTTATTATTCATAACCTGAGTGAGTTTTCCCAGTATGGTGATTAGCTGATCAACACCAGTTGCATCACCAGCTCTACTATAATTATCTTGAATAGGAGGGAAATCCCTACATGGAGTGAGTGCATTGATACAGTTTCCATTTCTTCCACTAGGCTCTATTTCTAAACAATGGCATAAACTAGATCAGTTTATGAATCAAAATACATAATTCCATACTTATAAAACACTTAACATAAATTGAACTATTTATGGATATAATCCATAATCATAAAAATGTTTTCTTTGAGAAGGTATATATACTCATAAACCCTTCATAATGATTTGTAATGAAAATGAGAGTTATCTTAAGCATATCCCCCGGGAGTGTCATAACCAAGAGTGCAGCAAGGCCCGTTGTCGTGCACCAGTTTCAGTTCGAGTCTAGCTCAAAGCGGCGCTTTCAGGTTTTACCCCTAGGAACATCTGTGCCAGAGCCTCCTCTACCTGCTCGTATCCAGACAGGGATTTATTGCTCAGAAAACTCTCAAAATCTCTACAATACCAAAATTATAGGAAGTTCTTCTATACTAATCCTCAAAGTCCATCTTAAATATATGTGCTCTAATCAGAGTTGATCTAAATCTAGCTTCCAAGGTTTGTACTATACTTACTCTAATACCAACTGTAACACCCCGACCCCAGTTACCTAGAGTCGGTGCATTATTTCATAACATTGGCATGATCACAAGAAAGATCAAATCTCTAAAGACCAATTCGTTTAGTAGCCTTGAAAAAACTAGATACATTAATAAAGTTTACATTACATCATAAAATGAAAACTACAACAATATAGTCTCCATAGTCCACACTCTTATCACCTCATACTATCCTTGAAGGTCATTCATAAATTACTTCTTCACATCCTGGGAAAAATAAAACTTAGAAAAGGGGTCAGGTCAAATGCCCAGTAAGGATAACAATATAGCGGAAACATTCATAAACAATAATATATAATTAAGGAAATGTATAACTAAAAAAAATCCTTTTAAACATTAACTTCAACATAGTATGAAAAAAAAGTTAAATAATTCCATTTACTTATTCACATGGATATTCTGCTTATCGAATAATTACATGAAATATCATTAACCACTTTCATAATGATGGAATGCATAATGACAGACTATCATAACCACATAGCCAAGGCCTCGTGCCAAGACTACAAATAAGATTTTTTCAATCCCTTGTGCCAAGACACTAGCTTGTCTCATGAGACCTACCGATGCATCGAGGAGCTGTAGCAGGATCCACCCGTCATATATTAAGTCCAATTCATTCCTCATATGAACATGTTTAAACATAACATAAACATTCGTATTAAAACTAGCATACAAAATGTAAATACTTTCTTCATAAACCATAAATGGTATAAAAATAACACATCCACGGTCAAACATATCACAAAACCATCAATTGAAGTATTTTATCATAATAATTCTACTCTCAATAAACTTAAAATCCATCAAAGGATGTTGACATAGATAAAATCAAAACTCTTTTTAAAGAAGTATCTCTTTCTATTTTGATATCATTTAAGAGTCATATATTTATAAAATAAAAAATTTTCTTTGAAAATATTCTTATAAATTTGTAAGGGAAGCTTCAACAATTTTATAACTGCGGAAAATAGCCGCACCTGCCGTATTAGTTAAAAAAACATTCTTACCTTAATTCTGTCGAAAAGGTTAAAAAGCACCTTGCTTGGAAAACGCCAAAATGATTCCTTTATAAACCTCTTATAAAAAGTAAAACAAGGGTATAAATGACTTTAACCCATATTCTTGTAAATAGTAAAAAAAATTGAAATACATTTTGAAGAAACATGGATGTGGATGATAAAGAAATCCCAGTAGATTATTACGTATAAACAACCTCAGATAATGAAGAGGTTGCGAAATAAACCCTTACCTTGTACTTTTCCTTGGTTGGGGGTATGTTAACCTCCTATATAATGGTGAAATAATTGTTATTAAATTATAAAAGAATCATATACATCAATATGATATCATATATGATCTTTTAACATTGATTTGTTAATAATATCTTAGTATTATCATTGTTTCGGGTGTTAACTTACTCGTTTTATTTTATATGTTTTGTTACATAGGATGTGTTTGTCATGGATAGGTTGTATGTTAATCATATCTAGAATGATATCATGTCCTTAGACATTATTTTTAAATCATCAAATGATAATTATACTTGAATGGATACGATGGAGAATGAATCTCATCGCGTTCGTGGAGACAGTAGTCCGTAGGTACGCACGAGCGACAATATCATTATTTTCATATGAAAATACTATATAATTTAATGGTATATCATATATAAAGAATCATTAGAATGTTATATTTATTATTTAAATGAATTATAAATCATTATTATACCCATCCAAATAATAATATATTGAATAACAATTACACCACAACGTGGAGATGGTAAGCCGTACATACGCACGTATGGTGACATGTCATTCAAAGGATGGATAGAATACTGAATATGTTTGTACCATATTTATAATAATATTACAGTATATAAGAGATACTGGATTCATTATTTTGGAATGGGAATAACAAATAAAGAAGAAGTTGAAGAAGAAATGAATTTGAAAAAGAGTGGTGAAAACATTACCTCTTCTTCGGGTTCTTCCTTTTGATTTGATCAAAAGGGATCCTTAGGTTGGATTTATGATAAAACTAAGGCCTCTAGGTTGTATTGAGGGAAGTTTAGAGAGTATATGGGCATGGGTTGGACAAACCAAAAGGCTTTGAAGGTGTTAATTAATGAGAAGGAGGAGTTCCCTTTTATAAGAGGGGTGAGGGGCACCTTTGGAAAAGCTAGAAATATTATTTTATAATAAATTCATATTCGGTTTCTCATGGATCGAAAGTGTATTATTTAAAGGTTAAGGTGGGGATGAGTCGAAAACCACTCAACAAATAGAATTTATACAGGTTTGGGTCATTATATTAACCTTATCTTTTAGTTTTAACTCTTAGTTAATTAGTTTGACATTTACCATGTCACTTCTTATTTTTATATTATATAGTTAATAAAATCACTATATACATCTGAAAGAACCCCAAGTGGTCCATTAATGATACAAATATCATGATATATGTCTCTTGGCCAAACCTTAGATTTTTAAAAATTTAATATCAATTAATAATATAATATTTGTTTTAAAAACTCTTTTATGTCATGTTTGACACTATTCAGTAATTGATTTTTGTGAAACTCATAACAGAATTATTACTTAAAAAAAGTTAATTAGGTCAATCCTAACATTTAATATTAACCTATAAAATTAGTGTAATTCATTAAAAGTATCAAATTATATTTATTTGGGTATTTATAATATCAATTATTTTAATTTTTCACTATTATGGTAATTATTCCATCATCATTGTTTTATAAATAAATTATATTATGTAATGTTAAAAAATTATAAATAAAATATAATTATGTAGGAAATATTTTTAGATTTATAATTAATATTTAAAATCGAATTTATCTTATGTATAACTATATATAAAAAATGTTTTAGTAAATGAACTTTGATTTTAACTCTTTTAAGTCTTCTTTGAATTAAATAATAATAAATGTCCTAATCTAATCCAAGTGGACCTAAATGATAATATTTTATTCCTAAGGTTGTTTTTGGTAGATATACACTTGTCCAATAGAATTAGGACATGTGTTAGTGTAATATTAATATCATTTTTACTTTTAATTACCCTATTTACTTTTAACCGTGGTAAATAAAAGTAAAAAGTTACTATTCACAAAAAATTATTTTCATCTCAAGGAACCAAATTTTACTTCTTGATATTAACTGTGTCTCTAGGATTTTTGAAATTCCAATCACATAAGCGGTAAAATTAAGTTTTATGAAAAATTTAGTTTTTTAACTACAACTTAGTAGTTTCACTATTCATCAAAAAATGAAGTTTTTCAGAAAAATACCAAAAATTCGCCCTAAGATAATTTAGATATTATGAATCCAAAAATGAAGTCCATTTTGAAAAATAAAATTTATAAAATATCAAAAAGTAGGTATTACTATTCATAACGACTAGTTTGATTTGTTGTGGTGTGTTAGAACTCGATGTTGCATACAACACACGCTATCACATTATTCAAAGAGAAGAGTACCATAGAAGCTTGGGGTGTTACATGATCATACCATTTATTTTATTTTTTTCAGTTGCGTGGTTTATTTATTGTGGGATTTTTGTCATGATCACACAATTAAAGAATTAACCAAGCATGTAATATGGGACTAAAATAAGACCGGCTTATGCATAAAATATTATCTTAGACATGGTTAATCACATAAGTATATCCCACATAGTATTAAAAAAATGTAATAAAATATAATAAAATTAAAATTTACGTATAAGGATAAAATCCCTTAAATAAATATTAAGTCAGTATAGCCTTCCATAATTTTAGTTAGAATCGAACCATAGTTCATAGTGCTTGACCAACCCTATTTGGGGTACTTTCAATTATCAGGGAATTCTAATTCAAGGTTTTGGGTTGAATTAACTTGGTTTGCCTCAAGGGTGGACTTCCATAGTAGGACTTAGTGTGTCCAAGAGGTAAAGGTTGATGAAATCCAAAATAAAAGGATTTCAGGATTGGGGAGTCCAGTCAACGGATCAAGGTGCTGCAAGTTAATGTAGTAGCCATTTGGAATGCCAACCTAAAACCCTTCAAGTTGCTTGACCAACCCTAGTTGGGGTAATGTAACGGTAAATATGGATCCTTTCCACTAGAATATTCAAGAAATATAATATTCTGAAGTCTATGGTGAGGACTATTGGATTTTGATAAAATAGCAGGAGACTAATAAGTATTAATTTGTTTATTTGTCTCAGTTTTATCACAATAAAGTACTAAACCTCTGATCATCTTAATTTGTAGAAAAGACAAGAAAAAATGACTTCAAAATATCATTGTGAAACATAATCAAGATGGAAAACCTTCTCACTGGCACCAATTTCCAAGAGTGGAAGTGGCATTTACGTGTCATCCTTCTCCACAAGAAGAAATTGTATGTGATGGAAGACCATGTTCTAGTTGCACCTGAAAGAGAGGCCAGTGATGAAGAACTATCCCACTATATGAAATGTATAGATGATGCCAAGAATGTCAAATTTTTCATTATATCATCCATGTACAATGAGCTCTTAAAGAAATATGAAAACATGGATTCGTATAGCATGATGTCGCACCTTAAGGATCTCTACCAAGAGAAGGTGATACAAGAGAGATAAGACATCTCCAATTCTTTGTTTACAAATATGCTTGGAGAATCTACGCCATCTGGGCCTCATGTATTCAAGTTCATTGGATACATTAAACGCCTATACATCTAAGGTATTATGTTCCTGGATGAGTTGCGTACTGATCTCATCCAATCATCTCTTCCCAAGACCTTCTTTATCATTATTGTAAACTATAACATGAGCAAAAATGAGAAGAGTCTATCGAAACTTCTAACCTTAATTATCTTGGTAGATAAGTACATGGGGCGTGACAAACCCATAGTCTATATACTGAATAAGAAACGGAAGGACAAGGAAAAGGGGCCATGGAATTATAAACAGTCTAAGGCTCTCGAGCACTGTCCCTCCAAGAAGGGGAAGATCCAATGGCAGGACAGGAAACAAGAGGCGGTTTGTTTTTCATGTGGAAAGTAAGGCCACTAGAAGAGGAACTGCACCTAGAAGCGTTAGGATGCTAAAGGTGTGTTTGTTATCTAGTGTAATCATTACATTTCTACAAATTGGGTATTATATATATCTTTTGGGGATCACATATATATTAAATGTAGGAACCAAGTAGATTTAGAATGATTGTCAGAGGAGAGGTGGATCTTCGAGCTACCAATGGTGTGAGGATGGCTGCGTTATCCATTAGTGATTACAACCTCTCATTGCCAATAAGGATGATTTTGGTTTTATATAACTATTATTCAGCACCTATTATTACCAAAAACATAATTTATATATCATGTTTGGATATTGATGGATTTATTTTCAATATTAGAAATAAGGGTTTCTTCTTATATAGGAAAAACATATGTTATAGTATGGTACATTTAAATAATGGTTTGTATGTATTAAATTATTAAAACCATGTGATGGAAATCAAAAACGAAACAAACTACCATGAATCATACATCACCTAGTTGTGGAATCTCCGTCTTGGTCATGTAAATGAGAAGTGCTTGACAAAGATCTGCCAAGATGGCTATTTAGACACTATTGATCTAAAACCACTTGATAGATGTCATTCTTATTTACAAGGTAAAATGACCTAGCTGCCTTTTAGTGGACAGGGTGAAAGGGCCACAGAGCTTCTAGGATTGGTTCACATGGATGTTTGGGGACCATTTTCAGTAGAAGATAAAGGTGGATATTCTTACTTAATTAATTTTACAAATGATTTAACTAGATATGGATATGTCTACTTAATGAGGTATAAGTCAAAATCCTTAGATAAATTTAAAGAATTCATGAATGGAGTAGAGAATCAGATTTGTAATAAGATAAAGTCGATTTGATCAGATTAAGGTGGAGAATATCTGAACCAAGAGTTCATCTATCTTCTATGGGAGTCAGGGAATCTATCTTATCTCACTCCTCCTTATAAACCACATTGGAATGATGATAGTGAAATGAAGAGTCACACCTTGTTGGACATGGTGAGGTCAATGATGAGTCCTCTAGATCTTCCATTATCCTTTTGGGGATATTCATTACAGACTGCAGCATACTCATTAAACCAAGTACCAAATAAGGCAGAAAATGGAATTCCATTTAGAGTTATAGATTGAATATAAACCCATTTTGTCACACACACGTGTATGTGGATGCTAGGAATTTGTTAAGGCCTTCTCAGGCAACAAACTAGCACCCCAGGGCATGAAGTCTATCATTATAGTATATCCCAAGGAAATGAAAGTATATTACCTATATAACCCTTCAGAAAAGAATGTGTTTGTCTCTAGACAAGACATCTTTCTTGAGGGAGAGAACATCCTAAAAAAGGATTGTGGGAGAAAGATTTACTTCGATGATGTTGATGCTCAAGATACACGAGAGTTGGTATAGGAAAAATTTCTAAAAGTCCCTATGGAAGAGGCTCCAGAAATAGAAGTACTTCGTAAGAGCTCAAGAGAGGTTAGGGAACCAGAGAGATTTGGTTTCCTAGTCCTCGAGGACGGTGAATCATTATTTCTGGATAATGATGAACCACTCTCTGGAAAGAAAGTTATAGAAAGCTCAGAAGCTGCAAGATGACTAGAAGCAATGAATTCTGAGATGTATTCCATGTATCAGAACCATGTCTGGGTTCTGGTCGATGAGCTAGTTGATAAAAAGCATGTTGGATAAAAATGGGTATTCAAGAAAAAAGTGGACATAGAAGGTCAAGTTAGAACCTATAAAGCAAGCCTAGTGGCTAAAGGATTCAGAAATCATCAAGAAACTGACTATGATGAAACCTTCTTGCCAATTTCCATGTTTAAATACATAAGAATCATACATGACATAAGAACTTACCATGACTAATATATTTGGAAAATGGATTTCAAAATAGCATTCCTTAATGGGAACCATCAGGAAGATGTCCATATGACACAACCAGAAGGGTTTGTGACACCAGGTGAAGCCAAATGGGTTTTTAAGTTTCAGAAATCCATTTATGGATTAAAGAAATCATTCAGATCCTAGAGAATTCTATTTGAAAAAGCTATAATGGAATTTGGTTTCATTAAGAAATAATGTGGTCCATGTGTTTATAATAAGTTCAATGGGAATACGGTCATTTTCCTAGTAGTATATGTTGATGAAATATTGCTTAATGTAAATGATGTACCAGTCATATAGTCAATTAAGGATTGGTTGAACAAGTGTTTCTCCATGAAGGACTTGGGTGAAGCAACCTACATTCTGGGGATCAAGAGCATTTAGGACGGATCCAAGAGGCTGCTTGGAATAAGTCAGGGTATATAAATTGATTAGATAATAAAGAGATTTAGTATGGAACAATCCAAGAGGGGATTGGTTCCTTTGTCCCACTACCTACATCTTTCTAAGAAAACACTTCCTTAAGCACAAGAAGAGAAAGATGTAATCAGTAAGATCCCATGCACATTGACTATGGGATCCATCATGTATTCCACGTTATGTACCTGACTTGATGTTGCCAATGAACTGATCATGGTAGGAAGATATCCAGAAGATCTAGGAGAACACCATTGGATGGCTGTTAAGACTATCCTTATGTATCTGAGAAGAAATAAGGAAATGTTCCTTGTGTATAGAGGATATGAGGATCTTGTTATCAGAGGGTATGCTGATGCTGGTTTTCAGATAGATCAGAATGATCTGAAGTTACAATTTTGATATTTTTTCTATCTCAATGGAGGAGATGTGAGTTAGAAGAGTTCAAAGAAGCCAGTTGTTACCGATTCTATAGCGGAGTCCAAATATATAGTGGCTTCTAATGCATCCAAATAAGCCATATGGTTTCAGAACTTTGTCTTGAAGATTGACGTGGTTCCTAGCTATATAGATCATATCACATTATATTGTGATAATTCTACATCGGTGGCTCTTCAAATATAACCAAGGTCACATCAATAGACAAATCACATAATATGAAAGTATTACATCTTGGGGAATTTCTATCAAAGGGGTGAATTTGCAGTGAGTAGAGTGTCTACAGGAGATAATCTGGAAGACACTATTACTAAAGGTCCATCTCAGTAGAAGCATAAATATCCTATAAGAGCTAGTGGGTTGAAGGTTGTTAGCTGTTGGCTCTAGTCCAAGTTGGAGTCTGTTGGATTTCATGGCCTAGAACCATCTAATTTTTACTTTATTCATTAATAAATACCTAATCACATCTTTATTGTTATACTACAGGACAATGCATGTGATAATGTCATAAGGATATATGTTGCAATAAATGGTCATAGTGGATCCCTTCTATGTTGAGAACCTGGAAGTGTCATAACACTCTTCTTGAATATATGTTCTATGGCCAGATGATGTTATTTGAGGGACACAAATAATACAGGCCATTAGGGTTGAGGAATCATAAAACTTCGAGGCACCTTCTCAGGGTGTCTGCCCTTAGTAATATCTAAGAGGATATTATGAAAACAAGACCCGCCAGTAGGAAATCCACATTTTATAGTGTCATTGAATGTTCCTATCCACAGACATGTATATTTCTCCTTAGACTTTAATATTATTATTAATGGGTATTACAAGTCACACACTTAGTTGAATTAATGAAAACTGTGACAAAACACTATTTGTAGTGAGGTAGGATATGCTGGGTGTGTCACGAGTGATATTGCACTAATAGATAATGCGAGAAAGGATTTTTCCTTTCTGTTCCATAACGAATGTAGATATCTTATTCCCTTTGATGGAATTGATATAGCCTAAATAAATCCTTGGCCATGGTGAGGAATGGGCAAGTTGAATTATGAAAAGTCAATGACTGAATAATTGAGTACTTGGGTTGCTGGCACTAGCATGCAACCCACTTGATTCTATATATTGATACAAATAGATTACATTACATGGTAAGCGTTCGTAGGAGGTGACACATCATTGTGGTGTTAACTTATTCCTCTATGGGCGTCTTGGAGTTTTTCTAGATGCTAACCTTGGGCTTTAGGCAGGCTCTTCCTAATTCCACTGAGAAAGAGGACAAGAGGGTCACACAATATGTATGTCCAGGTATCTCAGATAAATAGTAATTTAACAAGTTAAATAAATATTATTCAAGATTGTGGTTTAATAATTATTTAAGGATTCCTGATTGCATTTATTTGGACACTAGTTATACAAGAGAATATATTGTGGGAGAAATAATATAATTATTAGCAAGTAATGCAGTGATATTTATTTGAGAAATAAATAGCCATTATTCAAGGTCTAATAAATTTGGTGGAGGAAATAATGAAAAATTTAAAAATAAAAGTACACACAGTGTATTTTTTTGGGGAATTTTTGAATAATAATATTATATATTTATTTAAATAATTTTAGGTGTAATTCTATGGGTGTATGTCAAGTAATAATAATAGTCAACTGTTTTTATTAGACATGGGGTATTTCTAAGAATTAAATGAAATGAATAAATACTTTTAGGTAATTGATTCATTTTATTATTCTATGTAACTTAAAAAATCCAATTACATATTTCTCATTAGCCTGGACATTTTTTTGTGTTGTTATGCACATCATATTTGAAAAGATCTCATCCAAGAGAGAATTATTTTTTCACCATGAATTCTCTCAAGCTGCGAGAGAGAGAGCGACCTCCACCGGATCAAGGCAATCAAAGGTGGACATCGCAAGCGAAGGATTTTCTTCTCTAGAACCCAGAGATCCCTTCGGCGATGTCCATAGATATGTGGATCATGTGTGGATTACCTAGGGAGGAATCAAAAAATTGGATTCTATGACGCAATGATAGATCACATAAGATCATGATCAAAAGCATCAATGAAGAAATAATTCCATCAATGTAATTCGTGTCAATTAATTAGATTGATTATAACCAACATATGATGATCATATCTTTAGTTCCAGGACTCCTCTATTTATATTTCTTTCTTTTTTCTATTCCGAAGATCTAGCATTTTATTATCATGACTGATCTCAGATTGATCATTTCTAATGCTAAAATTAAATTTGGGACACCCATCAATGTGCTTCCGCTGCACCCGGAACCTACAAGACACAATGAGGTGTTGAGTTGTGCTATGATGATGTCGAGGGTCACATGGATTATAATGTCCTTTTTTAGAGTGACACATTCAGTTGAAGACCATAGGAACATATGCATGATATATAGGAATACATGAACAGGAAAGAAAATGGCCCTTCAAGCTAGATGTCCTTTATAAGGTCCATGTAATATTTCAGTGATCCGAGACACTCGAGGCATTAAGTATGGCTTATGGATTGAGGTGCTTTAAAAGATGGTGGAAGCACCCCATACTCTGGTTTACCGAGGTATGTCGCTTGTGGTCCTTTTATAAGGAATGAATAATTGGTGATGGTTTTCTCAGTTTAATATCATTTAGTGGGGATGTACTTTCCTCCATGTAGTTTATCATCTTGCAGCAAGGATGTAATTCCTTGTTGTTTAACATCATGCAGTAAGGACGTACTTCCATGAAGTTTAACAATTTTTTGTAAGGACATAATGAACCATTTTTCATGATACACCAAATTGATTTTGTTTTTAAAGATTATTTATAGTATAAGGAAGGCTCTAGGTTGATTCTAAAGGAGAATTGATAGGTTTAGAGTGTGTATTTCTAATAAAAAGGAACAAAATTGGGAGTGGTTTTGAAAATATTTAAAAAAATAAATTGACTTAATTTAAAAAGATTAATTAATGAGAAACCAAGTATATTTTAGAAAATATGAGATAAAGGCTTCATTGTGGTTCAATACACACATATCAAGTTCATTGTTATTAGAGATTCATTCAGGATTAGAGTACTTATTTGGTTGAAATTAGTTGGAATTCTGATTAATTCTTAAACTTTTATTTCAACACTTGAAGATCCAAACCATGATATAACAATCATATTTTCAAGGTCTAAAACTTATGCATGGAATAATATCTCCCAATGTAGATTTAAATATCATGAGAGTGGGTAAGAAAAGGATCCTTATGTTTTCTAATCAGAACAACACAAGTCAAGCACTCAAAACCCCACACCAATCAGTTATAAATTAAGAGAAAATCAATCGCATGCATCAAAAAATCATTCAAATAAGAAATAATAAAATATACATGAAATTAAATGTTTTAAAACACAAAATAATTGAAAATAGTATCTAATATATGAATCATAACTCCCTTTACATGTGTGTAGAACACCCAAAACAAATTCCCACCATTTATCCCAACATTGAGAGGAGGAGGATGCTTGGCTGGTTCTCCTTTTTTATTTCATCCATCCCTATGAGGACTGGAAGATCCATAACCTCCAAGGGGATGAAATGAATATTACGTAAGTTTAATTTTGACGAAATTTAATCTCATGGTCTAACATTAAAATGGGGATCCAAAGGATCCAATTTATATGATATGTGGAAGGTGTTTTTGGGAACCCTGATTTTGAAAAACTACATGGCCCATGGTGTTATATGAAAAAAACTGTCTTATCTCCATTTTGAAAAAAACTAAAAAGATGTATCCCAACCTCCTTATGATCTCCCCTAATAATTTGGCACCATTTGAACTATCACATCCAGAGATATATACTAAATATAGATCCCAATTTTTGACATCGATTAGATTCGATCCCGTAGACATATCAGTTCAGATCCACCTCTAAATGGATAAATAGTAATTGGGTGTATTTATATGAAATTTATCCCATGAAATTTTTGAACAGACGAAAAAATTTCAGTCTATTTTTATATAGTTTGTATTAGGAGTCTGCATTTGAGTCCATTGGTGTACTTGCATCCTATGCAACTTGGCCCATCTTTCTTGAACATCCTCATTCTCCCTCCAAATCACCTCCAACTAAAATAAAATTGTCAAAACAAGTAATAATTAATTTTTTAATAATGAAAAATCAAAATTACTGGATAAAACATTAATTTTTTTTATAATCTTCAATACAAAACTATTTAAGCATAGTGGTGAAAGGGTGGAAATGAAACAGTGAATCACTGTGTGATCACACCCCCAAACCTAAACATTTTCACTCCTGGGAAAGGTCACATTTAAAAAAATTATGCATGGATATATTAACACCTTCATAAATATTTATAATTTACTTAAAATTTAATTCTTTATAGAAAAGTGATCAAATTAAAAAACACACCGAGGAGTTATTCTCAGCAAACATAGAAAAAGACATCCCAAAAATTGTTTCTGAATGAAATTTCAAGAGATGTATGAAACCAATAGAAGAAAATAATTAAAAAGTTAGTTATGTAACTAATTCTCCATGTGTGTCTTTGAAAACTATTTTATGTAATTGTTTCCACTTTCTATCAAGTAAATATAAGTTATTTTAAAATTTGTCTTATTACACAATCCTTTACACAGAACATACCCTACATACTTATTAATAAAATTTCATGGCCCACTCACTTAAGAATTCCAATAATTCAGACCATATGTTCCTGACCTTGATATCCCCATATGTTTTACAATTCATCACTCCCCTCAATATTTAATTTTTTTGTTTTCGTTTTGTTTTTTTAGGTCGTACAATAGTTAGATGACATGTACACTAGCATAGGTCAATCTATTACAGAAATGAAATAGAATAGATAAGAAAATAACATATGGAAAAATCATTTTGTAAGGTAGAGAGAAATTAACCAAACGTATATTTACCTTCTATTAAGTAATAATTTTTTACACTTTATGGTTGGGTGAAAATATGAGTAGAGAAATTATTTGACACAATTTTCCCCAAAACTACTCACACAAAGGCTACCATTTTTCTTAATGGTTTCAAAATGATACAACCATTTATATCATCGATAAACAACCACATTTCAAGAGAAAGTCACACCATAGTACTGAATTCTCACTGAAATGAAAATTTCACTATATTTTTTTGGAATGTTAAAACAATATAAAATACCGGAATTTTTCATACATTTTCAAAAAATTCCATGATTTAATGAGAATAATTTTCCATGTTAAATTTGTAATCAAAAAGTGACATTCTGGCACAAAAGTGAGGGGGGGGGGGGGGTGGAGTAACAATACAATTTAGCAAAATAAAAAGATAAAAGGAAGAAAGTTGATTTTAATTCCTAACTAACCCTAGAATTTTCCCATCCCCCAACACCTAGATTATATAGTATGCTCACAATAATAAAATATAATGTGGTAAGGAAGGATAAAACATAGTTGGTGTCATTCATAGATTTCTTCTTGAATATGAAGTTTTTTTATAGGGGCTTTGGAAGGGATTCATGAATGTGATTAATCCACTTCCCATTTATAGTCAAGGTTTTATTCGTTTCATCATTTTGTACATGAACAACACTAAATGGATAAATATTTATAACAGTGTATGGGAAAAAAAGTTGGAAAAAAGCTTAAATGGATGAAAATTCAGCCTTAAATTGTAAAGGAGGACCTTCTACACAATGTATAATTAATGATAAACGATGAAATTGTTATGGGAATCCTTGGTCCACTTTTTATAAATCCCTGAGTTCTCATATGAATATCTACATATCTCCTCCAGCTGTTGAATATGAAACTTAATTTGAGAACCTGCACCAGGGATATTAGAATTGCGTTGTTTAATGGACCAATAGGCCAAGTGCTTAATATCTATAGGGAGGGGACAACTCCTTATAAAATGTAAAATAGTGAAATTCTTGTGTCAGTTTTATAAAAATCATGATAATACTATAATGAATCATCGAGTCTAAGACTCCAAACTTTTCTATTGGGTTGATCTATTTTTTCAAGAATTTGTTTTAATTCTCTATTTAACACCTTGTCTTGAGCATTGGTTTGAGGGTGATAAGTATTAGACACTCAATTCCCAACACCATACTAACCCAACAGATATTTCATTTTTCAGTTGCAAAAATGAGAACCCGGGTCACTGAAGATGATCCTAGGTAATCCAAACCTACAAAAAATTTCGGTTCTCAAAAATTCCACAGTAGTCATGGAATCACCAGTCCTTGTGGCACAATATTCTGCCCATTTTGACACATTATCCAATGCCATATGAATGTAAAATTTATCAATGGAATTTGGAAATGGACCCATAATGTCAATTCCCCAAAGATCAAAATTTTCATGGAAGATATAGGGATGTTGTGGAATTTAATTTATTTAAGATACATTCCCCATTCTTTGACAGTGAGGAACATTTTTATAGAAATCATGGTATTCTTGGAATAATTTTGGCCAAAAGTGACCATAATCAAAGAAATTGTGAGTATTCCATTAGGGACCAAACTGTCCCCCACAAGCAAGAGTTTGGTAGAAACTATGGAAAAACAGAAACTCAAAATCGATAACACAACTCCTGAGGACATGATCATGACATGTATGAAAAAGGTAGGGGTTATACCATATGTACCAACAAGACTCATGTTTTTTATGGTTTTACTCATTTTCTTTTAAATTGGTAGGAATGAAAAATTCTAGCAAATAATTTATAATTTTTTCATACAATGGAATTACATCTTCCACTCAGCACAATTTCTCAATAGGAAACATGGAATTTATTGGAATATAGGGGGATGAGTCAATTTATGAAGATGAGAGGATCTTACTAATATGGTCAGCCACCACATTATCTGCCCCATTTTTTTTTTCTAATTTCTAGGTTTAATTATTGAAGGAGGGGCATCTAGAGAATTGTATGTGGTTTGAATTCCGGTTTTCTAAGGAGATACTGAAGGTCTTCATGGTTTGAGAACACAATGTATTCAGACCCTAAAAGGTATGAACTGAATTTATCCAAGGAAAAAAGAATGAAAATATATTATTTTTCAATTGAGGTATATATTTCTTGGGTAGGATCCAAAGTATGAGAGGCATAGGCTATGACATGTGGAGTTTGATCGACCATTTATGATAAGGCATCCCCAACTACATAGTTAAAGTCATCACACATGAGCTCAAATGGTAAATCCCACCGAGATGGTTGGATTATTGGGGGTGAAGTCAGATTACATTTCAATTTATTAAAAGCATCCTCACATTAATTATAAAAAACAAATTATTTTTCTTTTTGGAGTAAGTGAGATATGGGGAGTGAAACGTTACTAATGTCACAAATGAAGCTATGTGAAATCCAGCATGACTTATGAAAGACCTTATATCACCCACTTTTTGGTGAATGGTAGGGAAGAAATGACATCCAATTTGGATTTAACTACTTGGATACCATCTCAAAAAATGGAATGTCCCAATACTATACCTTGTATCACTACGAAATGGAATTTCTCATAATTTAATATGAGATTATTTTCAATATGGAAACATAGGATATGACCCATATTACTCAAACATTCATAAAAAGAGGATCCATAAATAGTAAAATCATCCATGTAATATTCCATACAATTCTATAGGTAATCAACAAAAATACTCACCATTTATCGTTGGAATGTACCTAGATCATTACACAGACCAAAGGGAATCCCCTTATATGTAACAGTGTTAAAGGGGTATGTGAACGTTTTATTTTCCTGATCGTCAGGGACTATATGGATTAGAAAATATATAGAATACCCATCAAGGAAAAAATATTGGGAATTCCCTACTAGCTTCTCTAGTATCTAGTCAATGAAGCGAAATATGAAATGGTTCTTTATAGTGTAAAGGTTTATTCATAGATAGTCTATGCAGACACACCAACTATTCTAAACAAAAGTTGGAACCAATTCATTATTTTCATTTTCAATTATTGTACAACCATTTTTTAGGAACTACTTATACGGGAATGACCCATTGGCTTTTATAGATGTGGTAAATGATTCCAGCAGCCAATAATTTTGTTACCTCCATTTAACAATATCATGAAGGTTAGGGTTCATTCGATATTGTTCCATCCTCACTAGTTCAGCCTCATAATTTAAAAATATATGATGTGTGAAAATTTATGGTCTAATAACAGGAATATGGGAAAGTATTCATCCCAAATCTTGTTTATAATCCCAAAAAAGCTCAAGCATTTGCAATTCAGGCTCAAGGGGGTTTGAAATAACAATGATGACACGAAACTTGTTTCGATTATCATGATACAAATATTTAATATCATGGGGAATATATTTTAGTTCCAATTCATGGGGATTTGGGATTTATGGGAGTGTGTGTGGAATTTAGAGGTCACTAATCTCATATAAATACTCAATGGTATCACCCTAATATGAGGAATGCAAATTTACAAGCTTCATAGTATCATAGATGGTCATGTAATCCTCAGTGTTCAAAATATCTATAGTAAATCAACAACCATGAAATTTTTCTAGGCCACTACAAAAATTAATGCATGATTAATTTCCCAAAATTTCAATCATGGATAAAGACAAATAACAGGATTTTGGGGAAATAAAATATGTTTTTTAGGGGAAGGGAGTACATGAATTGATTTAATAGATAGAGATGAATGCTATTCTGAGGGGTTCTTCATGGCGTCAAGGATGTTAAAGTGGAAAAATTCACCACTGAAATCCATAGATAATGTACCATTTTGGAAATTAATTATGGTTTTAGTATTTCTCAAGAAGGGCCTCCCCAATATTATTGAGGCTTGTCCATTCATCCTATCATATCCTATTTTTAGAACATAAAAATCAGTAGGAAAAATTAAAATTTTCACCCTCACTAGAACATACTCTAACACAACCCAAGGGTGTTCTATAATCCACTTTTCTAATTGAACAAAAATTATAGTGGGATTCATTTCTCTAGACAATAATAAAGAGTAAATATAGTGAGGCATCACATTTATAGAAGAACCCAAATCAATCATAGATTTGGAAAAAGAATAATACCCTATAGCACACTGAATCAAGAATATTCTTAGATAATTATATTTTTTGGATGAAATGGCTCCATAAATGTTGATACATTACTACCCAATCTCACCTTTTTATCACCATGAATTTTCCTTCAGTGTGTACAAATCTCTTTCAAAAAGATGGTGTATCATGGAATTTTCTACATGACATCAATCTAGGAGATGTTAACCTACACTTTTATAATAGGTTCCAAGATTTATTTATCAAGTAAAAATTATTTTTGTTTTCTTGGTTGAGTGGACCTTTGGGTAAATGTTAGAGTAATGTTTGTACTAGGTGAATCATCAATAGACACACTCTTTCATTTGGATGGGCTTCTATTAGTACAAAGGTTTTAAACATTTAAATTATCTTAAACGATTGGGATAATGTTCTCCTCAAGAGGGTATGACTCTAAAGGAGGGGTAATTTGTCTTTTTAAGTTAATTTCCACTCATAAGGGTGATGAAGCTGACATTTTCCTTATTACTAGGGTGGAAAAGTTCATGATAAGGTAGTATACCTGCACCATGACATTGAATTTCCACCATCGTGTATGCTAGTTGGCCTAGTTGGTTTTTATGTCTTTTATGGAAGCTTGGGTGGTTTGTAGGAATTAAATATTGTTGGAAAGTAGTTTGTTTCATCATGTATTCTATGCTATGATTAGATTTTGTAGGGGTTTTTGGAAAGGACTTTGGGTTGTAGTGGATTTTATTGGTTGTGGTGGATGACTACTCTTCCTTGGTTGGTTACATGGATGATGAGGTTGGTTTGAATACCATTTGCATATAGTCCAGGTTGTATTTTCACTAAGGGCTAGATGGATCGTAAGTTTCTTTTATAATGGGTTAGTTATAAGGGCAGCCTGGAATGATTTCCTCACAACCCACAAATGTTTCTCTCAATTGGGGGAATTGGTCAGGGTAGTGGTTGTCAGAAGAGAATTTACCATAATGGATGAGAGGAGGATATTGGGATTTACCTTGCTAAAGATAATGTTATTGATGAAGGGTACTTACCACTTCAAACTTCCTTTCCACATTTTTCTTTAATATAGCACTTTTCACCTCATGGACTCCTCAAATAGGTAAAAAAGCCCTTGAACCGAATTGTTGTGTATTCTGTGCCATGTTCTCAATTAGGGTCATTTCATGGATTTGGGTTTTATTAACCAATGCACCACCTGTAGCAAAATCAATAATATTATGATCAATAGGAATTAAACCTTCATAAAAATACAATTTAAAAGTTGATCACTAATTTGGTGGTGTGGGAAACTTGCACATAGCCTTTTAAATCATTCCCAACATTCAGGAAGTGTTTCTTTTTGCAATTGAATTATTACACAAATGTATTTTCTTATTGTTTTATTGAGAGGGGATGGGAATTATTTTTCAAGTAAAATTAATTAAATTTCCTCCCAACCTCTAATTGGTGAATTAACATAATACAACCAATCACTCAATGTGTCTTCTAATGAAAATGGAAATTTCCTATGATTTAATTGTTCATCATAAACATTATAATATTCTATGGTTGAACACATCGTGTGAAATTATTTTAAATGATTGTGTGGGTTGTCTACAATGAATTCATGAAATCTTAGCAATAAGTGAATTAAAAAGGATTTTTGTTCAAAATTGGGTTCCTCATATTGGATTTGAATATATGTGGATTGGTTATCAACATCATCTGAGGTTATTTCTTTTATTGTTTTATTATTATAATCCAAGTTATACAAGTAATTTTTATTTTTGATGTTGGCTCCAAAAGAAGAAGTGGAAGGGTCAATAAGTGTGTCGATGTTTTCTGTGTCCTCCTTCAATGGATTGTTTGGTGCTTTTTGGTGTCGATGACGTAAGATACTATTTAGTTTATGTTAAAATGGAAGTAGTTCCATTGATGAATATTTATTAATGAAAAATACCTACAAAAGTATTATTTTATAAATAATAAAACTGAAGCCAAAAATTAGCTAGAAAATAATTACAAAAGACACAATATTTTTATAAAAAATACAAACTAGAAACCAAAGCCATCCATGAAACCACCAGAAAAATTTGAATGATTTGTAGTGAAATATCAAATTGACTATGTTTTTAAAGATTATTTATAGTATAAGGAATAACCCAGGTCATCTCTCAAAGAGATTTTATTGTTTTAGAGTTTGTATTTTTAATAAAAAAGACTAAAATTGGGGGTGGTTTTGAAAATAGTTTTCAAAATAAAGTGACTTAATTTATAGAGTTTAATAGTTGAGAATCCAAATGGATTTTAAAAAATATGAGACAAATGAGTCAATGAGATTCACTAAAAACATTTCAAGTTCATTTTTCTTAGTTATTCATTCATGTTTGTATTGAATCTTTTGTTGAAATTAATTGGAATACCAATTAATTCCTAAACTTCAATTTCAATGCTTAAAGAACTGATCCTTGACATAACAATCATATTTTCAGGGTCCATAACTTATTCATAGAATAATATCTCCCAATTAAGATATAAATATCATGAAATTGGGTAATAAAATGATTATTTTGTCTTCCAATTATAACAATATAAGTCACACAATCAAAACCTCACACCGATCAGTTAGAAATTAAGGGAAAATGAATCACATGCATCAAAACAAGAATTTAAATATTAAATAATTAAATATAAATAAAATTAAATGTTTTAACTCCCAAATTACTCATAAATAGTGTCTAATATATACATCATAACTCCCATAACATGTGTTTAGCTTCCTCAAAACTAACGCCCACCGTTTAGACCATCATTAAGAGGAGGACGCTCGGGTGGATATCCTTTTTCATTTCAGCTCTTCCTATGATGATATGGAGCTATAGAAACTATAAGGGGATAAGAGTAAACAATTTCAATATCATTTCATGAATATAATAACCAAATATTGGGCACCATTTGGACAATCAAAGTTGGAGATATGGACTATATACAATCCCACCTTTTGACTTTGAGAAGATTCGATCCCATGGACACATCAGTTCGAATGGGTCCCTTAATTGAAGAATGGGAATTTTTTGTCTTCATATGAAATTTATCTCATATATATTTGGAAAATAAAATAAAATATTATTCTATTTGGATATATGGTTATGTATTAGTGAACATTTGATTCTAGTGGTGTACTTTAATCCTGTGTAGTTTGGCCCATTTTTCAAAAACTTCATCATGGGCCCTCCAAATCACCTTGATCTAAAATGTAATTATAAAAAATGTAACATTTCAATTTTAATAATGATGAAAAAATAATTGAATTAAAAATTAATTAATTTTTTTTTTATAATTTTCAAAACAAAAGTAGTTTAGCACAGTGATATAAGGGTGAAGATGAAACAGTGAATTGTGGTGTGATCACGTACTTCCATAAAATTTAACATCATGGGGTAAGTATGTACTTACATGAAGTTTAATGTCCTTTTATAAGTATATACATTGTAGTTTAATTTCATGTTGTAAGGACATACTTCTATACAATTTAACATCATGCGGTAAGGATGTGGAAACCGACATGAATGTGTGGAAATGTTGTGGCTAGGACAAAATATGGAAACATGGGAATCACTACATATCCCATGAAGATGATAATATAGCTAAATATAGTTATTAATGAATTCAACTGCGTAGGTCTTACCCATACAAAATGATGGGGCACCATTATATTTGTTTGTTGTGACTTGGCTCAGAGTTGGAAATTTCAGTGTCACTACATATCTTGTGAGGGAAGAAATCAAGTAACATATAGTTATCAAATGGGCAATAATCCATGCATGTCTAACCCATATGTGTAGGTGGTAATTATTTACGTTCATTATTGTATCTTGGACCAGGATTTGAAATCTAGGCATCACTGCCTATCCAGTGATGACTAGAATCAAGCTACATGTAGTTGTTGTGGCTCCATGAAGTTTAAAATATGGATGTTAGGAAGAGGGTGAGTTGATGTGAATAAATGGAAATGTTGCGATTGGGCCCAAAGATGGAAGTTTGGGCATCACTATATATCTCATGAGGATTAGAATCAAACCACACATATTTATTTAAATCCCATGCAGTTTGATTTCATGTGGTGAGAATGTGGGATGAATGATGTGAATTAATTTGAATATTGAGGTTGGGCCTAGGAGTGGATGTCTGGGTGTCACTAAGTATCTCATGAGAATAAGAATAAAACCACATATAGTTCTTGTAAAAGAGTAAAGTTTAACATTAGTTAGTAAGAATATTAATTGTTCATTTTAACATCATGCAGCAAGTACAATGATCTTGTAGCTCAACATCATGCAACGGGGACTCATAATAGACCTATTGTGTACATTTGTGAATTTATTTTGAGGGTAAGTCCCTACCGCAATTCCTAAGCTCATGCATGCTATAATCAGTGTGAAAAACAAGGAACTGCATGGGTTTCCATAAAATGCAAAGACATAAGGGGTAAGAAAATGGAATTTTTTACCCTGTAGTGGCTAGACCAAGATATAGATTCATGTCATCATTATGTATCTCATTGAAAATGAGAATCAATCCATAAGTATGTATAGAATAACTGTGTAGTTTAACATCATGCATCAATGACTTAGGCGACTCAACACAAATGGAGATAGACATCATGGATCTGTGAAGGTTTACATTATACTGTAAGGGAACAGGATCATCCATTATGAAATGAAAATAATACTATAGATGTGACCAAGAATATAGCTTTAGGTGTCACTACATATCATGTAATGAAAACAATAAATCCATGCATATTTATTAGAAAATCATGTAGTTTAACATTTTTTGGAAAGGAAAAACTTCATACAGTATAACAACATGTATTCAAGAATAACGATGAGACCTACTATAATGTGGATGCCGATTATGATATCTTATGAAAAGTATTTCTAGAGAAACCTCACATTGATGGGGGGTGTGACATGCTCTCCATCCATTGTTTCCAATGAGTATGCTCCATTGTATTAATCCTTATATATGATGTGAGGCCCCTCCCATTTGGGTTTTAGATTTGGGGGCTTGTTTCCTAGTATCATTGGGGTTTTTAGGACCAACACTAGTTCCCCATAGAGAAATGAGTGGAGAATTTTCTTTATTAAAGGCTCGAGCTCTCAGATTCTGTTGGACCATAAGGTTTAGAATTGTGTTCAACCTATTCTCATCCAGCTATTCCAATACATCTTGTAATTCTTGACATTTCTCATCCTCTGAGAGTTTTCCATATATGGATACTCAAAGTGAGAAAAGATATACTTCCATGGGTAACACTATGTCAGTCCCATACACTAGTGAGTACGACATTACTTGTGTAAAAGTATGTGTGCAAGTACGGTAGGCCCATAAATCATGGAAGAGTTTTTAAGGATTGGAATTCTTATCCTTATTCAACATATTTTAGAGTATATTTGATAGAGTCTTATTTAAGGGCTCTATTTGACCATTTTCCACTACATGATAGTTATATGAGTTATGGGAATCGATGTTTCACTCCTAGTATAGCCTTTTCAACTCCATGAAACTAATTTTGGTCATGATTTCCATCAATATTGTGTAAGGTACTACACACATGGTGATTATATGAGTCTTAATGAAGTTAATGATATTCTTAGTTCCAAATTCGTTGAGGGGTATGACCTCATCCAATTTCAAAAATTAGTCAGTAGTATTAAGGATGTAATTGAAATGCTTAGATGTAGTTGGGGATATGGTCCCACAACATCAATCCCCCAAATGGAAAATGGCCAGGAATATTTATCTATATATAGAAATTCTGGATGTTTATGGATGATGTTTTCAATGATTTAGAATGCACTAAATTTCTTGGTGAATTCTAAATAGTCTTATATCATGTTTTTCTAGTAATATCCTAACCTCCTAATTTGATAGAATAGCCTAATCTCAGATTTATGGAAACCTGTGAGACCACATGGAATTCTTACATGATAATAGTAATCTATCCTTCTACTATGCATATGAGGAGGATCTTATGGAATCAACACTTATAAAGGGTTTTCTTCTCAATCAAGCCATTATGTAGGGTAAATTTCACTACACGATGTCAAATTAGTTCCCTTATGGCTCTATCCATTGGGAGAGTCCAATTTTGTAGATTGAAGATTATAGAATCTATCTGTCTAGGGGTGAATATTGGTGAATCACACTCTCCGGTGGTGTTGACCATGATTGATCTCTTCTATATCCCAAATGATTATTTCTACGACCATTCTTTGATGTGTAATGCGGAAGATTGTTTCTTCCTGATCAGCATCGGCCAAGACTGTGGCTGAATTGGCCAATGCATCATCAAGAGCATTATATG
Organism: Viscum album; assembly: GCA_963277665.1. Lineage (NCBI taxonomy): Eukaryota > Viridiplantae > Streptophyta > Magnoliopsida > Santalales > Viscaceae > Viscum > Viscum album. The sequence continues at coordinate 1,523,682,288 of OY728133.1, read as the reverse complement.
ATCGGGGACAATGATACAATGTGGGCTCAAAAGGGAATTCGTCCATTAATCCCTTGACATAGCCTATGCGAGGGGCTGATTATTCTTTCTTAATGACATATTTTCCAATGATATGATTTCTCACTAACTCTAAATCCCCATTGATGTTTTGGTAGAATATTTATAGCTATAGAGACAATTCTAAGCCCATGATGACGGACTGGTATTCTACATCATTATTTGTGCAGCCTTCACATAATGAGAAATGTAGGAAAAAACTGCTTTGTTAGGAGAGAAAAATGCAATCCCCATACTAACCATATTGAGCTCTAGGTTTTCCATCCTTATCCCTATAGGATGTCATGAGGTGCCATTAAAATACATCTCCAATGTCAAGAGAGTGTCATGGGAATAGGAGATGTCTTCATCTAGAAGTTTGGAATCCTCTGGTATATTTGGTGGGGCGGGATGACCTGCAATGAAATTAGCTAGGGCATGTCCTTTCACTGGATAATGTGACACAAAATATATTTCATATTTATGATGAATGGCCACCAATTGGGGAAAGCACCAGTCATCATCAGAAAACCAATTATGTAAATAAGTAGATCGACACGATATATAAATTGGACTTCATTGTATGAAATGTAGTGCTTTAGATTTTTCACTATGAAGATGACTATGAGACAGTTCTTCTCAACATCAGAGTTTGAATTCTCATTGCATAGAACAGTTCAGATGAGGTAACAGAAACTATTATCGCTCCCCACATAATTATTTTGTTTAATTTTTTTCCCAATGTGTTTTTATTGGAGTCCACATACAAGATGAGTGGCCTCCCTTCCACTAGAGGCATCAGAATTCGTGGGTGAAACATGTACTGCTTGAGAAATTTGAAGGATTTTTTTTAAATCATCATCCCATTTATAGGAGAGTCCCTTATTAATTAGCCTAGCGAGAGGCGAGAGATTTGTCTGCCAATTTTGAAATGAACTACCGAAGGTATGAAAGTTTCTTTCGGAGTCTCCTTAATTATTTGATATTTCTGGTGGGTGACATTACTAAGATATTAGTAGTATTCTCTCAGTCAACCCGAATTCTATAGTGGCATTCCAGAAAAAAACAAGTAATTTTCTTCATGTTACCCTGAAAATTTATTTCAAAAGATTCATATTCAGATTGTTCTATCACAACTTGTAGAAAATTGTTTGAAGATTCATAATGTGATTACACTACTATCGGGATTTAAGCACCAATTCATTGACATTACATTCATATGTCTTTACCATGAACTTATAAATGATATGGTTAATGGTGAATTGATATGTGGTACCATCATTCTCCCAGAAAATGGTCATGACCTGATAGAAAAAGATCCCATGAGGCACTTTGAAGGTAGTGGATTCTTCATGTTTGAGGGTCATCATTATCTGATTGTACCCCAAGTACCCATCCATGAAAGAAATGGATTGGAAACCTACAGTTGGATCAATTAAGATTTTTTTGATCGGTAATGGTAAATCATCCATTATAAAATTTTGATTAGGGACTATAAAATAAATTCAAACCCAAATCTACCCATTATTATTGAGAAGGATGATTTTTGAAAGCCATCTTGGGTATTTTACTTCTCATATAAAGTTGGCTTCGATCAAATTGTCGACATCTACCATTATATTGCTTGCATGAGAGGGGTGAGTCCTCTTAACTACATTCTGGAGGCTTCAATGATCATCTGGTATCTTGAGATGGTGTGTATCAACATCTAAGTTCAGTCTGGGAATTTCTATGTAGTCCCATGTGATCCCATATCTGTGATGATTTGGAAATACATTGAATATCTCATTCTTTTTGAGGGGTATAGAGTCACTAGTTAGTGTAAGTTGTGGGTATTTCTTTATTCCCAGATTTAATGACCTAATATCATCAATGGTGGTGGAGATTCCTTCCTCGAATGATGGAGGGGTGTTCTAAAGGTCAACTACATTTTCTTCCATCTCTGATTCTGTGGAGGCATTTTTATATAGAGATCGAAATTTAGGGGCTTTACTATCATCATCACGGTGAAAGAGTCCATGAGAAGGGACATTATAATCCCCTGTTGACTGATCCATTTTAGATAGATATTGGAGATAATTGTATTCGTTGTTTCCACTGGGGGAAGGAGGGTCTTGAACCTCCAGGATTATATATGTGACCCCAAACAGGTTTATGGGGAGTACATAGTCATCATCGAGCATACTCTAGGGATTCATAGGGGGTTGTCCCCAAGACATTGGGAGTGAAAATATGTATATCATCATCTAACATTGGGTGTTTTCCACCCCTTTTATAGAAATATTCTTCTGTATATGTGGCCCCTTATGTCTTGAAGGTAGAATTATCAAGATTTAGAATGCCAACTTTCCCAATAATGAGATACTTCAGACATTGGTAGGATGATGAATGTATCTCTAGGTGGCTATAGAGCCAAAGAATTCTGAGAAGGATTTTATAAGAGGTATCTTACAGGATTACCATAAAATCAGTGTCTAATGTGAGATCCCCAAAATGTGATTCATGCTTCATTTTCTCAAGAGGCCTTTGCTCATGTTTATTGTACCCTTGAATGGTAATCTTAGTGGGAGACAAATCCATTTCACCACATCCAAAATTTAGTATGGTTCATAATGGGATAAGATTAATCATAGAACCATTACCAACCATATTTCTTTGGAAATTGATGTTATTCAGTCTTCCCAAGATATATAGGGTTCTGATGTGTCCTTGAATGGATTTTTACCGATCTTGATAAGTGATTGAGATGACGACATGACATTCCGATTCCATGGTCTCCACTCAATAGAACTAGGCTGCAGTGACTTTTCTCTTGAATTAATGAGGGATCTAGAGGGATTCAACAAGTACCTATATGTGTTATTTTGAAAGATAGAGTGCATTGAGGGCCCAGATCATAGATGCGACTTCCACCAGCTATTTCAAAAATTGGTATTTTTGTGCTAGAGGTCAGCTCTTCCTGATATGGGGTTACTCTTGGATGTGTGGATAAGGATACAAGGAACATGGGATGGATGACCATGGCACCTATATAGAGGCCAAGGGATTATCCTCTGCAAATGGAGTAAGTCGTGCTAACCTTCCCCATTTCCTAAGCGGATCAGATTGGACCCCCACTAAGATGTCATGCAAGACAATTTGGTGGAGATGATTGTTAGAGGGTTATGAGATGCCTCCTTGTCTTTTTCTTAGGATTATGTAGTGATTTACCATGAGTCTTAGATTCATATTCATTTTCCATATGGAAATGAATAGAATATTGTGTTTTACAACTTCTGCGTTCTCCCCTATATCCTCATCTCTGATGTATATGGATTTTTATTCCCCAGTTATGTGTGGTAAAATCATGCTCTTGGGAGAAATAATTATTATATAAGGGATCTAATAAGTGTATCTTATTGAAAGAACCAAATATGATCTCTTCTTATGATGAAAATTCTACTTGGCGGGGTATCTCTCATACCTCAGATGATGAAGGGAGAAAGCCGAGGAGAGTTCGTTATTACTTTGTATTAGAATATGACTCTTAATATTTTGTTTCTTCTTACTTTTGGTGGTCACACCCACCTTTGGGAGGCATATTTGGGGTCTCTTTCTTGGGAGGTGGATCTATTTCAGGTTTACCCAACTATGATTTTAGAGTGGCATGAGTTTGAAAAACTTTCATTCTAGTCATCCAGTTGTTAAATTTTCACGATTGTCTGGCCAAGACTTTTTTCCAATCACTCTCTTCTTCCAGTTGGATCACACTTATATAATTCACCTTCTCTAGGGAGTTATCTAAAAACACATGTCCATATTCAATAATGTCTTGAAGGATGCATTTGAAGATTAATCAGTTTTAGATATCGTGACTCAGCCTTCACTGGAAAGGTTAATATATGGGATGATCGGTGAGGTTGACCTCATCAGGCTTTCTGGGTTGCAGAAGTGTGAGTATGTTATTGTTCATTCTTACTAAGAAATAACTGGGATCTTTTTCATTTTGGAAGGAGTATAATTTTTTAAGTCGTTCCTCAAATCCTGGGAGACCTTGATTTCTCTATGCTTCTGGACAAGATAAATTCTATGGTTTTCACTACTCTATAAGATGTTTTGTGTAGTTATAGTACTTCCTAGGTATTTGGAAAGGTACTACGATTTGATTGATAGTGACAACTATAGACTCTGCTATGGCTGGAGTTTCCCCTTCTGCCGTGAGCTAGAGTCATGTTATGGATTGGGTTTGCTAGATGGATTCATCTAAATGTTGGCCTATTTTGGAAAAATTGTGAAATGAAATTGGATATTTCTATAGAATCATAGGTTTCTTCAACTCATCCCTAATATTTTCATCCCAATGTTCCAATAGTTTATCTTGAGGGAGATGGATTCTGAGTGAGGAGGTCAAACCCCTCCACATTTCTATGAAGTCAGAAACCATCTCATTATTATGTTTTGTTTCTAGTTTGTCAGGTCGAAAATCACCATCTTCCTTGGTGTAGAAATAAATTAATAAAATAATTGATGATTAAGGTCTTACCATCCTAAAATGAATCCTAATGGAAGATATCTATACTAAATAAAAGGATGGACTTGTCAGAGTTAGTTCAAAACACTTCATATTTTTTGCCTCTTATTGATCTTGAAGGCCAATCATTAGATCAAACCATGATACAAAGTGTGTGAAATGTTGTTTAGGGCCACCATTACCATTAATATCTAATAAGGTAGGATAATAAATATTTTTTATAGTTAAAGTGTCATACACCCGATCAAGATATGGATTCCTCTTAGAATTCCTAGGTTCACATCTCCCTTCAATGGCCTCTATTCGTGTAGCTAGAGAGTCGATGATATTAATGAGCTCTAGTGGAAGTATTTCATCAACCATATACCATATACAGGAATCTAGTGGGGATTGATGATGTGGACCCACTTTTATATCCTCATGATTTTTTATTCAACCCAATATTGAAAAGTTGTCCTACGATGGGAGAGGCTATTGTCGTAATTGAGGGAACCCATGATCATTTTTGGCTTCCTCATTTATGTGGGATAAAGTTCTCAAACCATATCAAACTTGATTTTTAGAAACCTCTCTTGTTGGAGGATCATCCATGGGAGGGAGAACATTCATCTTCACCTAAATATGATGCTCAGTGGGGATATTTCCTCTGAGTAACTCCTCATTGCTTTTTCAGAATATTTGTATTTTGGTAACATATTTTGAGAACTGTTCCTCTGGGGAAGGAACCCAGTTTCTTTTGAGAGGTTATTGGGACGTGGTTGTACCCTTACCATTGGTGATATTCCGTCATGGAGGTAGAAACATGATATCTAGATGTGCTATGTTTTTATGCTATGATTGCTTCCTTGTGCGTGAAACCTCTTTTGGTGCATCTATGTTATCCTCCCCCCGAGGCATGTTTTCCATGTCTCCACCTTATACACTTGTGTTTTTCTTAATATCTACCATGTTGATCGTGACAATGTTTAGAGAGGCATATCATGCAACGGTGTTTATTCCATTAGTTTTTATGCAAGAAGCTAATTTTAGACATTCTTCTCGAGGATATTTATTTGAATCCTTGGCCATGTTAGTCCATTTTCATTGCAACCCAAATGGTGATGATTGTCATCACCATATGTTCCTCCCATTTTGGTCTAAAAATGTTGGTTGTAATGGAGTTTCTGGTCATGGCAGTCAAATATGCCCCAACCTGTAGGGGTTTGTCTTGTGGCAGGAGGAGACGGTGGAATTCCGACCACAGATTGATTCCTCCAAACCCGGAAAATATTGATTCCCTCTGTGGTTCCAATGATGAAAATTATATAGCCCTACAGGATGGAAGTCATTTATGGTCACAATTAGTATGGATTGGTCCAGTTTTGACGACCCAATAATTCTATTTGGGGACCTAACGATTCCTGAGATAGGTATGAATATATAAATGCCCCCATCCCAGTGGGGTGGGGGTGATCTTGAATCCCAATGATGTCTCTAGGATCCTCTCAGGGGATGATGAACCCGAAAAGGGTGGCTGAGATATAAATTCCCCTTCCAAGTGGGCTGGGGTTCACCTGCAGCTACCAAGGTTACCACCTGAATCCACTCAGGAATTAACAATCCATGGGATGGAGTCAATGATAGATATTCTATTGGACTAAGGGGATGGGTCCTCTCCTAGACATTTTTCATGGTACCAGCTACTATGGACCATGTATGCAGCACAACTATTCTTGTGTAGGAGTTGGGTGCAATTGCAGCCCATGTTGAGAAACATTCCTTACATGAAGTTGTTTGGGTGCTCGAAAATTTGTTATCCATGATGTAATATCAATGAATTCTCTTAAGGGTAACCATTTTAAATTATTTTGGCTATCCTCACTCTACCTCTATGGTGTTTGGACACCATTGGAGCATGGGCATTCTGTTGTAGTGAAAAACTGGCCTGAGCGTTAATTAGTCTCTTTATCTTTCAAGATGCTATAACATTGCAGGATTTTGTATCTAAGGGGTTATTCAATTCTCAGGGAGCATAAAAGTGTACGAATCCATACCATTCCTATCCTCAAAATATGGATGTATGATTTGGGTTCATAAATTTTACTCTAAAGAGTTCAAATGCAACAGAGACAAATGTGTTTCAGATATGTGCTATGATTTTCTGGTTTTGGATTTTAGGCCATGGAGACAGTAGCCAGGCCTAGTTCAAAACAAATTATATTGATTTTATGAAGGTGACACTCGTATCCTCGATAAGGGAGAAGTAGTACCTTTAATCACTAATGAGTACCCAACATATTTTGGCACAAGTAAGGAATTCACTCCTTTTCTTGATCATATGGGATCTCATAGCTGGATGTAATGAGGGGCCAGAACATGATGGGGAGGTTGTTTCTAGGCAAATATCTACATATTTCAATGTTATCCTCATCCTCATCAGACTTATATGCTTTCATTTGGCCAGACCATAGAAGATGCGTTTGATGGTCCACTACTGATGGGAGTGGGGTGCTATGAGAAGTCGATGGGGAACCATATGCAGTTGAACCTGATGAATCAAGAACCTATCTATATGATGGTTTCATAGTTTTGAACACCTCTATATAAGGGGGAATTTTTATAAAGGTAGGATTTCCATTCCCATGGGAGATATCGCTGTGGGGAGGTATACCATGGTAGATGTTAGGTGTAAAGTCCCTACTATCCATATCCACACTTCCACGAGAAGGACTATCATGGTAATGAATACCATCTACTTCTACTTTGATAGAAGAGTTTATAGACCCCAGTGGAGTTGGAAATGTGTCACAAATAACCTCAAGTACAATGGAAATGATTATATTAGAATTTTGGACCATGTTTTTCATCATGGTTGGAATATATTGACCTAGCTTTTGTAATTGTGTAGAGAGATGAGCCTGCCATGTGACCATTATTGGAACTAGTATATAAACATATAGGGCTTCAAGAGTATGGGAATACTACTAATAATCTATTATAATATGATGATGAGTCTTATGATTAATGAAAATAATGTGATCACTTCCTGAGACATGTTATATTCTCACCTGATGAGTGTCGGGCATGACATAACTATGAGCCCAATCCTGATACTTTATAAGAAACTATTGGTCTTTCATGGCTATAATATGAGATTTCCTATAAGAATGTGCCACTCTAACATAGTGGGCCCCAGTTGGATTAGGAATATGACCATGATCCAATTATTAATTCCCTATCAAAATATGTTGACGGACCTCCAGAATGAGAGAAATAATATGAGCTTCCCCATATATTTACTTGGAATGATTCCGATAAAATCATTCATTAGTGGAATTAAGAATATGTGCCCAGTTTTCATGATCTTCTAGAATATACAGAAAATATTTATTGATAGTAATGTGAGCCTATTTCAAGGCTTGTGCTACTCTCACCTGATTAGATCTAGTAAGGATGATAATATTCTTCTGATTTTAGGCCTTTGGAGTATGCCATTAGAATTCTTCGTTAGGAATGTGAGCATGTCCCGAGGAATGTACTCCTCTTACATGGTTATCCTTGGAAAAAATGAGGATATTATCTCAACCATGGGACTTTGGAGTATGCCACTATAATTCTTCAAATGGCATGTGGCCATGTTCTGAGGCATGTGCCGCTTGCACATTGTGAGCACTAGATGGATCAAGAATTTGAGCCTGATCTGATGCCTCACCCTTCATTGGGATATATTGATAATCCATTTGAGTAAGAGTAATAATGTTCCCTTTTTACAGTAAAACCACTTATTCACAATGATAACAGTGTTGAGCTATCTTGGATATATGGATAAGAGTATGTGCTGGTCCATTCATCTACAACTGTTCCATAATATTCCAACAGAGTTCTACAATTTTTGCTAAAATATATTTGAAATTTAGCAATGTGTGTGTAGGAATATGATCATGCACATTTTCTATCTCCATGATAAAATGGAACAAATATTCAATTGAAGTGGGGATATGTGCCCACTTATGTCCTCATAATTCAACCAGAATATGATGATGGGATTCATGCAAGGGGTAAGATTATGAGCCTCCCTCATGCCTGTTGTTGGAATATGCCTGCAAAATTGTTCCAAAAGAGTCGGAATATGAGCCTTTTGGATGGTCCCCTCCAGATTATACTGGTAGGAATCATCAGCATGGGTAGTAATATGATCCCTCTTCTTGGTATCCAACACCTCCCTCCTCTAACGAGTCTCCCTTATATCCTATGAACGGGAATCCGGTGTTTCATTGTGTTTGATGGTACCCTTAGTAGTATAATGATGGTTACCAGTGGGATGGTGTTGGTGATAGAGGTAAACAGGTTCCTCCTTGGAGGAACCTTTTCTAAAAGGGATCCATAATTAGGGTCATAGAACACCTTCATCAAATATGGAAGATGGTGGTAATCTCACTCTAGGGATAAGCCCCCAAAGCTATTAGTCACGGTGACGAGAGATAATGTCTTAGTATTAGCCTTTCTCAGGAGATGCAGACTCGCCGATCATCATGCCTAGAGAACATCATGATCATCTTCCATGTTGAGGATTGTACCATGTCAGTTGTACTACTATATCATTGTATGTTCCACTAGTTGTTGGAGTTGTTGAGTATGTGATATTATCATGTGACCCATAGAGGTTGTAGTTGCAGATGATTTTCTAGAGTGAATGATGGAAGATGAAGACTTTTTGCCAAATCTAAATGTTTTAAATATCTAGAATCATGCAGATAATAGGGAACAATATTACCAATTAATTCAATATCACAAGAATAATGTGCTCAATCATATATTTATGGTTAACAAAATTGTTCTCATATTCCCTGATTCGGCCATTAGGCTCATTTGGACTTGTCAAATTGAGGATATAATTCTTTCATGATAACCCTAGTTATAGATGATTTTTTATAAGATCATTATGGTCTTACTTCTTTTTTTTATGGTGTTTGAAAAACAAATTGACCCGACACATTATAACATGATCATTTTGTTATCAACGGTATGCACTTCGACATTATTATTTTGTTCGTATATAAGGGAAAATGAAATGGCCTAACAGATAATAACCAATCATTTTATCATTGGAGAGATTCATTTTAGGTAAAAAATTTCATTTTTTAATGTTTTTGAGGAATGGAATGGGTTTTTCTTGTTGGGATACCATATGAACTTTTTTGAAAAACATCCAATGGGTCCCCTATCTATATTTGGGTACATACCTACCATCCAAAGGTTAGGGATTATCTAGGTATTCAAGAACATCAACTCTTTGAAACTCACATTGGTTGAGAGGATGTGAGGTCATGATCATCACACCCTTTTTGGGGGAATTATTTCCTACTCTTATACTCTCTTAAATACTAATGATATGATTGTCAATATCTTACTAATATTAATATGGGACCGATTATCCTATAAATGGTATATTTTTTAATTTTCTCATTAAACAAAGAAATGGAGTCTCATTGATGTACTGAGGGAAGTGCGGTCTCATTGGGGAATCCATCTCTATGGGTCTAAATGTCTTCATACATCCCCTTAACGATGAACAAAAACAATTTGTTCTAAAACTATATAACCATATGCTTTGGAATGCTCTTCCACATGACAAGGCGACTAATATCTTAAGGAAGAGATTTAGCCGTTATGAGGAGTCTTATATATCCTAGTTATTACAAGAATCAAAACCCACATACTTCATTGATCACATGCAGTTTAACATCATGTGGAGAGGAAATATGTGCTAGTACTCAAACACAAGATTGTTGATCTTTGGTCTCAAGGAGACATCCTACGTGTCCTGGTTTTGGAAGGAATCAAATTCCTCATTTTTTGAATTATAACATTGGTATTGGCTCAAAGGTAAATTCCATAATATGAGGGGTGTTCATTCCATACATGTTGTCAGGTATTACATGCTAGGGTTGACCTGGTTAGTGGAGATTCATGTTTCCTAATGAGGATTCCATTGTATCTCCCTAAGACTAGGTGAGATGTGCTTGGTGTGAGAAATAAGGGGGATAAGATGATCAGCCTAATGGTAGATAGACTTGGAAATTATGTATTGGTACATTCCTTGGGGTGTTTGGGATATTTCTTGGTCCTTGGAAAGGAATCCTTCGTATCCCATTTATGGTGGGAATTAGAGTTCACGTAGTTCATTTACTCCACTGGGACAGACCCCAAGGTCTATACCCATATATGGTGGTTTTTTCATGCCATGTTGGATTCCTTACTGAGTAGGGACATACAATATGATGGAACTAGTTGGGGCTTATTCACTAAGGTTTACCTTGTAACCATGGGGTGTATAGTGAATATGCCATGATTAGTGAAACTCTCTATACTCATGTGAGATATGGATGTTGCGAGAAACAAGGGTTAGAAAGTGATCAAATTCATTGCTTTAGATATAGGGTTGGATACAAGGATAACCTTGTATAATTAGTATAGAGCTCTAACCTTGAAGACACAGCCTAGTATCTTGATTATATAAGGGAAAAAGTCATCATAGTTCTCTTTATATTGGGGATTAGACACTAAGGATGGATTGAAGCATCAAATCAGGGGATTCCCTTGTATCCTGGCCTGCTGGTCTAGAGGGTATCACATGAACTATTTGGATTGTCTTAGAAGTAATCTCATAAACTATCTTGACACACATGAGGGGTATCACAAGATTCAGTGTGACATGGTCTGAAGGTTATAATATGTCTTGTATAACATCACAAGATGTCATTGAGAGACCTGATCATCATGTCTAGAGGGCATTGTGGGTCTTATCTCGCTTTCCAAGAGGGTGTCGCGCAATCTTGGTTGACATGCCCAGATGAAACACAGAGGCTTGACAGATATGAGAGAATGTTGTTATATGAGTTAAAATATGTATCTGAAGGACATTATAAGGCCTGGGTGATAGACCCAAAAGGGTCCTCGACACAAATGTGGTGAACAAAGATGGGTCATATGACTTGGTTTGACATGTTATGTGGATTTCTCATTTTACAAACTGCATAATGAATGAATTTTTTTGGATCTATGCGATGTATATTGGTGATGTCATGTGTCCTTGTATGACTCACACGTAGTGCATGAGGGCAACAAGCATTTTTTTGTTATATTTTTCCAATATTGATCTTGGTTTCACCCTTTTATTTTGAATGATTTAGGTTTATTCAATATCATTTTATTTTAAGACTCATGTGATCTGAAAAACATGTTTTATGTTCTTAACACACCTTGCTAGTATCCCTTGACATGATCTATGAACGATCACAAAAAATACCTTATGTATGGAACATGATCACTTTAGCATATTGCAGATATTCTAAATGATGAATGTTTGGATGGATTCATGATTGGTTGATCTGATAAATATTCTCTTGCACTAGAATTAGATACTAAGAGCTATTTTGTGCATAGTTGTGGTGAGCTTCCAGATCAAAAATAAAACCCTCCTTTGAGGTTGTGGTGTGGAATTTATAGGCTTTCCCACCTTGATTATCCATGGATTTGTGTGGAATATCTGGGGAAAATATATTCTAGATTCGGCAAGTTGGGATAGCACCACACAGTTTTGTTACCCTATTCCATGGATGATTCCAAGTGTGTCACATGATTTTCAACAGTCTCATATCTCCTCATTCAACGATTCCTTTAGAAAATTATTTCTGATTGATGAAGACTGGTTTGATCATGAGGGCATGTCAAAGGAATTTTCATCTTTTCCTATGGACATTCCCAAGGGCCTTTGCGATATCTAAGGTTCGTGTCAAAAGGCATTTGGGAGATGCTTTATGGCTTGTTTGTGTGTCACTAAAAGACAAGTATGATTTATCTGGGGGTCTCATGGGACCGCACTGTAGACTTCCTTGGTGCGTCACAAACATTTTATGACTGCAAGTACCTTCAACCTCATCACTCTTTTTTTAAATTGTTTCATGTGACAATGTCTCGGAGTTAGGTGATATTTCATAAGTAATGTTAAGGAAAATCACTCTATTTTTTTAGTGATTCCCCGCATGTCCAATATGGGACATATGGGAGTGCGTGAGCATGTCAGGGACAAATCCATCTGTTTTCCCTTAGTGAACTGAATAGGAAGCATTTTGTTTCTTCGACATACCTAAGGACCTCCTTTTAGAGAGGTTGAGAAGTCAAAGGGACTTTGTGAAAAGAGGAGAACATGTAACCAAAGACTCATGGTTCCCTACAGATCACTGGGGGAATTTCACATGTCCTTCAGTGACAACGAGTACCTCTCGCCACTTTTTCTCTATCCCCTTTATTTTATTTTAGAATGGTTCAGGTGTAATGAAAAATTTCAAGTGTAATGTCAAGGATATTTAGTCAATTTTATGATGATGCCACATGTGACCAATATAGGTCATATAGGGATGCACAATTATTTTTCTAGAAAAATCTATCTCTTTGTCATTAGGTCACTAATGGGGAAGCATATAGTCACCAGGACATACCTGAGGATTTTTGTGTGGTGAGGATGACGAGATAAAGAATTTCAGGAGGTGAGGTAGACATATCACCAACATCTTATAGTGTCTTGCGGTTTCTCTAGTGTCACTCCACATGTCCTTTAATGACCACGAGTACCTATCACATCTTTCCATTCATCTCATTTGTTTTATTCTTCAATGGTTTGAGAGTTATGTAAATTTTTCTCTATAAAACTAAGGAACTTTATCTTTTCGAATGATGATATGGAGAATAAACTATACAACCATTGGGGGTCTCACCCTTTGGATGAAATTACTCTTTATTATCAAGGGAATTTTGGATGGGTTTTCAAGAACATTCAAATGAAAAACCATGTGACATGGGGGTGTTCATTCGGTTGTCACCATGCAACCATTGGCTGTCTGGAGAGCCATCGTGGGAGCAGGAAGGTTTGTTGAAGTGGATTCCATGAGATTTATTATAGGTTATAAACTACACATGATGTCTATGCGTGACATTGAAATGGTCACGCAATCATGAGTCCCTCATAGGCTCATGCGATCAGCAAGTCATGACTCTATTAATTTTATGTGGAAGGTAATACCCATATTCAGATATTTATTCCTTTTTATTTTTTTTCTGATTCTTATTTGGTGGGAGTCAACCCCAAACCCCCCAAATAAATTTTCATAGATCATAAATTTTATTCAGAGTCCTGTAATTACTTGAGGCTATATATCAATTTTTCATGATATCATAGTTGTACCTGGGAAGTGTCTTACAAAATGTTGTTAGAAAATTTTCTTTTAAAGTAATAGTAAATACATAGAAATAGTATAAAGTAAATGGATGGGACATAATATTGAATCAATGTTTACATTCCTCATCAACATAATATTAATAAAATTATATAAATTATTGGATTTTTTTGTATTAGATTTGATTTATTTATGAATTATATTTTGGTTGATTATAGTCACTTGGATTGATTATGGGGAGTTGTCTTCTCATGAATTAATCTTGTGATATGGGACATGATATATGAGCACTGATATGTAAATGTGAATGATAAGTTATTTTCTTATAAAATGATTGAATTATTTATAAACCGATTAATATTTTGGAGTTTATATTAATAATGATTTAATATTTTAAATCAAATGAGTTGCTTTTAATGATATAATGTGATTGATTTAATTTGATTATTTTTTTAAATCCTATAAATGGAATGAAAAATTTTGGGTAAATTTTGTGGAAAAAAATTAATATAGATTTCTAATTAGTAATTTTATTTTTTAGAATCATGGAACTATAGAAGAGTTTTGATGACCTTGATATAAAATAAGTGGATCATTAGTGATCTAATAAAGATTATGTGGATGTAAATGCTAATAATGATCTATAATAACAATTTAATAAAATGATAGTTGAATAAAAAATTACTAATAGTTTTCTTAAAGCATAAGGAACAAAAATTTTATAATTTTATGTCCATTAAAAATGAATTAATTACTTATCATGTGATGCAGTTATAAAAAACATGCACTTTGGGATATTATGAAATTGGCCATAATTTGTCTCCCAAACATAAAATACCATTAAGCATTATAACCATTTCAAAAGTAATAATTCAATAGTGACTATTATGATTAGTATATATTAACAGTAAAAAAAATATAATTAATATAGAATAAATAAGTTGTGTCCTTGACCAATATGATTGTACCATATGAAACACATTTATCAGAGCTTCTGAGGGAGATCACATCGCATGGATTTTACCTTGGCCATTCCCAATATGATATTTAAATATTGAAACTTGAGAGAAATATTTTATAGGATAATTTCAAGATTATTTAGAACATTTCCCAAACCTTGTTCATCATACCACCCCAAAAATAAACTTTTATTATAGACCATACCCTTAGGTTATATATTTGTATAATAAGGGGTAATGTAACTTGATCCTAGTAGTATGAATTATTATACTTATTTATAATAAAAAAATAATTATATTTATCCATTTTAATTATTAATTTACAAATAAACATGATTATAAAACGATTTTGATGACAATAATTTTTTTGTGAAAAAATAAAAAAATTTAGTTTTGGGAAATATTTAGTTCCAATTAAAAAAATTGTAAAAAATTAAATAAAATTAAAATGAATTTTATTATCATTAAATAGTCTTATAAAAAATATTTACATCTAAATAAATTATAATATATTTTAATTAATCCCCATGTAATTTTTATAAGGGTTAAAATGTTTATTTTTCTGTGAAAGATAATATTTTTTAATAAATATAGATTTTTATTTAAAATTTAATATTACTATATTTTTTGATAAGTTTGAAATAAATATGAATTTCGAAATTAGAATGTCAAAATTATCCAATGGTGAATTTTTCAAAATTTATCAAGCTTTCAAATTTTTGTTAAACATTAAATGATGAATAAATATAAGGAAATTATTATGACATCATAATAGCCTAAAAATTATTTAATAAAATATATAAAAGGAATCCATGACCAAAAATATAATTCTTATATAATATAATGTGTTTTGGTGTTATTTGATTAAATTCACAAACCAAAAATCAATCCACCGAAATGTATATTATATTTTAAGGTTTTCAAAACAGTTCATTATGAACATGACTCATTTCCTCATCAATAATGGTATTATTTTAATGAGTTTAGTTATTATCCTAATGAAATATTGAAAACTACAACTTTTTGGGAAAAACCATGGGTAAAAAGAAAGGGATGGTTTTTATTTTTGATTACTTTATTACTTATAGCCCAAAACCAGAGTTTAGATATTAATAATGAATTAACCTCTATTTTGATATAAATACAAACTCAAACTCCCATTCCTCTTCACTAAAAAACCATTGAGCATTAATTTACTCTCCCATACCTCTATATATTTATACAAAGGATTTCTCATGTTCTTATTAAGATCCTCTATTTTTTAAAAGAACCATATAAAGGTAAGGGATTCGATTCATCTTTTTTTATTCAAGTAATTTATTTATATTAATCATTTTTTATTTTAAATTTTAATATTAGAATATTTTTTATATATCCCTTTACTATACATATGATTCCCATGTAGTTAGATACTACACTTAACATCTATTAATCCCTTCCTTGAAACATTATATAGACCCCTTATGCTGCGAATTTTATTCCATGATTTTCCATGCCAAACTTTTTTATTGTGAATATGCATCCCAATTTCCTCTCAATGGTATTAACATAGTTGTTAAAATTAAAAACTTATTGGGGGAATTATCATAATTTTACCCACACTCTTTAATTGTGGGAATAAAATTGATGAATGATATTCTTATATTGCATTATCTATGTGGAACATATGTACATGATATGAATGTGATGGGTATGCCCAAAATTATATATCCCTATGATAAATTGTGTAATGTTTTTATGTTGTGAGATACAATTTATAGTGAACTTCTGATTATGTTAAGAACCCTATGTTACTATGTCTTGGTGGCCAACATTCTAATATTCTCAAAGTGTTATGTTTAATGTTGTTTCCACATTTTTAGGATGCCTTGATGTTATTATCTGATACAATTCTTTTATGTTTCTATTTATTATTCTAAAACTTTTACAAACACGATATATATCTATATACTTACATGTATTTCTTTCATCATGATATTCATTGATTATTCGCTTACTGATATTTATAGCACACTCTTTTCTTATGTACGTCCTCAGGTTATCCCATGTTTCTTAGTAATATTTATAGATTTTTAAGGGCATGTAATGGAGTTTTAAAATAATATTTGTTTATCCATATTTCAAGTCATCATGATATATATCTAATTTTCCAAAGAAAATATTCCCCTATAACATTTGTTATTGTACTATGTGAATATTTTTTGTAATAAATCCTGAAATAAAACATATAAAAGATATAGGCTTTCATAGTTGGTATCAGAGAAATGTCCAACTATTTCGGTGGAATATGATTAAAAACACTTATTGAAAACCATATGGATCATACTAAACATATGAAAAATTACTATATTTTATTAAATTATAGATTGAGTGGTTTCTAATAATATAAATCATTGTATAGATACTGAAAGTGGATGCCGATATAGAACAAATGTTCATAGAGGTAAGAAATCTGAAAGTAATCATTGGTCATTTAATCAAAATATAAATGGTACATGAAAAAGGGCTTACTTTACACACAACTTGAAACACCTCGATGATATGTTTTAGTAAATATACTAATTCTTTATTAAATTTTTTTAAGGGAAAACAAATTCCTATGAAATTAAATATTTGGAAACAGGTTATGGATAAAATAAATTTAAACATATAAATACATAGGTAAGGAATACATGAAATTTATATGTTATCCCTTAAATGTTCATTGTTACTATTAATATGTTTAATAGTTTGAGAATTATCATCTTAAAGTCTATCTTTGATGAACTCAATGATTAGAACCTTAATCAAAAAGTGAATAGGAGGGTTATTGAATGAATAATTTTTAAGGAAACATTTTATAAAAAAGTCATTTCATTTATTTATTTTCAAAAGTGTGAAAAGAATGTTTTCTATTAACTTATACATTTAGAAATAATATTCCCAATAATATAAATATTATCTTCTTCTAATATTTAATTAATTTAATCTACGGTTATTTTAAAAATAAATAATTATCTCAATATTCAATATATATATATTTATTGAAGGAATAATTTTTAAGGAAACATTTTATAAATAAGTCATTTCATTTATTTATTTTCAAAATTGTGAAAAGAATGTTCTCTATTAACTTATACATTTAGAAAAAATATTCCCAATAATATAAATATTATATTCTTCTAATATTTAATTAATTTTATCTAGGGTTATTTTAAAAATAAATAATTATCTCAATATTAAATATATATTTAATTAAAATTTTAATAAAATAAAAGGATATATTTATCAGGTTTTTAGAGGAAGGTTAGAGATTTATTTTAAATGTATTTTTTATCTTCTTTAATATCCATTAAAAATTATTATAAAATCATATTAAAATTTTCAATTATTATTAAATGATCCAATTAATCATGGTTTGGTTGGGTTTCATTCAATGTTATTTCGAGATTTTTTTGAAATATTTAATTTTTTTGGGCTAGTGCACAGTTGGCGCACAGTTTTTCCAAACCATTCCCCATATCAGTCAAAACTGTGCAATCCCAAAAAGAGCGGTTTTGAAGGGATTTCTTGTGGTTTGAAAAACTGTCCATCCACCTTAAAGAAGCCTTGAACCTGGAGAGAAGGTGTGTGTGACTAGGGCATAGGGTTTTTATAAACCGTGTGACACATCCCAACTAACACTATATATAAGTTTTTTCAATAATAAATTAATTTTTTTGAATCTAAAAACACCACTTTTAGGTTCATGGTATACTTTTACGACCCCCATACGGTTTCTTCTTCCTTGAGGGATCCCAGAGAATTGTTTGGCCACTATAAAGGCATCTGTAAGAGAGTTGAAGCTAGGGGAATTACATTTGATATTCTTCTAGTACGTTTTCTCTCCCTATTATCTTTATTCTATTATATCCACTTTACTCCCTATGGTTTTATATATCTCTATGTTGATTTTATGATCTAAGAACCCTTCTTTCAGATCTCAAATCTATGTGTGATTACCCAATCCCGTTATTTTCTTTCTTCATTGGAAAATCAAGATTATTGTTTGGAGATTCAAGATCCCATGATCTCGAGGATGGTGGTTCTGTTATGATAGAAAAATTTTATTAACCGTAAATTTCTTGATTTAAATTCAATTTCCTAAAATATATTTAAATTAGTTTATTAAAAACCCAATTTCATTGAATTGGATTATTTGATTTTTTAATTTAACCATTTGGCATGAAATGGGGGAAAACCCACAATTCTAATGAATTGTCATGTATTTGTGAAATTGGATGGAATTTGGCTAAATTAAATTGTTTAATTTAATTTGTGGAATTTGGATAGTAAAATTTATTTGAAGAATTTGATTTTAAAAAGGTATTTTTTTAAATGTCTTGAAATTATTTTGATATAAATCCATTGGTTTTATCTTAGAAAAGGCAAGATTTTATTAAAAATCCATTATGGGTTTTAAATAGAAAATTGGAATATTTTATTTAGAGAATGGGATGAATTGAATTTTAATATTTCCAAAATTAAATTAAACATCATTGTTTTTTATTAGATAACATGAAATCTATATATAGATGTAGAGTTATTCAAAAAACACACTATGTTTTAAAGAATTGAAAAACATAAATTTAGCATGTCACATCCTAGATAGGATAGTGATGTAGTCATCTTGAGAAGTGTCAAAGGGACATGTGTATATATATATTTCTATGTCACATTGAGTGTGTGGAGTCCAATTGCCTGGAACTATAATACCTATAGGTATATTACCATATTTCTCAATTGTTTGTATTTAAAATGAATATTTTCTGTTTTTAAACCATTTATCCTGCCTTATGATTTATATAATCTATTTTTTATAAAAGTGTGTGTTATCCAATTTGTTTAAAGTATTTCAATAAATGTAAATGTAAAGCATGATTTTTTGTAAATATTCATTTAATATACGAAACCACTTTATTTTAAATTTAAATTTTTATTTGGTTAATTAAATACGACATCTTATTATGGAATCTTTAGTGATACCCCACTCGGTTTTTTGCTCACACCATAAATGTGCCTTTGGGTTTTTTAGATTATCTTTTTCTGGGTTCAAGCTAGTGTAAGGCACCACTTGGAGGAGGTAATAGCTGTTGATCCTTAGGATTGGTGAGTTTTTTCCAATGAGACTTGGTAAGTTATCTTTTCTTTTTGGCACTTTCCTATTGTACATTGTATTTTCATACCTATTCCACTTCTGGTACTCTTCTCGCTTTAGAGTTTCTATTTTATACATAATGAGTTATTTATCATTCTTCTATTGTGTTTGTGTAAAATTTTCACCCACCTTCAGATTATATGATGTAATGTGATAGTTTCCAATTTATGGGGATTAAGAATGCTGTTTGGGCCATTCCAGAATAGGATCAGTTATCAGGTTACTAGGGAATCCATAATAGTTCATGAAAAAATTGTATCAGAGGTGTGTTTTAATCATTATACCTTGATTTTAGTACATAGTTATATAATATTTTTTAGACATAGGTAGTATTTTTCATTGAGTTCCTATCCATTTCTCATAGTAATGAGCCTTAAGTCACCAGGTGTGTTTTTGGAAAGTTTTCTTGAGGATTATTTATAGTCGATTCCCTACTTTTGGTTTTGGATGGGTTGAAATAAAAATCTTGTTTATCTCTATATTGTGATTAATTTCCCTCTTTAGATATTTGAATGTTATATTTTTTGTATTATATATTATTTAATGATGTTGTGTACTATCATGCCTCCGAGAATACATACAAATCAGATATAAGAGGAAGTTGCTGGTAAACCCCAAGAAGAGAATCTGAATGTGGATCTAAGGCTATTTGAGGTTATTGTGGGTACTGTCCAAGCTTTGGGATAGGAACCACCATGAGATTCTATAAGGGTTATAACTATGAAACCTCAAAGGGATGTTCTCTAGAATCATTCTCAAGAGCTCCTTCTTTATAATCAACCAATGTTTAAAGGATCAAATGATCATCAAGAGGCCAAGGAATGGTTGAATATGATTGAATGTTTGTTTGGGTTATTACAAAGGCCTGATGAAATCAATGTAAAGTGTTTGAACTTCATTTTGGAAGGACCTATCAGAAGATGGTGGGACACAATGGTGATGATAAGGAAATATGAGTGAATAGAGTGGAAATACTTTAAGGCTCATTTCATTGACTATTTCTATCATTAATAAATGTTGTTGTCTATGTCTATAGACTTTCTCAATCTTGAGTAGGATGAAAGGACCATGATAGAGTAATAAAACTAGTTTTCTTAGTTAGTTTAGTTTTCACCTAAGATAGTATCAAATGAGAAGATGAAGACTCTATGGTTGCAGTTTGAACTATGATTTTATATTTTTTCTCAGGATTTCTTATTGAATATTCCCTATTATGTTGATGTATTAGATATACCATTGATGGTTAAAAAGGACCTATTTGGTAAGCCTATGTTTTCAAGAGTTTCATCTCCTCTTAATGGAACTGTGATTAACTCTAAGGGAATATGGAAGTGTGATGATTCAAAAGGTGGTTCTTGATGGCATTGTTTTCCAAAAATTAATATGGTGCCAATAAGTGGCCCTATTATTTTCTAATAGTGTGGAAATCATGGTCTTTCTAAGTGGGTTTTCACTGAGGTAGCCAAGGTATGTGGCTCCTTTATATGATTAGGTCACCTACAAGATGTTCTTCTATGTTTTCCACTTCACATAGTGGAATAAGATAATCAATCCCTATTAAAATTTTAGTGCAATTAGATTCTTATCATATAAAGGGGTTACAACCACAGGCATCCAGAATAAATATCTTTAACACAATGTAAGAGTCTCCAAAAGGGATCAGATATCTATCTAGCGACTATGAGAGGTACCATTAATGTAGCTTCGAAGAGATAACAAGGTCTTCGTAGTCCAAATTGTGTTTTCTATCTATCTGATGTTTAGATTTATTTGTGTTTTATTGTTCATTACATTAAACCTATTAATTCCATATTTGGGATGGATTTAATTATTTAAAATAAATCCTAAATTTATTATTATCTTTAATGGGTCTCATTAACTACACTTTATTGGGTTTGCTAAATCATTCATGGAGAATGGGACCCAAGGTCATATAGAGCAAGAACATCTTATCCAGAGTTAGGGAAAGTGATATACTAGTTTTATTTGGATATAGAGTGAGAATATTTCAGTAGAGACATCCCTCTAGTTGTTTCTGAGCTTCCAAATGTGTTTCTTTCTAACTTATCAGGTTTTCCACCAGTAATGGAGGTTGATTTTATACCGATTTCGCACTTAACTCTCAACCAGTTTCTAGTACCTCTTACCACATGGAACCAACTAAAATGAATGAGTTTAAGACTCATTCTGATGATATTCTAGTTAATGGATTTATATTTCTGAGTGTGTAACTGTGGGAAGAACCAGTCCTCTTTACTAAGAGAGCTGATGGTTCCCTTCTCCTTTGTGTGAATTTTAAAAAACTCAATTGAATTAAAATAAATAATAAATATCTATTTTCAATAATTGATGATATTTTTTATCACATTAAAGTGGATAATTGGTTCTTAAAGATTTATCTTTGATATTTTCACGATCATTTTATGATAAAATAATATAACATTCACAAAACCACCTTTTAAAGTAGGCACAAACGTTATGAGTACCTTTTCATGCTAGTTTTTATAACCAATTCTCTTATAGTCTCTATGGATTCACAAAATTATATTTTTTATGATAACCTTTATTCTTTAGTGGTAGAATATTTGGATCAAATACTTATTTACACTATGTTTTAAAAGGATAATGCGCATTATTTGAGAGTTTTTTTGGAATTATTGAAAAATCACTGAAATTTTGCTATGAATTTGAAATGAGATTTATGGATTCAGAAAGGGAAGTTCATGGGGAATGTGGTGTTAGAACATGGTATTTCAATTGATCATGAAAATGTGAAGGTTTCTATAACATGGGAACAACCACAGAATGTTTTCTTTTTATTTGGAGCTTCTTGTCTTTAGCTAGGTATTATCACTAGTATGTAAAAGAATTCTCAAAGTTGGCCTCTCTGATTATTATTCTAACTTTGATGGGAGTAATGTTTTATTGGGATGAGAAATTTTAGTGTTATTTTTTTTGATCTGAAACAAATTTTGACTACTCTGTCAATGTTGATTATTTTAGAGGATGGACATGGCTATGTCGTCTTCTATGATGCATCATGTTCAGGTTTAGGCAACATTCTAATTCAAGGAGATCATGTTTTTTATTATGGATCTTGTTGGATTAGGCCACACAATAAGAACTATCTAAACCATTACTTTTAAATCGATGCTATGATGAATGCAATTAAAAGTTTGTGGAACTACCTTTTTGGATAAAGGTTTATCGTATTTTCATACCACAAGATCATTAGTTATGTATTCACTCAAAAATATTTTAATCTTCACCATATTCATTTTATGGAATATCTAGATTTTTTAGATTTTTACGTCACCTTTACCCCTAAAAAATGGAATGTCATTTAGGATTCATTGAGAAGAAAACTTCAAATCTAGGAAGTTAAATAATCCCCAAAATGGTGGAACTCGATCACTCTTTATCCATAGTTTTATATTGTAGTTTGGGAATCATGGGCCATGGTTTCCCTGGATAGAGTTCAATTGAAATACACTCTTCTCCATATGATCTTTAGTATTGTCATATTAATGATGAGTTTTTTTATAATTATAGATACTCTTTATTGGGGGGAGACTATAAAAGACTCTTTATTCCCCACCGTGTGAATACTATGCTATCAGAATTGATTTTTTATGCTCTAAGCGATAAAGAAATATGTTTTGTTGGATTTCTATTACTATCAGTGGTAAGTTAACCTAGGAACCATAAAGATGTTCAATGAAATGTGATGAAAATTTTGGTGGCTTGTTATGAGACGACACATTTCACAATTTGTCATTCTTTGTTATATTTTCCCACAGGTCAATGATTTGCACTAGAATCCCAAGGGTTTTCTTCAGCCACTTCTAGTCCCAATGAGGAAGATGGATAAGATCTCTGTGGATGTTGTGGTTGGGATGACACATACCCATAAAAAGAATATTGTGATATTGTTTGTGATTGATTGTCTAACTAAATCTTCTCATATTATACCCATTCATGACAAAACCAATGTTCAGGAGTTAAGAAATATCTATGTGAAAGAAATTGTTCATTTGAGAAGAGTTCTAGATTCCATGTTTTTTGATAGAGATCCCCAGTTCACATCATGTTATTAGAGAGGCCTTCAAGGGGAACTAGGATATTAGGTCTATTTGAGTATGAATTACCATATTTATTTGGATGGCCATATATAAAGAGATATACACATTGTTGAGAATATGCTACATGCCCAAGTTCTAAACATTGGTGGAGCTTGGAATGACCATATGGGTGTAGATGAGTTTTCTTATCACAATAGATACTAGTCTGTGTTAAGAAGGGATTATTTTAAGGTTATGTATAGTCATCCTTATAGATCTCCATTGTGCTAGTTTGATATTGGAAAAAGATACTTGGGTGGATCGAGCTAGGTTCATGAGACGATATCAATGATTTTGTTGATCTGACATAGAATGTTGAAATCTCAAATCGAGTATAATTCTTATGTTTATCATCATTTAAGACCATTGTTATTTAAATTTTGTGACCAGGTGTTCCTGAATGTTTCACTCCATTTGTTTCATTTATGGACTGTAATGAAAGGGAAGCTCTCTCCTCAATTATTGGGACCTTTTGTGTTATATATGAGTTGGGAAAATTTTCTTACCATTTAGAACTTACACCATAGTTTATGTTGATAAATAAAACATTTTGTGCATCTCATCTTTAAAATTATCAATATGAACCATCTCATGTTTTGATCTAGAGTGATCTTGAGGTTGAAAAAGATTTATTCATGACGGAATGACTAGTCAGGATAGTTGATTTGGAAATCAAGGGACATTATGGGAGGACGATACCTTTGGTTTTAATTCTATGAAAACACAATTATGATATTCATGAGATTTGGGAGAGGTAATCACTATTTCCTCATCTTTTTTCCATGTAATCTTCTCAATAGGATATTGAGGGACAAAATTTCTTTATGGCGGGGAGTTTGTAACATCATATAACTATTTTTAGGTATTCTGAACCCCCTCTTTTAAATAATATTTGGTTGAGTTTCATTCATGTTTTCTTTGGGATAACTTTTTTTGATTTTGAATGTTTTTGGGCTAGTTTATAGTTGGGGAACATGTTTCCCTAACCGTGCACCATTTCAATTGAAACAGTGAAAACTCGGAAAGTGGGGTTTTGCACGGCATGTGACCAGTTTGAGAAACCTTGTAGAATATTAGTAGGAACCATGAACCTAAAGAGAATGGGTTCATAACAAGGGTGAACAGTTTGTCTAAACTGTGAAACTTTGCCTAGATAATATTTCATACAACTTTTATTAATCCAAAATTAATTTTTAAAGTCCCAGAACCCCTCTTTTAGGAGCATTATAGACCTTCACAACCACCATTCATGTTATTCATCCATGGAGGCTCCCATGAATTTTTCCCCATATATACTCATTTATAAGTGAATTAATGTTAGGAAAATTGCATTTGATCTTCCCTTGAAAGGTTTCCTCTTTCCATTTTCATTCTCCCCCCATATCATCTTCCCTCTCTAGGGTTTTATAGATCTTTTTGTCGATTAGAAGATCTAATAAAATTTTCTTTAGATCTTGGATCTATGTGTGATTCCTAAATCCCATTTTTATCTTAATTAATTAGAAAATCTTAATTATGTTTTGGATTTTCAAGATCCCAAGGTCGGTGATTCTATTATGATGAAATTTTTTTATTAACCATAAATTAGATGATTTAAATTAAATTCTGTGATTTAAATTCAATTGATTGAAATTTATTTCCATTAGTTTATTAAAAACCCAATTTCATTGAATTGGGTGATTTTAATTTGAAATTGGATCCTTTGGAATGAAATTGGGGAAACCCACTTATTCTAATGAATTGGGTTGTATTTCTGAAATTGGATGGAATTTGTTTGAATTAAATTATTGAATTTATTTTTGGGAATTTTAATTCTAAAATTGATTTGATGAAATGTATTTCAAAATGATGTTGTGGAAAAATGTATTGAAATGTTTTTTAGAAAAACCCATTGGTTTAATCTTAAAAAATGCATGATTTTATTTAATATGTACTTTGGTTTTTAAATAAAAAATTTGAATTTTTGAAATAGAGAATGGGATGAATTTTATTTTAAGAATTATGAAAATAAATTTCCCATCATTTTTTGGTTATAATAAGATGTGAAATCCTTTGATAGTTAGTGAGTTATTCAGACAACGCTCTACCATTCACTACGTCCCAAAATATAAATACAAAACTTCACATCCCCAAAGGACCTTAAAATTTAGCAGTCTTTGAAATATATATTATATATATGACACCCATAATACATTGGGAAAACAAAATAAAACATGCTACACAATAAATGAAATAAACTACATCCTTCAAAGATTAATCAATGTTATCTTCTTCATAACTGAGGGAGAGAAACATAATAAGGGTGAGCTCAAATTATCAGTAAGCTTGTGTACAACGTAAGACATAATCAATATATATGGATAGGTTAATATTTGAAAACACATTCCACTTATAGAACTAGATAACGAAAAAATAATATAGAAAGTAAGAAACTGAAACATATGCCATAAGTCAATAAAATGAGAATAAAATACTTTTATAGATATTCTGATGTAGAATCTTGTGAATAAATAAAAATTTAAATTAAGTGAGGGAAATACTTTATTTAAGGATTTCATGTCTTAAGAACACAAAAACCTATTATTGTTAAGACCTTTCACAAGACGGTTTTAAACTAAGGGTAGAAACCCATTTTTTCCAGCTTATTCATCTCATGAGAAACCATTGATGCGTAGAGGAGCTATATAATGTACGGTATCCACCATGAGAGGTGGTAGGAGAAAATTAAACAATCATCATTTCGTGAGGTAGTAGATCATTGTAAACAGAAAAAGTATGTTCATATCCATTAGATGGTGGTGCGTTTAAGTTTAGTATGAATTCATCTCAAAACAAAATTTTAGTATATTTAGGATACTGGTTTTTTTATTTAGTCATAAAATAATAATATCTTATTTAATGGAGAAGGAAAATAAAGGAAAGTAACTTGAGAGAAGATGTTACCACTAAATCAGGTAACCTATTTCAATTTGAGCCAAATGGATTTCATGAATTGCCTTCTTCCCAAGGTAAGTACAATAGAAGGATGTTTGGGAAGTTGTGAGATTATTTGAGAATAGGTTTGACATTTTAAGGGGCTTGAGAGGTGTGAGTATGTGGGTAGATGAGGTGGCCTTTTATAAGCGGGAGGAGGGGAACTTTAGGAAAGTCTTGAAATATTATATTATTATAAAATGAATTTCAAATTATAATTGATCCAAAGTGATATATTTCTAGTATAAGATGATAATGGGTCTAAATAATCTTAACCAATAGGTTTTAAACAAGTTTAGGATACAAAATTAACCATATATTTTATCTTTAAACCTTAGTTAAAAACATTACATCTTACCATGTCTTCTTGTATTTTCATTATATATGGTTACTATAGTTACTATAAGATGACAAGAAAAACACAAGTGTATCATTAATGTCATTTTTAACATTATTTATGTCAGTTCTCTAAATATTTTATTTTTAGGACTATTTTATTATTTAATAAAATAATATTTTCTTTAAAAAATCATTTATTTCAATTTTGACACTATTTAGTAATTGATATTTTTTAATGTCATAGAAACTTGATTACAACAAAAAAAAGAATTAAATAAAATATAATTTTTCAATATCATCCTTAAAATTTTTGAATGACATACAAATTTTCAAATTATATTTATTTTAATATTTAAAATTACTTTTATTTTAATCTTTAATTAAAAGGGTAATCACTACATCATTATTTTGTCCTATATATATATATTTATTTAATGTCTAAAAATTATAAATAAAATAACATGATGTAGGATAAATTTTTATATTTATAAAAACTATTTATAGT
Organism: Viscum album; assembly: GCA_963277665.1. Classification (NCBI taxonomy): domain Eukaryota; kingdom Viridiplantae; phylum Streptophyta; class Magnoliopsida; order Santalales; family Viscaceae; genus Viscum; species Viscum album. The sequence continues at coordinate 1,523,654,454 of OY728133.1, read as the reverse complement.
CACGTATATGAGTTATATAAACCTATATTAAAAATGGTTGAGTAAACGATAAGTGTTCATGTTACATATCTCTTTACATTAAATGAATTTCTATAACATGTCATTATAAAATTCAAGTGGCTCTATGGGGGAAAAGAATCGCCCCAAGGATTCCCATGGTCATAAATATATCATCTAGTAGGATTTTAAAATGTGTTAGAGAAGCTTGATATTTTAATAATATTATTTTTTACAATTACATACCAGAATTACCCTTTAACCATGGTAAATAAAAAAAATTACTGTAGTTACTTTTCATAAGGTCCAAAAATAAAAGGGATATATTTTATAATTTTTATCTTAGGATTAAAATTATGGAATCCATTTTTTCTAAACTCAAAATATAGAAGTTTCAGTAATTATTTTAAAAATAGTTCATATTGTCAAAACTAAAAAGTGGGTTTTAAAAAGTAAAAACTATCAAAAGATTGACATGTGTTTATGTACAAGTTAAATGTAAAATTACATTCAATGACTATAATTGGATTAAATGATAAAATAATTGTTTAATTGAACTTTAAAACCAATTAAAAATGCAATATAAATATATAAATATATTATATCAAAAGGAAGTTTTGAATTAAAATGTATTATTTTAAACTATTCCTCAAAAATTGAAACTTTTTAGAAAATTTCTCCCTAAAATAATTTTGATATTATGAATTCAAAAGTAAATTATATTTTAAAAAATAAAGTTTATAAAATTTTTAAATGTTGTTTATACGATTCATAAATTCTTTTTAAATGAATACTTTAAAAGGTTGGGGTGTGCTTGAACTCAGGGTCACGTACAACAAAAGCAGTTGAATTATTTAAAAAGAAGCATACTGTGGAAGATCGGGGTGTTAATTATACCCTCAATAAAATACTTTCATCCTAAAAATTTCTAAAATATCATAGCATAAATTTTTTTGGGTTGTTCATAAACATATGTTCTTTAGGTTCCCACATCGCCTCTTCCATTTTATGGTTTCTCCAAAGAAATTTTACCATACGAGTTTTCTGATTTCTCAACACATGTTCCCTAGTATCAAGAATCTTTATTAGCACTTCCAAATAGAACATATTTAGTTCCAGTTCTATTTATTCCTAGGTGAGTACATGCATTTGGTCTGGAATGTATCGAATTAATTGTGATATGTGGAAAACTTCATGAACTATTGAGAGCCTTAGAAAAATTTCAAAATAGTTGGCCACAAATCCTATTCATTCTAGAATTTCAAAATGTCTTATGTACATGGGAGTAAATTTACCCATCTCACAAAATTTTCTAACACCCTTCCTTGTAGATACCTTTAATAAAACAAGATCTCCTACTTGAAATTCCAAATCATATCTTGGGTTATTGGCAAAGCTCTTGTGCCTACTTTGAACTGTTTTGATATGGGTTTGGATAAAGTTCACCTTCTCTATTGTTTCTTCAACAAGTTCTGGATCTAAAACATTTCTTTCAACAAATCCCAACAATTTGGTGTACGAAATATCATTCTATATAATGCTTCATATGGTTTAATGTTAATACTTGAATAGATGCTATTATTATATGAAAATTATACTAGAGGTAAATACTAATCTCACTTACCTTGAAAGTCAAGTGAGTAGGATCTAAACATGCCTTATAATGTTTGAATAATCAATTATGATTGTCCATCAATTTGAGGGTGGTATGCAATTCTCAAATGAAGTTTAGTATGTAGGGGACTCTGAATACATTTCTAGAATCTCGATGTAAAACATGGATCATGATCAGATACAGTCAATAGGGGTACACCATAAAGCCTTAAAAATTCATTAATATGTATCCTTGATAAATGATCAAGTGGTAAATATTTTCTAAAATCATAAAAATATACTAACTTAGTAAGACGATCAACAATTACCCATATCACAGCATTCCTTCTGGTAATCATTGGTATCCCCATGAAATAGTCCATTGTAATATCATTACATTTCCACATAGTTATAAAATAGTTTGAATGACCCCCCCTATGTTGTTGTTTTCCAAACTTCACCAATTAACTAACAAAAAAATTTGAACCATAATTGGAAATATCCCCCTTAATGTTGTCCCACCAAAAACGTTCCTTCAAATCAGTATACATCTTAGTGCCACCAGGGTGTATAGAGAAATTGGAGCTACGATCATGATATAATAATTCCCTTTTAATCTCATGGACAATGGGAACACAACTTATTTTTCCAAATTAAAAAATTATATCTTCAAATTTGAAATCAATCAATATCCCATCATTCAAAGCCTTTATTTTCTTTTGAAACTCGTCTTCATTAGTTTGAGAACTTTTTATCTATTCAAGTAAAGATGGTTTGGCAACCATTTGAAAAAGTAGTGATGTTTCACCCTCTATGACAATTTCAATATCCATATTTACTAGATCAATGAACATAGAATCCCTTTCAACTCCCATCTTGTTCAGAAATTCATGGTCCTTTCTGCTCAAGGCATCCACCACCTTATTTTCCATCCATGGGTGGTAGTGTATTGTGAAATCATAATCCTTGAGTAGCGTAATGCATCTCATTTGCCTCATGTTCTTTCTGTGAGAAAATATATTTCAATCTCTTGTGATCAGTATATATCTCACATTTTCATTGTAGAGATAATGTCTCTACATCTTCAGAGAAAATATTACTACTAATAATTCATGATCATGAGTTTTATAGTTTTTTTCATGGGTTATAAATTTCCTTGATTCATATTAAATAACCCTATCATTCTACATAAGGAAACAACAATGTACATTTCATGATGCATGACTATAAATAACAAACACATAATTCCCAGATGGTAAATTCAAGATAGTAGCACTGACTATTATTCTATTCAATTCATTAAAACATCCTTCATAGTCTTTTTTCCAAAAACATTTAACCCCTCTATGTGTGATCTTAGTAAATGGCATAGCCAATCGGGTGAAATTCTAGAAAAAATGTCATTAGAAACCTACTAAACCAATAAAACTACATACCTTGGTTATACTTGTCAATGTTGACCATTATATAGAGATTTTTTGATATTATCCTTGCATCAGGAATTAAATCAATATAAAACTTAACTTCAAACTCTAGGGGGTATCCAAGTAAATCATTAAAAAACATCAATGTATTCAATTACAATGGGTACATCCTCAATTTTAGGATTACCTCTTTCATCCCAACATGTTGTTTTGTCTTCCTACTAAATACTCTTATTCAGTAAAGTTACTGGGGATGGATTTTGATAGAAATCAGGTAATGAAGTTACTACTCTAAAGATAACAGATTCTACATCTTCACTTCAAATCACAACTTCCTTCTTCTGGTAATATATTTTCACATAATATTTTGAAATCCAATCTTTACTAAGGATTATATCAAAATAAACAATAGGTATGATAAAAAACTATAAATTAGATAAAGTTTTTATACTATAATTAGAACAGCTCAACACATCTTTATTGCAATAAGATTCCCATTAGGATTTCTGACTGACAATTCCCTTATCACGGTGAATTGGAAATATCTAAAATTTAATGAAAATTGGGAAGATATAAAATAATGTTATGACCTTGAATAAAATAAATATTTTTCTAAATTTGAGGAAATAATTAATGTAACTACCACTACAATTAGGAACGTCCACTATAGTAGTTGTGACCATAAAAGCTTGTCCATCTCCCCTCAGCTTCTTCTGTGGTAGATTAACTTGACATTTGTGGAATTAATTTTGATAGTGCCACATTTTTTTACATTTCTAGCACTAGACATAATTGATTTGCTTCTACCTATTGCATTAATGATCCAGGCTTCCATTATCTCCTAACTTATACGAAACTCCCAATCCCTTCAAATATTTTCTATGGTGCTTTTTTCCACAGTTTTTAGAAGATGAAAAACGTTAAAAATTCTTCTTCTTCATTAATGCATTCCCTTTTTCATGGTTCTCAGATGGCATCTTGTTCACTTTTCTTCCATTGAAAATAATGAACCTATAAAATTCCTTCTCCATCTTGATGGGTCATAAAACTATTTCATCATATGATGAATATTTTTGAGAAACTAGTTCCCTTTTAGATATTTGGCTTTAGACCTTCAAAGAAGGGATAGATCATGCACTATGTGTTGCGTATATAATCCATAGAAATCTTAAATAAACTTGTAAAGGTATATTAATAGTATGAAACACTCTCTTCATTAATTTTCATTAAGATATTGAAATTCATCTTCATATCAATTTATTGATCATGAGGAAAGTATTTGTAGAAGAACGTCTCTTTAAATGTTCTACATTCCATATGTTCCATTTCTTCTTCCACCCTAGTATTTTGGAATAATTCCCACCATTTATTTACATCACCTTTGATAAATATACCAAAAATTTAACATTTTTTATTTCACTGCATCCCAAGGCCATAAATATCATTCCAAGAGACATAATCCACTTTTCATCTACAATTAGAGTAGTATTCCCACTAAATCATGGGAGATTTTTCTACTTTGTGTGATCCAACATAGGATATTCCCTCAGTAGAATGGTTTGTTCCATTTAGGGAAGGTTATTTTTCATAACTGGATTAAGTTTCCTTAGTATCTCCATAATTTTTTCCATTCCAATACCAACTATATTGGTTTCCTCTACAAAGAAACCCCTGCAATTTCCTTTAATATTGATTTCATTCATTATTCTAGGTACCATTTCTATATAATTACACATATTGGATTAGCTCATAAAATTATGACTTTTATATATGGTAAAAAACTCAATAATAAATAAAAAATATGCTTCATAAAACATAAACATTTGTTACTTTGTTTGAATTATAAAAAGTGTGTCCCGAAAGTCTAATTTAGGGTTTGTTCCCTAATATATGTTCTCTAAAACTTGTTTCCATGTTTTTTGCAAAACATAATTCGATACCATCTTTAAATTTCATGACCCAAGATAACAAGAAGTGGGTGCATTATTATATTTCATAGGAACTATTATATGGAAGAAAATCCATAAGTACCATATAGTTTTGCAATCATGGAAATAAATATTAAATACATGAAGCCAATAATATAATGAGAAAATAATATAAAACATTCTACATAAAAAATTAAATAAAATATGTCCTTGAAATATTAATCAATGTTCTCTTTTTCATAACATAGGGAGAGAAACATAATAAGGGTGAGCTCAGATACTCAGTAAGGGTATGTAGAATGGAATCAATAATCAATCTATATGTAAAGGTAAATATTTGAGAACACATTCCATTTACAAACCAATATATGGAACAAATAATTCAGAATGAATGAAAATGAAACATATTCCATAAATCAATAAACTGAGAATGAACAAAGTTAATAGATCTGGAAATATAAAATCTCATGGATAAATAATAACGAAAATTAAATGAGGTAAATATTTTATTTAAGGACGTCATGTCTAAGGAACATGAAAACCTATTACTAAAACTGAGGGTAAAAACCCATTTGGACAACTAATTCATCTCTTGCAAAACCTATGGATTCATCGAGGACCTATATATTGTTTAGGCTCTACCCATCATTGCCAGAACAATGTATTTCTCATATTGGACTACCGAAATAAATAATATGCCTTATCAAATAATCATATTGAATGAGTTGTGTGAAACTATCAATAATTAAAACAATGGAAATAATATAATATCTTGGAAATAATGAGATTCATGATAAAATTAGAAAGGTATAATATAAACCATATAAAAGGAACTAGTAGCATAACAGTACAACATGCCTAAATGAAATTAAATTAATACAAAATCTCTTAGCTTGAGCCTGACTCGTCACGTATGATCCTCTTTTTCCTGGATAATAAACTAACGTTAATTTATACTTGTTTTAGATAATTTTTCAAGTTTATTATTACTTTTAAATCACTTATTTCCATGTTATAATAATCACTCAATTATTTAACTTTATATCATACATTTTGTTGATGTTTGATACTTGATTCAAAAAAATGAACCTGTTTTGATGGAAATTGTCCATGTGGTCTTAAGTCCATTACCTCCAAAATATTATTCATGATTTAAATATCATATATATGAAGTATATATGTTTTTATAATAGTCCATAAAATTTTGATATAATAAATGAAATGCATCGTTCATTGAGACAGTAGGACGTACGTATGCATTAATGCTACATTAATTTCATTGTCAAATTGAAGGAATGAAAACTAAATGATACATAAGTATGTTATAATTCAAATATAGTATCTATTTCATATATGTTACATAAGTTCATTAACACCATCCTTTATTTGTTCCATGTATGGAATGAACGAGTTATATCACTTTGAGGGGGTGTTAGTTTGTACTTTCTCATATTAAATCATCGTATTTACACACTATGGAAAGAATAAAGGTATGTTTTATATAAAAATTAAAGATTTATAGAGTCAATATAAATATAATATATATCATATAATAATAAAGTTCCATCATAATGACTGCCATGAGAGGTGGTATGGGAAAAATGAACAATCATCATTTCGTGAGGCAGTTTATCACTGTACACAGAACTAGTTGGTTCACATCCATTAGATGGAGGTGTGTGTAAGTGTAGTTTCAATCCATATCATAAAAATATTCTAGTATATATAGTATACTTTTTTATATTTATTCATATAATAATAATATAATAAGTAGTGTATAAGAAAAATAAAGGAAATTAACTTGACAGAATATGTTACCTCTAAATCGGGTAACTTCTTTTGATTTGAGACAAAAGAATTTCATGAATTTCTTTAAAACCATATTAAAGAATATGAATGAAAGGTATGGATGTTGGGTGATTATTTGATCATATTTCTTATGATTGATTGGGCTTGAGAGGTGTGAGTGAGTGGGTAGAGGTGGTGTCCTTTTAAAAGAGGGTGGAGGGACACTTTAGGAAAGTCTTGAAATATTATTTTATTTTAAACTGATTTTCTAATTATAATAGTCCCAAAGTGATATATTGGAATGATAATATGATAATGGTTTTAAATAAACTCAACCAATAGGTTTATAAAATTTTAGAACACAAAATTAACCTTATCTTTTAGCTTTAACCCTTAGATAAAAACATTAACTCTTACCACGTGCTCTTGTATTTTCATAACATATGGTTACTATTACAACTATAAAATGATAAGAGAATAAAAAGTGGATACATAATGATTTTTTTTAAGATTATATAAGTCAGTTTTTATGATCATATATTTTAAGTACTATAATATCATTTGATTAAATAGTATTTGTTTAAAAAATTCATTTATGTCAATTTTGACACTATTTAGTAATTGATTTCTGTTAAAGCCATAAAAACATGATTCCTTTAAAACAAATGCATTAAATAAAACATAATGTGTCAATATCATCCAAATTTTTTTATGGCATAAAAATGTTAAAAGTACATTTATTTTAATATTTATAATATCATTTATTTGATTTTTTCATTAATAAGGTAATCACTTCATCATCATTGTGTCATAAATAAATAAATTTAATTAAGGTATAAAAATTATATATAAAATACAATGATTTACGAAATATTTTTAGATTTATAATTACTATTTATAGTCAAATATATTAGTTATATAACCCTATATTAAATTTGGTTTTGTAAAAGATACATGTTTATGCAATATTTCTCTATACTTTAAATTAATTCTTATAACAAGTCATTATCAAACCCGAATGGCTCCATGGGAACCCAAAATCGACCCAAGGATTTCCATGGTTAGAAATATATCATAAAATAGGATTAATACATGAGTTATGGTAGTTTAATATTATTATAATACTATTTTTTACCCTTATTTACCATATTTACACTTTAACCATGGTAAATAAAAATAATTTCTGAAGTTACAATTCATAATATACAAAAATAAAAGAAAACTATTTACAAAATTTGGAACTTATGATTCCAAATATGGAATCCATTTTTTAAAATTATAAATAAATAAGTTTCAGTAATTAATTTAAAATTAATTCTCTTTGTCAAAACCAAAAAGCGGGGTTTTAAGTAGTAAAAACTGTCAAAAGATTGGTATGTGTTTACGTACAACTTTAATGTGAGATTACTTTTAATGAACTTAATTGGATAAAATGATAAATTATTAATCCAATTAAAATTTCAAAAATAAAAAAATAAAAAAATACATTCTAATAATATAAATTAATTAGATGAAAGGATGTTTTGAATTAAAATGCATTATTTTTTACTATTAATAAAAAATTGAAAATTTTATAAAAATTACGAACATTTCACCCTAGCTAGTTTTGTCCAAATTCAAAAATAAATTTTATTTTTTTATGAGCTCAATGGTTACAATATGGGTTATCCTAAGACAAAAAGAGGTTATATGAGAGGTTATCCTAATTCGAAAAGAAGGTACAAGAATGTTTATCCCAATCCAAATATGTGATGATTTTCTAGGTGTGTATCAATGTCATGAGATTTATATGTTTATGTTTATTATAATCTTATAGGGAATACTATTACGGAAATGTTTTATTCTCATGGATAATGTTTCTTGATTCCCTTATTATTCATGTCTTACGAAGTTACAAGCTTTATTCCCCTAATCATGATTATTATTTATGTATTGTTTGGTGTGATTTTCAAAAGTTATTTTGATGTTCCTTTAAAAATATTCTTATGTTATTATTAAATGATCATTGATATATCCTAGGTTTTCCCTTAATAGGCATTTGATTTCACCATTTATAATTTTTTGTTTCCCCCATGATATGGTTAATTGTTTTCAATTTGATATATTTAAGAAGGTTTATATTTATAATGAACCATGTGGATGATGATATACATATTTTATATACCAGTTATGGGAGGAAATGCGGGAGGCTTCTCATGTGACGACTCTTGGGCGTTCTTCGAGCTGATGATCGATGGTGAATCTACTGGATTTCTACTTTAATCCTAAAGATGTCTTCATTCCCCCTCTCAATAGTGGTGGCTACGGGTGGTGGGGTTTCTTCGAGTCCTATGGAAGTGGTGAAGGATGATTTGATAAACCGTAAGAGGAAGTCTGATAGTTCGGCCCCCCCGAAATAGGTTTTTCTATTAATCATAGGTTGAACCTACCCTATTAAATAAACTGATAAAAAAATGGATTGATTGCATTTGTTGAAGCGAGTCCGAAAGTGCTGGAAGCTCATCTTGAAAAATTTTGGTTCTCCCTCCTGACTAGGTTATCGGGAACTTGGAGTGGTGACCGTATGAGGTTTAATGATGTGCGAACTCACTTAGCCCAAAGTTGGGGCTTTACTGACTGGCGTTTGATCTCAATTGGGAGAGGTATGTTCTATATTGTTTTTCCATCGAAGGAATTGAAAAATGTTTCCTGGAGTTTTGGACTGGTTTCGCTGAAACCTAGTTACATAATGGTTCAGCAGTGGGTTCCATTATCAAGTCCTCTTACAATTAAGAACTCCTCCACTCAAACTTGGATTCAAATTAGGGTTTTAAACTTGTTTTTTTGGCATCAATTGGTTTTATGGGAGGTTTCCTCTGCATTTGGTTGTCCGATCAAGGTTGATAAGGAAATAGAACATCCTAGATATGGTCATTTTGCTCGTGTTTTGGTAGAGATTTATTTAGCACATGTCCTTATTGAATTTTTCTTCCTTGTTGCGAGTGAGTTTACGTTGGAACTTGCTATACAATATGAGTGGTTGCCTACCTTTTGAAACTCTTGTTTATTTATTGGTCATACTCCTCTGCAATGTCATAGGAATATCAAATGCACACTTTGGAAATCTTTGGGTCATACCTCTGTTCAGTGCCAAAAGAAACCAGTTGTATATACTGGTAACAAACATGTTTTTAGGGGGAAGGATCCTCCAAATTCTGGCACTTCCTCATTTGCTGAGGCTGTCCAACATGGTTTATCTAAGCCTACTGAACATCAGCCGGTTACTGCTTCCGCTGTGCCAGTGGATAATGTATTGGACCATGATACTTTTGGAATCACTAGGGGTATTGATAATAGTTCATGGGATGATGTGGATGAGGAGGAGAAAGGGAACCAATTACATGAGGTTGTTGTTCATCTTTCTAAGCCTTCTGAATTTCAGCAAGCTATTGTTGTTGCTGTCCACTATGGTTCATCTACGCTTGTTGAGGAGGAGGAAGGGTATCAATTAGAGCATGAGGCTACTACCCATAATTATGTAAATATAGAGTTTGACCATGCTGCACTGGCCTCTACTTGTAGGAAGGGGAAGATGAAGGTCTTTAATGATGATGGATTATAGCTGGTGATGCCTAAAAATCTGAGGAAATTCCAAGTTCAAGTGGCCAAAGTGAGGACTATGATGGATGATGATCTATTGATGGATAGTGTTGTTGTAGGAGAGGCTGCTGCACAACAGGGGATTCAAGAGGGTGTACAGATGGAGAGAGATGCTTCTGTTGAAAAGGATGTTGGTCAGCAAGGTGATCCAAGGGAGGAGGGTCTGGCGTGATCTTTTTTACAAACGCAGGTTGACATTCTGGCAAGAGATCCCCTGCTATTTTGGAGGAACGATCCCCTCCAATGGCTTCATATCAGAGGTGGACTCATCTAGATGTTGTTCCAATGGTTTCATTGAGTGATGAGGAATTGCAAAAACCTCTAAAACCTGTTGTAAATTTATTTTCCATGTTAGATTCTATAAATAGTCCTGAGTTTGATCTGATTAATCTTTAAGGGCTCAAGAATGTAGGATGTAGCAATCGAATATTCTCTTCCTTGATACTGGCTTCTATTGACGGTTTGGAGAACCCAAAGGCGATGGAAAATCCAGTTCAAAATGCTGCACATTCTCTCAATGATGTTTAGGACTCTAAGACTATATAGGAGGATCCTCAAGCCCTGCATGAGGAGTCTCATACTCGTTCTGATCCACAGGATGGAACTACCTCTATTGAAGATAGGCTTTCAATGTTGCATCTGGAAGTTTCTCTTCAAGAAACTGAATTTCTTAATATTGAGGCTCTGCCATTGGAGAATGAATCGGGAATGTAAAGGGGGTGAGGGTGCCATCCCACCAATCGTGGAGGGTCTAGGGGTCGAGGACGGCCTAGAAAAAGGTAATGTCAGGATGTGTTTTTGAGTTTTCTATCTAGATGTGGTATTCCGCATTTAAGAATTTCCTCCTATATCTTGCACCTTTAAACTTTTTTTAATAATTTTTGGGGTCATGGGTTTCTGAACCCATGAATGAGCCTCCTTTAGTATAATAGTTATTTATGTATCCGTGTTTCCAAATACACTAACCTTTAATTCTTAATCCTATGTGACAATATTATGTAATGAATACTAATCTAATAATATTGAATATTTATGTTTGAAATGTATGGGTCATTATACCTATAGTTTGAGATAGGATATATCTTTTTTATTTATATATAAATGTGGAAGATATTTATGAGGTTTGGATGTAAGGGGATACTAAGTCCTAGAAACATTGACACTTTGATATCCTTGATTAAATTGATGTTTTTTCAAATCGACTATCACAACCACCAATCATATATCAAGTAAATGATATGTTTTTTGTATCCATCATATGGAAGTATATACTAGATCCATCCCATGAACTGCATCTATGGGTTATTACATTGTGTAATGATATTAAATATGGGGATAAGATTATTAAGGTATTATATTGTAGAGACAATGTTCTATTAAGTAATAAATCTCACATAGTCAAGGTATTATTGTGGAACCACATGTTTTAAGAGGAAACATGTGAACCAGAAGAAGAGATATTATAGATGTACCCTCATTTGTTTTAATGTTTGAAATGAAATTTTGGTGGTTGAAATTTAAAGAGGGGGAATAATGTAATAACCCATAATTTATAAATTAAATTCGTCAATAAGTGAATAAATTACATATTATGTAGTATATTTATATAAAAACTTGATCTATATTTTTTAATCTATTAGACTATTATAAAATATATAAATATTTTTTCTGTTGAATTTAAAAGAACCTTATGAATTATAACTATTTCTAAAATATTCATTATATAATGACTGTTTATATTAGTATATATTAAAGGCTATAATAAAATATTATTGACATCGAATGAAGAAGTGATGAACTCAACCATTTGGATTGAACCATATGAAACCCATTTATTAGAGCATCTGAGGTTGATGGAATCACTACGATTCTCCATTAACCAAGGACACGTTGAGATTCGAAAATTGAAACATGAGAGAACCTATATATGAGATAAATTTGAGGTTATCATGATCACCACCCAAACCATTGTTTTCCAACTACACTAAGAATGTACAATCATTGTACACCTACCCTTTGGACTTACATTAGTGTAATACGGGATTATGTATATAGACCTTGGCTGTATGAATTTTAATAAATTCATTTCAATAAAATTATGATTATACTTATAACTTTTCATTATTTCTATATATATACATAATTATATGATGAGTATGATAAAAATTAGATTTTTATTTAAAGAAAGAAAAAATTTATATTTCAAAAATATTTATTTAAAATAAAAAAACATTTTGATAAATTTAATAATTTAGAAATAAATTTTATTTTCATTAAATAGTTTTATTAAATAATATTTATTTAAATATAAATTTAAATATAATTTATTAAATTTCCGTTTTATTTTTATAAGGGTGTTAATTTGGCTTGTGTCATGAAATCAATATTTTTATTTAAATAATAATTTTTACTTAAAATTGTAAATGACTATATTAAAATTTTAATTTTGGTAAATTAAAAATCATTTTTAAATAATTATTTCAAAACTATCCAATTTTATATTTTTCATAGTTTTCCAAGATAACATACTTTTTAGGAAAAAATTAAATAAAATAAAATACATGGTATGTATTATGAAATAATAATAGCCAAAAGTTATGTGATAAATAGTATAAAAATTATAATAGAACAAAAAAATATATCCCATTTAAAATAATATGTTTTTGAAGTTATTTCATTAACTATAAAAACCTATAATGAATCCCCAAAAGCCTATATTTCATTTTAAGGATTTAAAAATAATTATTTATAAACACATCTCACTTCAACATCATCAATCGTATTATTTTTAGGATATTACATATTATAATTATAAAATATTTAAATACAATAATAATTTGTATAATCCTTTGGAATAATACATTGTAACATTTGTTGTTTTGATTAATATATTTCCTAAATTCCAAAACCTACGCTTTGAAATTAATAATGAATTCCCCTCTCTTTGGATATAAATACCCACCCAAACTGTAATTCCCTTTCACTAAAAACCCACTATGCATGAATTTTTTCCTATAACTTTTTAAATTAATCCCAAGTATTTATAAAGATATTAATAATCTCATCTCAAGATTTTAGAAGAACCCTTTTATGGTAAGTGATTCTCTCCTTCTTCCTACTTATTCAAGTACATTAATTGTATTAATAGTTTTATTAATTTTAATTAATAATGTTTAAATATATTGTTACACAAAAAAATTATTTTCATTATTTTCCCAAATTAATCAGAGACCACATTTCTCTCTAATTAATCCCTTCTATGATCTGTTCTGTACACCTATTATAATATCAAAATTATTTCATGATTTTCTATACTGAATCATTGTATTGTAAATAATCATACCAATTTTTTATAAAGTGAATTCACATAGTTGTACATATACAGAATTGATTAGGTAATTCATTGTATTTAATGAAAAGTCCTTAATAGCGGGATTAAAATTTAGAAAATACATTCTAATTATTCATGATCTCAGTGGAACACAAATGCATGTACATGATATGAATGTGATGGGTGGGTCCTGAATAATATACCCCTTTAATGAATTGGGAATATTGTTTATATAATGATATTACATGTATTATTTATGAGATATTTTCCTAATAACAGTATTTTATGATGTCTCAATGGTTCTGCTTCACTTATTCGTATGATGTCTCATTTTTATTTCCACCTTTATATGATGAATTTAAGTTATCATTTTATATGATGATTAGATGTTCATGATTGTGATTATCACTATTTTATATCAACATGAAATACTTCTTTATTCACATGTATTACATTCATCATGTTTTTATTTTATTATTTCATTAATGGGAATAATTTCTCACCACTTTCTTATGTAAAACCCCATGTTATCCCATGCATTTTTAGAAGATCAAGGGATTTCTAAGGGCATGTAATGGAGCTTTAAAATTATGTATTTATATCCTTGTTTGATGTTATTTTTATATGTATCTAAATACCCAAAGAAACGTGTCTTATTGATCTTTTTAAATCTTGTTATGTATATATTTATGAAATAAAATGTATATAATATATTGCTTTTCATATAAAGCGCTTAAAAATATTTAGGGAATAAATTATCAATAGATTTTATTGTGGAGTGATTTGGTTCTAAAATTATTAAAAAAACACTCCTATAATTATGGGATATATAATTCCATGATTTTTATAGAATAATGGATAAAATGTATCAATACTAAATTTTTGTAAATTAATAGACATAAAGTATTGAATGTGAAGGTCAATGTTTTTATTCTAATAAAACTAACATAATGCTGGTTAAAAATTATTTTTCAATAAAATAAAACCAAGGGAAGGGAATTTTATTCAATATAGTTGACATTATTAAAAATGATTATTGAGAGGCATTGATTTATGATAAAGGAAAAGAATATTCTAATCTAAAGTAGGATGATAGATTTGTTATTTTTTATAAATGTATGAACCTGGATATTCAATAGTTTTTTTATAATTTACATGGTGATTAATATAATAAATATTACAGCATTTAATATGGTTTAGTGGTAAAGATACACAGATGGGTGAAAAAATACTATTTTCTAAACATCAATAAAGTGGTGGAAAAAAGATTAAGTCTAGAAAATATCTGTAATATGAATAGATTATATCAGTAATTTCTAGTGGATATAAATTAAATAAGATGATAATAAAATATGATTATCACTATGATATTATAGAATTTATGGGAAAGGATAAATATCATTTCTGTAGAGGTATATTGGCTTAGAAGTGACACATTTGTGGTCAAAAGGCTAAAATCCTACCATATTTGTGATTGAAAAATAAGAAATCCATTATTTTTTTGAAAAATAACATATTTTTAATTATTTTTAAATTGTCCATTTAATAATGGAGGTAAATATAGTAATTACACTCAAAAATTGCATTCATATGATACAAAGACTAAGTAAAATATACACTTTTAAAAAATATTAAACCTAGCCATATGTATGAATAGATTCATAGGGATATACATAGTGGATAGATATGGCTCATAGAAGTCGAGAACAAAGGGAATTGGTCATGCTATATGTATTAGATAATTATTAGATACAATGAATGACCTGGTTGATCATAATGTGTTATAATCAATAGTCGGATGTAGGATTGTATCCTCATTTACTTTGGCATGCGTGTTTCTTGATACGATAATATCTCATTTATTTAAATTAATTGCTTATTTTAAATTTTTGGTTTAGATGTTGAGTATTTTTTAGGGTTCTAACCATGAATACTCAACTATTAAAGTTGGTATTTCACATAACCATAACATCTTATTGTTCCATTATTATTAAAATAGGTTGATATATTTGGGGAAAAGGATAAAAGTTTTTATGTAATTATAAGAATCTAATGGTTGAAATATTTCTATAATTTCATTAACACTCATTAGGTTTGAGTGAAATTCATTCCATATTATAGTGAATCTATCAATTTTATAGTATAGTGGGAACATCATAATAGAATGTTCACCGCTAATATGGGGTAGTTGAGGATATTCACATCTAAAATAGAAGCGAATGTTCCTATATATGATAAGTATTTCAATAGTGATATTTTTTACTTAAATAGAATATTAATTTGAGAAGTTTTTTCCATATTATTTTATTGGAATTTCAATATAAATATATGTTAAAACTATTATAGACTTGAAATTCAGAATTTATACAACGTTTATTCTGTCTTACCTCAAGGATTTAATTAAGAACAATGAATTGAAAAAATTATTGGTAGATATTAAATCAAAGTGATAAATTAGGTAAAGGGTTTCTGTAACATCATGATATTTTAAAAGGAATATAATTATTTTAAATATGGTATATGATATTCCCCACCATTCTTAAGTGACCCGTGAAATGTATTTCTTTACATTTAATGTCCTTGATAGCTTACGGTACACATAATATATAGTCTAAATGAACCATAAAATAATATATTGTTATAACATAGCCATTAAATTTGTGTGTATAAATAGAAATAAATAAATTATTATAATTATAACGTTTAAAAATTTATAAAATAAATTAAATGGTTACCTATTTATTAGAAAGAAAATATGAATCATCTAAAAAAGAATTCTTTTCTGAAAAATTGTATTGTTCTAAATGGAATTTTTATCATGCATTATGAACATACATTAAAATTAATTTTTTAAATTTGTCCAAAAATAAAATTTAAAAAAATTACATAATTTTGAAATCATAATTTCAAAATTATCTTATAGTTAAATTTGGATATTTTTCTTTAATGTTTAATTTGTTTGATGAATAGTGAAAATACTAGTTTTTATTGTGAATTGCCTTTCCATCTAAATAATTTAAATGTATTATGTTAATTTAAAATTTATTCAAAAAATAATATTAACTAAATTGTATTATAAATAATCAAATTTATATAATTTTAATTAATTTAATAATTAATTTTTATATAAATACATTTTTCTAGTTTTGAATTTTTTTCTCTCTTGGGAAAACCGCTTTTACGATTCGTCTACTATTTTAATTTGAAATTATTTTTTTTACTTCTATGAATGAAATATGAAAAAATAGATTCCATATTTTTAATTAGAATAATTAATATAAAAAAATTTGGTAAAATTAATTATAGATCATAATTATTTTTAAAAATAGTTAAAATTAATTACTGTGGTTAAGGTTAACAAAGGTTTAACTAAAAGAAAAATGAAATTATAACTGAAAAAATAACCTAAAAATTTATCCAAATCCTATTTTTTGGACAAAATTAGACCTTATAAGAAACAATATTTAATAATGACCCATTTTTTATCCTTTTGGAAAGTGAAAACGTGGTTACACTTTATTGTTAACAAAACCTCCATGTGTGTCTACTACCTCACTTATAAAATACGACACACATTCATCCCCTATCCACACATCCGCTTCCATTTGATTAAAAAAATACCTACCTAAATAAATTCAATAATTTTTCCCCACACTCTATAGCCCTTATTTTTAATATGAATCCCTTCTAATAAGTATCTAGGCATAAACCTAAAGAGGTTTATTAAAGAAGAGGTAAACTTCTTAAACATGTTCATCTATTTTAATTATTCTTACATATCCTTAAAATATTCATCAAAAGTAATAAAATAATAAAAACAGTATTTATATATATTGATATTTTCCTATGTAAATGTAATGACCTGTATCTATCTTCTCTTCTATCAAATAGTAATAAAAACTATCGATCATGTGTATAGTAGAAAACCACCTTACGAACCAATGTTATTCATTTTACATCACCATATACCCCATACAGATATAATAATGGATTTAACATATTTATATTATATTTATTACATAATTATACTTCTTTAATTACAATATCACATAAACCTTAATACATTCTATTCCATAGGAATATGATAATATTGATTTTGTGTACATCAAAAAACCTCCTTGCAAAAAGATGTGATTCATTATTCAATTAAAAATTACATATAAAGTAATAGAGATAGTTTTAATTAATACATGTGATATATATAAAAATTAATACATATTTATAACATAATATTTAACTTTTTTTCATTTCATCTGTCAAGAAAATGGAAATAGCTTTCATGTGTATTTATCACTTACCATCTCCATGAACAGTGTAATTAATTTTTTTATAACTAAATTTTATGGATTACTATAAATAAATATATAATGAATTTATTTGATATTTATATCTTCATTAAAATTATATATATAATTATAATATTATTAAAATATAAGGAAAAAAATACCCAACCAAAACATAAATAAAAAACAAATTAATTATTATCTAAAATGTAATTTTAAAAAGAAATTGTTAACACAAAAGAAATGAATGGTCATAAGTTAATCATATATATAATTATAAATAAAATTATTTTTCTTTAATATATTTATAAAAATATTATTTTATTATATATGAGGTTTTAACATGTATGAAGGAATTAAAAACTTGTGGTAATGGATTTTGTCTTATATTACCTTCTTCGAGACGTAAGTTATGTTAGGAAACTAAATTATTTTATGTGGTGTATATAATGACCCTTAGATAGGTTATAAACTAAAATTAAATGTTATAGTGGTATAAAATGTTTTTTAATGTTATTATTTCATGGGTATTATAATTAAATTTTTACCAAAGTAGTTTTAAATTTCGATAATAATCTAATAGTTTATCAGGATTACTAATGAATATGTTTTAAATGATTATACATTATTATATATATCTAAAAAAATCACGATTTTTCATATCGTATGTTTATTTAATAAAAATACTTGTTTTCCTTCCAATCTTCTCTCTTTATGTACTCATGTTTTAAAAGATTATTTTTATGAGAAAATGGTTTTATCTCTCTATTCAGTCAAAAACCCCTTTCGTTCATTTTTTTACAGAAAGGTTTTTAAGAATATTTTTAAAATTATCCAAGGATTTCATAAAATTATCCATATAAATTTTTTTAAAAATAAAATAGTTTTAAAATGAATATTCTTATCATTTTTCAATAAAGGATATTTTATATTTTTAAAAAAAATGTTAAATGAATCATTGTTTTAACAGATGTGAAATTAATTTAATTTTCCATTTTGATGAACTCTAAATTTTTTAAATCTTCCATTAAAAGTTTAAAATTTTATTATCCATGAAAATTTTATCAATAAATGTTGTAACTTTTTATATTTAAAATATATGATTTATTGGTGAAAGGGTTATTTTCATCATGAAATGTTTCAAGTGGTCTTTAAAAATCATTTTACATCAAACATTACATCCATTGATATTTATTATGTTTTACTGGGGAAATTATTCAATTACCCCATCATTATTATTTCTCTTGATGTTTTGTTTTTATGATGAAAACATGTTTATGAAACTGGTTCCTTTATCAGTGGTTATGATATGATGAAATTTTTGCGAATCCCATTTATTATATGTTTTGATATGATGAATTTATTATAATATTGTGAACAAAATAGGTGTGGTTTTCATTATGTGAAAATAGTTAAATTATAATAAAGGAAGATATTCAAGTTATAACGAATGATGGTGTTTATGATATAATAAAGTATGACTGTTATGATATAATAGAGGATGGTGGTTATGTTATAAAAATGTTTGGTGGTACTGAAATACAGATCTAATTTATTGGGTATTGATATATTATGCACAAATATGATTTTATAGTCACAAGTTTATTCATGGACCCATTGTAATATCCATAGGATTATGAGAGAACCTAATTTCTTGTCCTCAGTGAAATGAGTGAACTTTTTTCTTTGTTTACATGTTCACAATGTTATAATTTTAGATATATACCACATATTTATATCTTATTTTAATGTTAAGATCTCATGGATAATGATTTTTTATTCCTTCACGGTTCATGACTTATGAACGTCCATGATTTGTTTCATGATTCATGTTTAGGATATATGATAGGTGGGGTATGATTTTTCAAGTGTTAATACCACGTTATCATATCCTTATACTCATTTTATGTGTATATCTCCATTTTTTAACCATAATGAGTGTCCAATATTACCATTTATTAGGTTTTATTTCCCTAGGTGATGAATAATGTTTTTATGTATGATATGTTTATAAAGGGTGCTGGATATGAATAAATTAGTAGTATAAGATGTAGTTCCGCTATGAACTAGTCGTTTTTGTATCTATGCTTCCGGGGCACTAGACCTAAATAGTTATGGTGTGTATGTTTATTCAATGTAATGAATATTCGTCTATTAAGATGTAATATTTATGTATAATATGTTTAGGACTTTACAGTTGGTATCTATCATGGTATATTTACCCCTTGGAAATTAGGAAGAAAAAACATTGGTGAGATCCCTAGGGGAATTCCTGAATTTATGTATAAGTACAGTTCTATGTATAAGAAAATATCCTAGAATATTGGTGAAGGATATAATTAGTGGTTTCCTTGAAATAACATCCCTATCTAGATACTACAGGTAGACGTTTTCCTAGAAAATATGTTCTGATGGGTAAAAAATCTAAAAAGACGCTTCAGGATTTACTTGAGAATTACCCAGTTCAGGAACATGGGCCTTATTGAGCACCTGGTTTGACACTACTATGGGATATACATTGAAAATTTAAAAACTCTTTATGAACCAATGTGAAGGATTTCAATAATTACCATGAGTGATGTAGGTTAATCCTATGTTTCCATAGAATAAAAATAAGGTGTCATGATTTAGTCATCCTTTAAGTAATTTTTCATAAATATGTCTTTCCTCCATAAAATTATTGTTTCTCACACTATGGTTTTTTATTTTAGTCAATACAGGGAACCAGAATGAACAAGGATAACATTTAAAGTGATAGAATACGTAATTATGAGAAAAAATGATGATTACTAGTTTTAAGGATATTGTGATTATTTCTAATAAGTTATCACAGTATATAAATAAAAAATTATACATTAACCAATTATTGGATTCATAAAAAAATAAAAGGAAAGATTTCACTTAGAGATAGGGCAGTGGAGACCATGGATGAAAGAAGATTATATTTGCAATTTTTGAAGACTGTGGGAAGAAGCACCAAAGTGGTTGTCTTAGGGTAATGTGAAGATGTTTTCTGTGTAGAAAATAAGGATACAAGAAAGTGATTTCAAATGAAAAATTAAAAGTTAGGTAAATGAAATTGATAAAATTAATATTCTCACTATGTTATCATTTATAGTCAAACATTTTAAATGTAGAAAGTATGGGAATTATGAAATGTTTTGTCCTAGGTGTAATGTCATGTAGAAAATTTAAAGGTTGCTTGAGTAATGGTTATATTACTAACGATGAAGAGATTACAAATAAAAAAGAGTGGAAAGAAGTGTTAATATATAAGATGATGAATCTTGGTTAATGGTTTATGAATAAAGTGGAATTATTGATGTTTTTATGTATTTAAATTAAATGAATTATATTTTAAAAGATTTTTTATCAGTTATATTTTTATTATTAGAATCATGGAACTTCAATTGATTATTCCTCAACAGTTTTTCATTATGGATTTGTAAAAATAAATTGAATTAAGTTGATGACCTAGAAAATTGATTTAATGGAAAGGTGATATTTAAAAATACTATAAGACATTGTAATTATAACACTTAATTTGTTCCTAATTTTGAGATAATGGATTTTAGTTTGGATAAAGAGATGATTGATATGGATAAACAAAACGATAATATATTGATGAAATTAGAACATAATAAGTATTTGTTAAAAAATTGGTTTATGTTATCATTTATATAGTTTAAAAAATTATTTAATTTATCATATATATTCAACAATCTTTCTTTTTATTTATGTAATAACGAATTTTGTATGTTTTTATTGATATTTTATGGAAATTATGGTTGCCACCAAGTTTCAAGAAAATATATGACCAATGTATTCACAATTTTGAGTGTGATAACTAGCAGCTACTTTATGATATTTGTGGGATTAATGATAAGATTATTTTAGGAATTTTGGATACCTTATTTATAAATATTTAATTTTGGATGGGATATAAGGTTAACCATTTATGTAATTGTTTATGTTTTTATTTTAATGAGGTTTAGAGATTAACTCATGATTTCACCATATGACGATTTATGCATATTGGATAACCTATGAAAAAAATATATTTTGACCATAAATAGAATATAAGGAATGGATTAAAATTTTATTATGTATATTATGATCCACTACTGTTTCATTCTAGTGAAATTCATCTTCAGTTTTTATAGTATGATATGATGTGGAAGTTGTTCAATGAACAAACAAAGTATTATATTGTTCTTCTAAAATGGAATAAAATCAATTAGGTATATCATCTCATGAAAATCCATCAAATTTCTGAAAAAAAATCTTGAAATTAATATTTTGAACAGTTACATTTATTTCTGATGAACTATTTATCTTTTAAGACATCACTAATTTATAGTTTTGTGGTCATTAACCTCTTCGTTATTAGTCACTTTATTATGATCAATAATCAATAAAAAATAATTTTCTTCTATTTCTATAGCTTCACATCCATCCTATTTTTTCATATTTGGAAATAAAGTAATGATTCATTCCAGATAAAATTCATATTTATATTTACCTTTTTTAACAATGATTTAAATGTAATACTTTTTATTATGTGGGGTTTCAATAAATTTATTTTCAAATGGAAATTCCATGATTTCTAATATCATGTTAAAATTGTGTAGATGAGATTTATTGAAGGTGGGGAGAATATAACAAACAAATATTTTACAAATAAGTGAATTATTTTTGATAGTTTATGTGATGTAACAGACCAACCTAGTTCAACAAGACCAGCCACTCTATTAGGATTTTCATGAGGTGGTATAAACATAGTAAAGGTAATGAGTGTTAAACATAACAAAAAAAAAGACATATAACAAGAGTACAAGTTGAATAAAAATAAATTTTTTTTGATCTATACAATCCAGTCCCAACTAGAAAAACTACAATGTATGAAAAAACATGACCCTCATGTCTCTATGTGATCAATAGTCACCTCAAAACCATTCTAAACTAAAAGAAGCAGTAAAAAGAGAAGTCAAAATGCTATAATATCACCTTCCCTTTACATGAATATTTTAATAAAACATCTATAATTTACCAATTTAAAAATTAGGGTGTGTGCACAAAGCTCTATATGATGTCAACATAGAGTTTATAGAAGTTCTAATATCAATAATTCAATAGTTCTATATTTTAAAAAGAATTTATTTGCAGATAATTTTTATAATTCAAATATCATGTGTAAATAATTTTACAGTTGGATTTCATAAAATTATTTCAAATTCAAAAATATAGAAATATGAAAAGTAGAAGTGATAAAATAGGGAATCATATTCGTTCATCAAGAGGTAAGTAGGTAAACACATATCGAAGAGATAACATATCATGCAAAGATATGTGATTCAACCTCATATAAAAACCTATGAGGAATAGTACCCGACAAAAACCATATTAAAATAAAAATAAATATATAATAATTAACCATGTATTAGGCCCTAGTATATAGGAATGCATACTATACATAAAAGAGCATAAAAACTCACACCATTATTTCCAAAAAGATATCAAGTCCTAGCACAGTCCATCGATATCCCAAAGGTTACCACCTAGTGGTTCTTCATTCAATAAGGCTTCCCAGGTTTATTTACCGATGAACCCAAGGTTTCTAATGATAAAATCGTTCAATTAAATTTCAAAAAAATTCTCAAAATTTTTAGAATATTTTAAAATCCTATCCATTCTACTATAGTGTTTGAAAACACATTTCCAAATTAAACAAAATCCATTTTAAAAGAAAACACCTTTAAAAAAATTATCTTTCCATGAAACCCATTGGAATCAAAAATAAATTCAATCAAATTATCAAACCAAAATAATTTATCAATACAAATAATTAATTCGATGAATTAACCCATTGTATAGAAACACCTTGCGATAAAAATAGTATGAAACGTGCCACCTTCAACAATGGTGATTGGGAAGAAAGGGACCAGATTTCAAAAGAAAAGGCTTGATAAGAAACATAAAAGGATTGATAGAAAACACTATCCATTAATGAATATGAATGATAAATGTATTTTATAAAGTTTCCATAGAGAAATTAATGATGAACCAAAATGAATGCTTACCTAGAGTGGCACACCAAAACACCTCTGATGACCATTCATCGAACAAATGATCATGAAGGGGAAGAGGTCTAAAAAATTGTATAGGGTGAAATCTAGGTCCAGATAGGAAAATATAGGTGGTATGAGATAATAAATACCCATAAAACTCCCTAAAAATTCATTTGTGGGACTTACATGGCTTGTAATCCCCTCACCCAATGTGAATTCCACAAAGGATGAAAACACTGAAAAAACATCACCTTTTTCTGAAACCCAATTTTAACCATTACATAATGTGAAATCCAAATAAACCACATGTAAAACTCATTCTAGAAACTAGATTCATGGAATCTACCCAATTACCATTACATAACATTAAATCCTATTACAGAGTGTGCAATCTCCCAGTTTATAGAAAACATCATAATTATCAATAGAAAAACACCAGTTCACTAAGTATGTTTTCCAAACATGGGATAAACCCATAAAAACCATTAGAAAATTTATAACTAGAATCCATCAATTCAAAAAAAACTTATTTCATCAATATTTAGGTCATTTTCTATATCAAAGTCTCTCTATCCATAAGAATCCTGAAAGTGCACCCAAACAAGGAAGATAAACCACGAATGAACAATGGAGTACCTGAAAAGTGTAATAGGATGTTTCAATATCCCCAAAATAAACTATATATACCACTAGAGATCCCACATTTCCCTAGACTAACAAAAAGATAAGGCCACTACTTTTTCACCAACAATTACCTCTCCTATGTCTTATGGCTATCCCAATCACACTACCACAATACCTAGACCATATTAATAATTTTACAAAGAAATATATTATCTTTGATAACAATAATATGAATTGGATGATAAAAAATGGTTGTAATGGTCTTAAGATTGAAATAATACCATTTACTCACATGGGATGTATCCATTATATACCTCCTCAACTAGGACACATGAAACAAATCATGGATATAAGTCAAACGAGATAGAAAGCCCAACCAATATGTTACCTTCTGGAGTCATCCAATCATATCCATGGGGCCCACACACCTAAATGGAAACATACCCTACATTAACAACTAAATATGTCCAATGATAGGTGAAAATCTAAGGAAAAACTGATCACCAACCTTAAACTTCAACGACCGATGATGATAATCCAAGAAAGATTTATGATGACTGTGTGCCATGATCAATCTACTCTAGATCAAATGCACCCTCTCTTTAATTTCTTGAACAAGACTGAACCCAATCAAGGACATCTCTCCAAACTCTTCCCAACATAAGAGAGATCAATATGGCCATCGATAGAAAACCTAAAAGGGGTCCACCTTAATAAAGGTCTGATAACTATTTTTATTGGAAAATATTACAACAGTAAAATTATTTTTCCAATATCATCTAAAATCAAGATCACAAGCCTGTAGTATATCCTTAAGAACCTAGATATTCTGATATGTCTGTCTATCCATATAAAGATTATAATCTATGATGAATATAATTTGGGAACCCATAAAATCATGTAAACTATTCCAAAATATGGATGTGAACATGTCGTCCTAGGAAGAAACAATAAAAGAGGGAACCCCATGAAGTATTACAGTCTCTAAGACATACAAGTCCCCAAGATATTCCATATTCATCATCTACTTGATTGGGATAAAATACACCAAGTTCATGAGTCGATCAATGACCACCCAAATTGCATCCATCCAACTAGGAGTTTTTAGAACACCAGCAACAATGTTAATAGAAATCTCATCCCACATTCATATCTAAATGTTAATGGACTACAACAAATAAGAAAGTGATTGGTGTTTAACCTTGATTTAGTAATAAGTAAGACACCACGATACGAAATCCACAATTGAATGCCTAATTCCCTATAACCAATACAAGCATCACATGTTTTGATACATCGTTGTTTCCCCAGGGTTAACAGACCAATAATAATTGTTACCACTATCCATCAAATCATGCCTTAGGAAAAATGGCAAAACCAACCTTCCACAAAAGCATAAAGAGCTGTTGGGAGATCAAGACCACTCACCCAAGGTCTCCCCACCATAATGAATTTTACTAACCAATTTTCACATGGAGTCTCTCAATTGCTTGAGATGAACTTTATCATCGACTGATGATTCATCTTTTAACAAATCCAACAACACCTATCCACAAACCTTTTATAATCCCATCCTCATCTCAGCAAACAAGCTCAATAGAGACCACAAATCAATGGGCTCTTTCATGCATTGTAGTGTTAATTTCATACTCAATGCATCAGAAACCATAATTCCCTTTCTATGGGTTTATGAAATATCAAAATAAAAATTCTGAAGGTAATCTAAGTAGGATCTCTATAATAAGATTAAATCCCTCTGATAAAAAATATATTTCAGGCTCTTATGATCATAATACAATTTAAATCGGTCCCCAATAAGATATTTGTAACATCTCAAGATTTTATGAAATATATCATTTCAAATCAACTTTAATTCTTTCATAGATTATGTTAAATTATATACATAGTTTTTCTTTCATCATATGTAATTGAATTTTTATCTTGCATTTCACACAACATCGACTCCATTTGAAGACATATGTTACACAAAAACATGATTCTTTCTGGACAACAAGATAATATTAATATTTTTATGATAGTTATCAGCAAGTTATTGGAATATAGGTAATGTAAGATATTATCTAATTTATGACAATATAGTTCACACATTTTTATAATATTTATTCATTTGTTACAAATTAATTATAAATTAAAATAAAGACCAATTAAATACAAATTATGTAACATCCCAGAAAGTGATAGAATATGTCCTTCTCATATTTGTTAATATTAATTAATTTCATAGTAATTTTAAAAGGATTCTATTTTCAATATCATAAACAACAACAAACATGTGTTTCTTCGAAATCTAATGTTTCATAAAAGATTGACTCATACCGAACAATAATAAACTATTAATATTATTATGTAATATGACAGTTTTCCACCTTTAAATGTAAAATTTATTTAAAATTAAAATTTGACACATCTTTTTTTATTAAAAAAATTCATTTATGTAATAGAAATATAAAAAATTACATGGTGTTATTTTTCAGTATTTCTATGAGAGCTTTCATATTTTGATGAATACTGAATAATACTGAATTTTCATTCAAAACTGTTTCTTCATACAATTTATTTATATTGTTAAATACTATTTTTACTGAGTTTTAAATTATAATTAGGTCAATATTATATCATTTAATCCAATTTTTTACATTAGATAAAATTTTACATTAAATTTAGTTATAAAAATGTAGATATCATTTGAACATTTTTACTTTAAAAACTAGATTTTTCACCCCGTATAGGAGATTTATATTAAATCCATTTATACCACTTATGTGTTTCTAATTGTGATAAATAAATTAAAAATTTTTAATAAAATATTTTATAATTTCTAAAAAGGTCAACATAGTTTTTTACTAAAAATATTAGTGAAAGTAATTATAAATAATTACAGTGATTATGGTTAAAATGTGTTTAATTAGTGGTTAAACATTAATATTAAGAATGTAAAAAACCTAGAACGTTGTAAAATAAAATTTGGATAGAAATTATTCAACCATAACCCATATTTTTATCATATTTCAATTATTATTATAGGACTATTATTTAAGATAAGCCTCTCAATATTGTTTACATGTTTATATTTATAGGAATGGAACTCCCTCTCTACTATAAAAAAGAAATCTCCCTCCCCATTTCTTCACACCTATAAAGACATTTGGATCGTAAAGAACCTTCCAAAATAATCTCATAAAATAACTCAATTAACCCAAGATTCCTACCTTTGGTCAGAAATCCATCCAGATAATCTCTTTTGTGAAAACTAAAAGGAGTTACCTGAAAAAGAGGTAAAATTATTCAATGTGCCTTTATGTTTTATTCCTTCATCACCATTCATTTATTATTATTACATGATTATATAATAAAATAAGTATCATTAATAATTTTTTTATATTAATGTTTATACCTAAACCCACACACACTTTCATCAAATGGGTAACAAAATTACTGTTCATGTATAAAGAACTATCTCCTTGTGAAATGATGTCATTTGTATTTCCTTTACCACCTCTCATTATTTGGAATAAATATGAAAAAACTTAATTATAATATATATATAAATTTTATTTATATTTTATAAATAATTCTATAATTTTATATAATGAATACATTAATTCTTCCATTTTGTGTAAATATTATAACATCATTTGTAGACATAAGGACTACCACCTCCTCAATGAAATGTGATATATTCACCCATTACATGGAATGAATTAAGGATGGATTTAGATAAAGACATGTTACATACATAAAAAATATCTTTTATTCATGAAATAATTACATTTATGGAAATATAATATATTATTTTCTTTATAACACTTTCACACACTGAAATAGTGATAACATAATTTCTGGGTGTGTGGTCTACCACCACCTAGATGCGATGTGATTCCTTTTACATAAAAATAATTATATATATAAATATTTTTTTATTAATTATAATTTTATTTTTAATATAATTATTATTCTATAAAGATAAATGTTACTTACCTTCTTTTCACAATGATCATTGAAAAATGAAAAGGTAACTCATGCATACGTAAGACATAATGTCTCCCTAATTTTAATGTTGGTTCATTTTTAATATCCATAATTACTGATTAATTTTAAATTTATAATGGATGTGTAAATATGATTTTTGTTTCATGATTATTATTCGGTTAATGATTATATAATTACTAATTTTACCTTAGTTTACGTACTAACGTCATTTTTGACACATAAACCCAATATGGTCAAAACCCCTAACATAAAATTAATCATTTAAGTAGTTTTTTACAACATTTTAATAAGTGACATAAAAGTAATTATTAAATATAGAAAGTATCGAAATCAAGTATGTATTATAACATATGTTTATTATCCAGGAAGGTAATGACACATGTCATATGTTAGACTTTAGGCAAGTGATTTTCATCTCACTTTTTACATTAGTGAGATAAATATCATATTCAACACTAATTTCTTTTGTGTGGTGTATATAATGCCTATTTTTATATATTATATAATTATGTATTTTATCTTCATGGTATTTAAATTTTTAATTTTATTATTATTACTTTTGTGATTTCTAATTCGTATGTTACCATAGTTGTAAGGGATTTCATCTCAATCTCCTTTCATTGAGGAATTTCAAGATGATATGTAACTTTATGATTTTATAAGGTGTATATACAGACCTTTGGACATTATATATCAATATAATATCCATTTTCTTGTTATTTTATGTTTTTTAAAATGTTCATATTTCATGGGGATTATGTTCTAAATGTTTAAAGTGGTATGGTACTCTATGAATGTTTAAAGATTTAATTTAATAATAATTTATCAATGTGAATATTATAGATATTATTTTACATACTTATTTATATGGATATAAAAAGGTTATAAAAATATTTTATTTCTATTTTTAATTCCATTAATTTTTTTTCAAAAGGAATCCTTTTACGTGTTTTTATAGAAAATTTTCATAAACAACCAGAGGAATTTTCCATTATTAACTTATACGATGAAAATACATTTTCTAACATCATGTACATTATTTTAGTTTGGGATTAATTTGAAATATATAATGATTCATTAAATAAAAAAACACCCCAAGTTTTTTGTAATTTATGTATTGAAAATGATTTTTTATGAAAATGGTGCTTTGGTATTTAAAATGGGCTCTTAAAAGAAAATGGTATTTTTATCCGAAAGTTTTTTTCATATGGGTTTAAAAAGAGTTATTCAAATGATTTTATGATTAGTTGTTTAACACTTTATGTATTAATTATTAATTATATGAAACAATTGATCCTGGTATAGGTTATACGAAGGGTTGATCCCCATTATTTCTCATAGGTGAGCCCAATACAACTTATATGAAGGGACGATCCCCATTATACCTTGTGTGAAATAAGTGATCCTAATATAGATTATAATATGAGTTGAGCCCCATTATAGATCATGGGTGAGACTTATATATCATCTATGAAGGGTGATACTCTTTATAGGCCTCTAATGTATTGTATAATGATAATGATGGATGTCGGTCTTACGGTTATTCTAATTAAAAGGGTTATAAAGGGGTTTTTTATATGATGCTCTAAGTTAAAAAAATAAGATTTATTTATTGATTTGTGTTTTAATGATTTAAATTTTAAAAAAAATATTTTATATTATTGTGAGTTTTTTATTTAATATTCTGGAATTACGTAGAAGACAAAGGTCAACATTATATGAGTTTTCGTGTTTTTAGTTTTCTAATGATTTCCTTTATTTTTATATCAATTACCAAGATTTTGTGCTCATAAAAAGTTTTTTAAATGTTTCCACAAGTTTTAAGGATGATTAAGAGAAAGGAAGAGGTCATGATTCATGTCATGGAGATTTTCCCTAAAAATAATTCAGTATTTATTTTAATTTTTTTAAATTATAATAGATATAGATATCTATCAGATGTGTCCACTTTGTATTTTATGATTTTTCTATGTATGGGTTATGTCCTAATTCTCAAAAAATATAAAAATGAAAAGATATTTAATGTTATAGAATTTTAAATTCTATAATAAATTTATGATTATATAATTTTTAATGATACATCCTTATAGTTGGTATCAAAGGACATGTTTGAACAACATTTCAGGTGAGGAAAGTGTTAATAAAAAGCCCTAAAGAATATTTTCCTTTATGGTTAATCTTTAATGATAAATAAATTTATGTTTTCAATTTTTATTCATATAATGTATGTTTTTTATAATGGTTCTCCAAATTGGAAATAATAAAACTATAGGGGTAAGTCATTAAGGGTAGACAACCATTCTAAATCATCATCAAAAGATTGTGAGATTTATAACTGAGTAGGTATTCCTAGTGATGAATCAGTTAAAATAATTTATAAATTGTGGTGGTATCCATTATAAATATTAAATTAACCTACCATGAAGGAACATGACGATATAGAATCATTTAATGAGGAAACACTCCCCAACATTCAATATTTCATCTGACTGAGTGGTAGCTAAAGGATGGATCAGTTCCCTAGAGAAGATATTTGAAGTCAAGGGATGTTTGAAACATCAGAAGATAATTCTTCCCAACTATCATTCTAAAGGTTATGTTGATCAACGGTCATCGTTGGAAAATAATAATAGAGAGAAATATGGGTGTTATTTCATGGAATGGGAAAAGTTCAAGGATATATTCCTTGAAAAATATTTCCCTAAGGTTGTTCAACTTAGGATGGAGAAACAATTCTTGTATTTTATGTAAAAAGATAAAGATTATAAAGTTTCATATGAAGAAAACATTACAACATTAAGCAGCTATGTAAACAACTTTATTTGAGAAATTTAAATTTGAATTAATATATTTTACCAAGGATTTAAACCATGTTTATGAATAATTTTTTCCTCTATAGAAATTAATTGTTATTAAAATTTTTTTGGTTGTACTGAGAAATTTGAAATGATATTTTCCAATACAAACATTCTATGAGATGAAAAGATTAAGAAATAGTCAAGGTGGAAGGAAATGGATAAAGAATAAACTAATAATTTTGGATTTAATCCAAAAACATGTTCCAAGTGTAGTAAAATACATTTTGGGACATATATGTAAGGATATGGAATGTCTATTGATTTGGAATGTTTAGTAAAAAGGTTCATGAATTTAATGAAAAGAGATACGAGCAATCCTACAAGGAGATTATGGGGATCCAATCAATATTAAGATTATTTAGTTCTAATGAGGTGGGAATTTATCTTACATATTTCAGAAGAAATATAGTAAAGGTGTAAATCATCACGATTAGAAGAAGAAAAGGGATGGAAAATCATTTTCTAGTTATACAGCTATTTTTTGAGCAACACAGTAAAGTGATGGAAGCTCCAGGGAGTTCAATTTGTTTTTGAATATTAATCATAATCACAAAATCTTAGGCACCCCTCTTTTAATTTTTTAAATAATATAAATACCTTGGGAGACATTTAGTGAGTTTCTATATATGTTATAGGTATATGTTTAAAACTTATTTAAGGAATAATACCTATACTTATATTAATTTAAGTGTAATGGTATTGGTGACCATTAGGGTTATATATCAATGTAACAATTTAGTTTTACCATTAGGTATTACAATTTAACAATATAAATTAATTTATTATCTCATCACATGACTGTTTTAATTATCTCACTATGTAGAAACCATTTTGGTTTCCGTTAGTATCTAAAGATAAGAGGAACATTGTGTTACACTTTTTAGGTATATGTTATACATTAGAAGTTTTTTATAGTGCTTTAAGCATGAAAATTCATATTAAAACTCATTATTTAGATAAAGAGATGATTTTGTGGTCGAATTTGATTAAAGGATGGATCTCTACACATTGAGTAAGTATATTCCCTTATTCTCTTGTATAGATGATGAAGGAATCCTTTAACTATAGTAAATTAATCTTATAATAAAATTTCATTATATTACCATATTTTTTAATGATATCTACCACATTTTCCACACCTATTTGTCTTGTATTTTTGTCATCATTGACTTCATATTGACCACTTTCTCTATTACTCCCTATTAGTCCATGTGGGTAAGTTGTTTTCTTCCAAATAAATATTTTAATTTCCCACCAATGTTCTCCCAATGTGGAATCCTAGATATTTGTATCTTTCAATGACCATTTTTTTTTCAAATTCCTTCTTTAAGAGTATCTTTTTTTAACCTTTTTCACGATATGGGATTCAATATAGGAACTCTATAATTGTTAATCATTTGATAACCAAGATGAATTTCAAGGGATAAATTCATTTTAAGGCAGGTAGGATGTAACATCCAGTGTTTTTATGAAATATATTCATTAAAATTAATTTAAATTATTGAATTTATTATGTTACATGATATACATAGTTTAGATTTCATCACATGGAATACTAGGTTTATCTTGGGTTGTACGTAATGTTGACCCCCTTTGATGACTTATGTATTACCATATACGATGTCTTACCAGAAAAAAATACACTATTAATATTATTATAATTGTTACAAGGTAGATATTGGAGTATATGGAATTAAATATATTAACTTAATTAGGAAATTATAATTTACACAACATTATAATATGAATTCATTGGTTACAAATTAATTATAAATTAATATAAAGACCAATTGAATATAAAGGATGTAACAGCCTAGGTAGTGATTGAATTTGCATCTTTTATATTTATCAATATTTATGAATTGTATAGTAAATTTTAATGGATTCTATGTTGAATATCATATACAATATGACACATTATTGTCTTTTAAATATTTCCTTTCACACAAGATTGAGTTATACCGAGTAATAATATACTGTTAATATTTTTATTTAATACGAGAGTTTTGTTGCCTTATAATTGAAGATATTATTTAGAAATAAACATAAAAACATTTACAATTTTATATTAAAAAATACACACCATTCATGAAAAATAATATAAAAATATAATTTTGCAAAATTTTTGTACTTTTTGAATAATTTAATATTTTAACTAATAGTGAATAATATTGAATTTTGGTTCAAAATTATTCGTTCTTCCAATTAATATTTATAGTAAAATTAATAACCTATTTAGTTTTAAATAATAAATAGATAAATTATATATCCTTTAATACATTTTTTGACATTTTAAAAAATTTTACTTTTAATTTAGATATAAAAACACAAAAAACGTTTGAATATTTTTACTTTAAAACCCTGCTTTGTCATCCCGTCTGTGGGTTTCATTTTTAATTAATTTATACCCATTATGTGATTTTAATTTGATAAAATGGATTATATACTTTTAATGATAATAACTTATAATTTATAAAAATGTAAAATTAATATTTCACCAAAGATTTTAGTGAATGTAATTAAAATTAATTATAGAGATTAATGTAAAAATGTGGTAACCTACTGGTCAAACATTTATCATAAGTGTCTTAAAGACCTAGAAACTTGTTCAAAACCCATTTTTTTGAAATTATTCGACCATATAACCACTTTTATAGAATTTTGATTATTATTTGAGGAACATGATGTAAGGTAGGCCTCTTAATAGTTTTTACCATTTTATATTTACAAGAATAACACTCCCCCTTAACTATAAAATGGATTTGAACCACCCAATTTTTTCATACTTCTCAAGCGCATAGTCTCATCCAAAACCTTCACGAATAATATCCCAACATCTCTCCATTCAATCTAGAGTATTCACATTTGTTATAAATCCATCCAAGGAAGCTTTTGGTGCAAACCAAAAGGAGTTACCTTAAAAATAGGTATCATTTTTCAATGAGAATTTTTGTTTTATTTCATTATCCACCCATTAATTTATTATTATTACATGATTATATAAAGAAAATAGTATCCAAAATATATTGAAATGTTGTTATGTTATTATTTATAGCTACACCAATACACACATCCATAAAATGGGTAACAAAATTAACATTCACATATGGAGAGCTACCACCTCACGAAAGGATGGCATTCAATTTTCCTTAACCACCTCTCATGGTTGAGATTTATGAAGGACCAAATATTTTTACATGATATATATATATATGATATTAATATTTTCTTGACAGATATGTAATTTCTATATAACCCATTATGTCTTGATTTCCAGTTTGTGTAAATACTATAACATCATCGGTGGATTTGTAGACTACCGCCTCCTCAGAGTGATGTGACACATTAATAAATTACATGGAATTTATTAAAGATAAGTTTTAGAAAAAATATGCTGTAAAATAATATACATTATTCTAGTTATTCTATAATAATCTTTTTTTGGCTTCGATTGGGATTCATCTTGGGTTGTTTCATGAAATAAGTTTGAAAATTTGAATGTTTTTGGTATGTGTATGGTTAGCGTAGTGTTTTTCCAATTAGTTTCCCCCTTAGTGGAAAATGTGTAAACCCAAAAACCAGTGGAATTCATGAATAGTGCATTGTTTCAGAAACCATGCACCCACTTAGTAGAGACTGCACACCTAGGAAAAAAGGGGTGCATGAAAATAGCACATTATTTGTCTAGCTATGTGAACATGCCCAACATACCATTCATATGAGATTTAGTTAATCCGAAAATTTACATTAACATTCCAAATGCCTCACTTTAAGTGCCCGGCATGAATATTAAAAACAATACATTTTCTTCTTCTATAGAGGCCCCGAATATGTGATTTTTTCCTTCTAAAACTCTTCATAAAAGAATCAATTCATGGAGAATGAAATTTTACCTCTTAATAGTAATGCTTCTTCCCCCTTTATCTATTAGCCACTATCTGCTTCTCTCCTCCCCGGGGTCTAATAGATTATTTCCTTGGTAGGGATATGATATGAATTTTTTTGGATATTTAATATATGTTTTCTCCTTGGATATTATTATCAACATTCTTCGTTGGAGTTTCCCTCTTAGAGATTTGTGTTTCGTGATCCTATGATCCCAAGGTAGGTGGTTCCATTTATGATGGACAATTTCATTAACCCTAAATTTATTAATTTAAATTAATTATTTTTAAATGTTATTACTTTAAATTTGTTTATTAAAAACCAAATTCTATGTAATTGGTTATTTAAATAGTATTTTTCATAAAATTTGTGAGAACCCCCAATTCCATTGAATTGGGCTGTGTTTTTGAAATTTGATAGAAATTTGAATATAAATTGTGAAATTGAATTTTGATATTGATTTCAAATTGGTGTTTGAGAAAATGGGTTAAAATGGGTTTGATGGAAACCCAGTGGTTTTATCTTAGAAAAGGAATGATTTTCTTACAAATACAAGTAGTAGTTTTTAAATGGAAATTTAGACAGTGAAATGGAAGAATGGGTTTAATTTTATTTTGAAATGTTTGGAAATAAATTCATTATTTGCAATTATTGTCAATGAACTTGAAAACCTAGGTAGTTGGTGAGTTATTCAAGATATCACTCTATTGATTCTTTATAACACTAACAATACTTATGTAGCATGTCACATACCTGATGGGATGATGATGAATCCTCTTTGACCAGTGTCTAAGGGATGTCTGCAAACATATTTACATGATAACTATTTATGTGTGAGGGAATTCCATAACCATGAACTATCATACCACATAGAATATGAGCATGTTTTTTATTAATGTTTTGATATAAATTACATTATTTTAAAACTTTTATACACATGCCTTATGAATTTATATAAATTTTATTACATAAAATTTTTATTATCCCATTTTTTTAAAGTATTTCCATAAATTTAATTGTTAAGCATGATTTCTTTTAAATATTTTTTGAAATGAAATGCATTCTTATTAAAAATATAAAAATTTATTTGGATAATTAATTGTGGATATTATTATGGAATCCTTATTGAGACCATAAAGAGATTTTATCTCTCTCCCCACTTATGCCTTCAGGTGTTTGTAGATTTATTTCTTCCATGTTCGATCAAGGATAAATTTCCACTTAGAGGTGATTTTTGTTGTTGGTCCTTGGGTTTGGAATATAGATAACCAGGATTAACCTACATGGATATTAAGTCATTTTAAATGAATATTTTGTACCTTAAAAGAATATATTCCAACATATCATAAAAGTTTATTGTCTTTGGAAACATAGAAACCAAATATTTTATCATTGTGAATTATTTTCAACATCACCCATAAATATCTCCACATTTAGTACTGCAACATAAAACCTTTATGCATAACCTATGGAATAGAATCATAAGAAAGGGGCGATCTCAAATTCTATGTAATGGTAAAAAAAGGAGATATGAAAGCATAATTATGAGAAAAAGTGATGTAATTCATTTATTAATAACATTTTAATGCTCCCTCTAGTAAATGTCATGTAAAAATACGTAATTGGCATGATATACTCATGCTTTAATACTAAATATAATTTTTGATCATTATTTGATGTAGTCTAATTGATTTATTTTACTATTTTAATTATAAAACTCACCATGATTATCCAAAATTCATGGTTATTTTATATTATTCCTCATTCAATATCCAACATTTCATTATGAGGGGTCATGGTCCAATTCTACTAGTTGAAGGGTTATATGATCCATAAATGACTTAAATAATATGTAAAGAAACTGGACCATCCTTGAAGATTGAATTAAAGGGATCACTCCATAAGTATAAATCCTTTAATTCTCCTCTAATGGTCTACAAATAATTCAATTCATCTTGGATATAAATTTGAATGCCAAAATCCAAAAACAAGGGGCCCAAATGATGCTTTAATGTCCATCCCACAATTCTATCATGGAATTGACATAAGCACACCCAATTTGATATTTGTCCTAACATATACATCCATTTGAGATTATATTTTTTATAGTGAAATAAAGGATATAGGTGGCGGAATTTTTTAAATAAATATTTCTAATTTGAGAGAATATTCCAGTTCAAAAACCCATTCACATTATAGACGTCGAAAAAGTGATGATAAAAACAGATAGGTGCCAACTATTTTGAAAAAACCCCATAACTGTGGCTACATAAGTCCAAATTCCACCATATTTTTAGAGTCAACTGAAAAAATTAATATATACAACATGCAAGAAGAATATTTACCCATATTCGGATGTTTTATGTATCAAATTGGTGATGTAAGTGGTAGGGTAGTTTTGGAATGCAAATAGCCCACAACATTGGCCTATAAATATATCCCCCTCCTCTCCTTGCAAGAGGTTGGAACTTACGAAAAGGAGAGGATCAATTGGCATGACCAAGGCATTTAAAAAGTCCTAGGATGATATTCCATACTCATTTTTTTACTTGAGGGACCCTTCCCCCTCTCTTTGATTTCAATTACGTTTTCATTCTTCTTTGTTAGTAATCTCATAAGTGTTTGTGTTGTCATTCTGTTTTAATTCTAGTTTGTTCTTAAAATTTTATTTTAATTATCCACCCTATATTCTTATATATTAATTATATTAAAATATTTTAAATCAATGTGAAATTCATTTTCTTCTTTTTCTTCCTCATTTAATCATAATTCATTTTTTTTAATTCTCATCATGGTTTGTGTGTGTGTGTGTTTGGGACACAACTCTTTTCTTATCCCATTATTTTTCTTTCCTTATTAAATAATAATCATAAACATAATAATCCAGATTTCTAATCATGTTAATTACTGAGTAAATATACCATTGGGGTGAGTCAAAATTTAGGGATGTTAAGTGATTGAGATTATTTTCTCGATGAGTATTCTTTAATTAATCATTCTGTATGTTGAAATTAACATGTCCTGGATTAATGAAATATTTTATATAATATAGATTCCATGGATTATTGTAACCATAAATACATTACCACAATCAAGTACTAATTGAGATTATAATACTAGTTAAGTAAAGTCTTGGATTAATGCCTTAAAACATAGGAATTCAAATCAACGTCAACTTGTGACATGAGTGTTAATTTAATGCAATATAAAGCAAGGATCAAGGATATCAGAAGCTTAACTACCTAATGTAAAAATCACCCAAATATTTATTAAATTGTTAAATCAAACATCAATCATTAATAACTTTATTTCAGCTCAACAAAAAAACCCCCCAAACATAATACAATCAACTAAAAACATTCGACTATTAAAAAGTATCATTGTCGAGGATTCGACTTGAGAGCTTCAATACAAATTAGCAGAGCACCAGAACCATTAATGGTCGATAGGTGACAATTGAAAACATTTAAAATGGTTTCATTGCTAGGGATGGTGGAATTAATTAGTCGTTAGTTTTTTGTTATTTAAAAAAACAAAAACAAACAAACTTTAAAAAAATAAAAAAAAAACAAAAATAAAAACCCTCCTTCTCATAAAAATCATAAACGGAAAAAAACAATGAATACCCCAATATTCTTCTTTCCTCCAAAATCTCTCTAAATGACCCATAACCTCCCCAAAAATCCATTGGATTCTTATGAACCTAAAATTGAGAGAACTCTTCTCCATCTTAGGAGGAACATTATTGATAATCAAATAATTCCAGGATAAGTCATCGTCCAACCAGTTGGATTAGATGTGGCTAATCCTATGGAACAAAAACTTAAAGAACTCTCTTCCCCTAATATGAAATACCAACCCCTTTGTATTAAATATTCAATCATAGGGGAAGACTTCACACTCAAATAAGGTTGATTCATCTTCTCTGTCATTTCCATGGGCTAGCTGGCGAGGATCTACATCTAAACCTTAAAGTGTTCCATGTGGTGTTCTCTACCATAAAGCCTCAAGGGGTTTTTGAGGAAGAAATCAAACTCTAAGAATTCCATTTATCCAAAGATGAAACTACCATTCCATGGCTCTAATACCTACCTCATAGTACTATAATCACATTGAATGTCATGAAATGACTTTTCTTAGAAAAATTCTATCGTGTTTCTGGTACTGCTTCTATTCAAAAAGAAATAAGTGGTAACCGGAAATTCCCAAATGAATCACTCCATGAATACTGGTTGAGGTTTGAAAAGATTTTTGAAAACTTCCCACACCACCAAATCAGTGACCAACTCTTGATCCAATAATTCTATACAGGGTTATTGGCTATGAAGAGAACTCTTATTGTGGTCGCAAGTGGTAGTGCTCTTATTGATAAAACTCCAACATCTGTAAGAGATCTTATAAGAAACAAGGATGAAAACACACACAAACATTACACTCGAGCACATGATAAATTAAAACAAGCCCAAGATAGTCAATTGATAGAGCCGAACATGATGATTGAGTGGATGAGTGAAATTAAAGGTCTTGTGAGACAACTAGAGGTGGATTCCAAAGCCCCAACCTGATATTATCGAAAATCTCTATTCCCTAGACCTATCATGAACTACAGATTCTATATAATGACCCATACTTTACATACATGGTTATTACTTCAAAATTGAAGCATACTTATTACAACATATAACAAAACCATGAAAGGACCATATAGGTATAGTGTCTTTAGAAACTGGGAAACATAAACAACTGGTTCATAAAGCGTCTACACTCTCTCCCATTTATTTCATCATATCTAGAGTCCCTTTTGGCATATGCTACTTAATAACCTTCTTCTTGACCTGGGGAAATAAAACATACAAAAGGGTGAGCTCAAATGCTCAGTAAGGGTAAACAAAAGAAATATCAATCACATCATATGCATAAGAACATAACTTTTGGAAATCTTAACCTGCAAAAGAGATCATAATTTCATAACATGGGATAAATCATAGTAGTGAAATGTAATCCCAATAATCATAACATAAAACATGAAACTTTTTGGAATACACACATAATCATAGATAATCATTTCTTATTAGTCAAGACTCGTTTCCAAGACTATCTTAGTGGACAAAGTCCATTTCTGAACCGAGTTCACTCCTCGTTTCAGTCCTGTTTCACTGAACTGGTTTAACTTGCCGTTCCAGCCATGTCTATCTCATGAGATATAAAATCTTTACCCAATTAATTGGAGGGAGATATAGGTCCCAACCATCTCATAATGATACCATTCTTATGTGTGTCAGAAGATCGTAAATCATACGTCATTGCATAACCCATGTAATAAAAATTGGAATCTTAAACATCGTGACATCATAAAACAATTCATATAAGATAAAAGAATTCATAAAAATATTTCTATCACAACATAATCAAATCCATGTAATAATAGGGATAGAAATAGAACCCTATATAATCTTATATGGAAAATAATTTTAATAAAACTCTTGAACTCCATTCTTGAGGAAAATAACCTTTCTACATCAAAAACATTTTCCTTTCTTAACATGTCATACAATTTTAAACTAAAATAATTTGATTAAAAATAAACTTGAAAACTTTTAAAGGAAGCTTCTTGGAAATAATTTTTTAAAAATCCATTCATGCCGTATATGTTAAAAAAACATTCTTCTCATACTTTTGTCAGAAAAGTCAAAAAGTATATCATACGAAAAACGACAAAATATTCCTTTCATATCTTTTACTAAAAACTCAACAAAGGGTAAAAATTGATTTAAACAATCATAGGTGGATGGAAATAATATTTCATATTGAGGAAACATGTATTTGGTTGATAAAATACACCCCAGTAAATACCAAAGTATAAACAATGTTGGATAAAAATGAGATTGTGATATTTCCCTTAACTTAGGTCTGATTTGCTTCAAAGTGTCTGAACCTCATGTATAATGATTTAAATAATGTTATTGACTTATTCCAAAATCATACGTATTTTTATGATATCATATATGGTCATATTCTTAGCTTCTTATTTGTAATATTTCATTATTACTTGTTATTCGGGTGTTTATTACTTTTTGTTCTTATGCATGTTTTGTCAAATAAATTCTTATTTTTCTTTTTAGGTTATAGATAACTCATTTCCAGAATGGTATTAGTGTAATATATATCATATTCATTCATTCAATTCATTTATATAATCATTATTCAATGAAGATCATGTAGAACGAGTCGCATCAAATCGTGAAGACGGTATTCCGTACGTACACACGAGCGATGATATCATTCCCATGATCGTGGAATTGTATTGGAGTGTATGTATACTATTTCATAATCCATATAACTTTACAATAATCATATATAGTCATTATTTACACCATTATACCCATCCAAGTAAGGTGGTGGTGGAAAATAGTTTACACCAGGGCGTGGAGACGGTATTTCGTACGTACACACGCGCGGTGATTTCTTTTTCTGTAGGATGGATAGATGGTTAAATAGGGTTGTTTATTACTTATAATAACATATCAGTATATTAGTGATACTGATTTTATTACTTCATAATGAAAAAACTAAAGAAGAATAAGTGGAAGAAGAAATAAAGTTGAAAGAATCAGTAACGGACATTACCTCTTCTTTGAAGCGCTTCTTTGATACCTCCTTTTAGGGAACTAAAATTGGTCTTTGAAGAAGAACATGACCTCTAGGATGTCTCTAGGGAAGTGTAGAGGAGAAAGTGTAAGGGTTTGTCCGAGCTTGAAGGCTCAATGTGGTGTGAGGAAGATGGGGAGGAGGTTCCCTT
The DNA here is from genome assembly GCA_963277665.1 of Viscum album. Classification (NCBI taxonomy): domain Eukaryota; kingdom Viridiplantae; phylum Streptophyta; class Magnoliopsida; order Santalales; family Viscaceae; genus Viscum; species Viscum album. Next base: position 1,523,612,226 of record OY728133.1, on the reverse strand, counting down.
TTATAAGGGGGGAGAGGGGATCCTTTGGAAAAACTAAAAATATTATTTTATTATAAAGCCAAATTTGGTTTTAAATAGCTGAAAATTGATTTATTTAGAATATAAGGTGGGGATGGGTCGAAAGCCTCTCATCCAATAGAATTTAGACAAGTTTAGGTTCCTTTTTTAACCTTATCATTTAGATTTAAATTTAAGTTAAATAATTTTACTTTTACCGTGTCTTTTTGTGTTCTTACACTATAAGGTTAATAAACTTATTATATCAAGCCAAAAGAACCCCAAGTAGTTTATTATTAATATATATAACCTTATCTAAGTCATTTGGCCGAACCATAGATTTTTAGGAATAAAATAACAATTAATAATAGAATATTTGTTTTAAAAACTATTTTATGTCAATTTTGACAGTATTTAGTAATTGACTTTTGTGAAAATCATAACAGAATGATTAGTTCGAAAAAAGTTAATTAAATAAATACTAACATGTCATATTAACCTATAAAATTAGTGTAATTCATAAAAAGTATCAAATTACATTTATTTGGGTATTTATAACATTAATTATGTTAATATTTCATTAATAAGATAATTATTGTATCATCATTGCGTCATAAATAAATTAACTTATTTAAAGTATAAAAATTACAAATAAAATATATTTATGTAGGAAATATTTTTATCTTTCTAATGAATATATATAGTCTATTTTAACTTATGTATAAACCTATATTACAAATTATTTTTTTATTAAACATTGATTTTAACAATTTTAACCCTTCTTTAAATAAACTAATAATCAATGTCCTAATCTAATAAAAGTGGGCCTTAATGGTCATATATTGTTCCTAAGGTTGTTTTTGGTTGAATTACACTTATCCAATTGAATTATTACATGTGTTAGGGTAATAATAATATCATTTTTTCTCTTAATTACCCTATTTACTTTTAACCGTGGTAAATAAAAGTAAAAAGTTACTATTCACCAAAAATTATTTTCATCTCATTGAACTACATTTTACTTACTGACATCAACCGTGTCTCTCAGATTTTTGAAATTCCATTCACAGAAGTGGTAAAATTACATTTTATGTAAATTTGAAAATTCTCCTAGGAGGTGGGTAAAAGACGGTGAAAGTTCAATAAAATTTTCATAGATCTAAAATTATTATAAAATTACTCCAATGAATTACATTGAACTTATATAGGTATTATTTATCAATTTTTTCCAAAAATAAATTTAAATAAAATAAATAATTATTTAAATAAAAAGTCGGTTTTGAAATAGTAACCTAGTGTTTTCACTATTCATCAAAAATTGATAGTTTTCAGAAAAATAACAAAATTTCACCCTAGGATAATTTCGATATTCCAAATCCAAAAATGAAGTCCATTTTGAAAAATAAAATTCATTAAATTTCAAAAAGTGGTTATTACTATTCATAACGGATAGTTTTAATAATATTTTAATAGCATATCGTTGTTTAGTGAAACTCGGTATTGCGTACAACGCAAGCTATTGAGGAAGGTCGCGGTTGCATATAAAGCAAGCCAAGATAGTTTTGTGTGTAGTGAAAGATTCCTTTGATGATTTATATAACATAAAAACAAAATATTTCTCATAAAAGTCTCGGGTGTTATATTCTACCCCCCTTAAAATGAATTTCTCCCTCGAAATTCGTCACTTGTAACAAACAGATGAGGATACCTCTCCTTCATCATATCCTCAAGCTCCCATGTAGATTATTCTAATTGTTGGTTCCTCCATAAAACTTTCACCAAGTGAGTGGTCTTGTTCCGTAGGACTTTTTCACTACCATCGAGAATCTCTATCGGCTGTTCTTCATAAGAAAGATCTTGTTCCAGCGGTACAACTTCTGAGATGAGTACATGTGATGGATGAGGTATATACTTTCTTAGGAGAGATACATAGAACACATCATGAACTTGAGAGAGATTCGGTGGAAGCACCAATCGGTAAGCTACCTTCCCAACACGATCCAGTATTTTGAAAGGACCGATATATCTAGGGCTCAACTTCCCCTTCATTCCAAATCTCATGACCCTCTTCCAGGGAGATATTCATAAGAACAATTTATCACCAACTTCAAACTCTATGTCTTTTCTTCGGTTTTAGGAGTAACTTTTCTTTCGACTCTGAGCTGCTCTTATGTGTTGTTGAATAGATCTGACCTTTTCTGCCATTTCATCAATGAGATCAGGTCCTAATAGATTTCTTTCCCCAACTTCATCCCAATAAGTTGGAGTCCTGCATTTCCTTCCATAGAGAGCTTCATAAGGAGCCATCTGAATACTAGAGTGAAAGATAATATTATAAGAAAATTCCACCAAAGGTAGGTGTTGACCCCAACCACCTTTGAAATCCATAGGGCAAGCTCTCAACATATCTTCTAGAGTTTGAATTGTTCTCTCAGACTGACCGTCTGTCTGAGGATGATAAGCAGTGCTGAAACACAACTCTGTATCCAGATTATGTTAAAGACTTCGCCAGATCTTTGAGGTAAACCTCAGATCCCGATCATATATAATAGAAAGTGGAACTCCATGCAATCTTACCACTTCCTTTACATATATCCTGGCAAGCTGATCCAGAGAGAAATCCTCTCTAATAGCAATGAAGTGTGTAGAATTTTTAAGACGATCAACTATGACCCAGATATCATTATTGCCTTTGGATGTTTTAGGATGTCCGGTGACAAAGTCCATTGTGTTGTTTTCCCATTTCCATTCGGGTATGGGTAATGGTTGTAACATCCCCTTAGACTTCTGTCTCTCAGCTTTAACTTGCTGACAAACCAAGAATCGAGAGACATATTCAGCAACATCTCTTTTCATTCCATCCCACCAGAAGTACTTTTTCAGGTCCCTATACATCTTCGTGCTTCTAGGATGAATAGATAATGATGAACTATGAGCCTCATCCAGTAGATCCTTCTTTAATTCCGGGATGGGAGGAACACAAACCCTATTCCTAAACTTTATTATCCCATCACAATCAAGGTTTAATTCAGGAACATTTCTCACCTTCTTTTGTAACTCTACATCTTCTTTCTGTGCCTCTTTAATCTTCACATGTATAGATGGTTGAACATTTATTTGAGAAAGATACGATTTTACCCCTTCCATTATAATTCCAAGATCCATCCTTTGTAAATCCATAAATATTGGATCTTTTGTGATCCTTATCATGGATAAATTGGCATGGTTTTTTCAACTTAATGCTTTTTCCACCTTGTTTGCTTTCACAGGGTGGTAATGGATTGACCAGTCGTAATCCTTAATCAGCTCCAACAATCTTCTTTGGCACATATTCAACTCCTTTTGTGTGAAAATATACTTTAAAATTTTATGATCAGTATAAATGTCACACCTTTCTTCATAAAGATAATGCTTCAAAATATTTAATGCAAAGATTACCAGAGCTAACTCCAAATCATGAGTTGGGTAATTTTGCTCATGAATTTTCAACTGTCGTGAGGCATAAGCTATCACCATATCATTTTGCATAGGAACACACCCCAATCCCTTCTTGGATGCATCACTGTAGATCACAAACCTTTCTCCACTACAAGGAAGTGTGAGTACAGGTGCACTAGATAACCTTCTTTTCAACTCCTTGAAATTTTTTTCACATTCCTCTATCCACATGAACGTAAATCCTTTTCGAGTCAACCCAGTGAGTGGATTAGATAATTGTGAAAAATCATTCAAAAAACGTCGATAATATCCAGCCAAACCAAGAAAGCTTCGCATCTCAGTTACTATTGTTGGTCTCGACCATATTTCGATAACCTCTGTTTTGGTTGGATCCACAGATATCCCCTCTTTTGAAATTATGTGACCCAAAAATGAAACTTTTTGAAGCCAAAATTCACACTTGGTAAATTTGGCATAAAGCTTCTCCTTTCTCAGGGCCTTTAATATAATTCTCAAGTGATCTTCAAGTTTTTCCTTACTCTTTGAATACACAAGAATATCGTCTATTAAGACTACAAAAAAATGATCAAGATAGTCTCTAAAGACTCTATTCATCAGATCCATGAAGATAGTAGGATAATTAGTAAGACCAAATGGCATCACTATAAATTCATAGTGTCCATACCTTGTACAGAAATCTGTCTTTGGTATATCCTCCCTTTTGACCCTTAATTGTTGATACATTGAACGAAGATCAATCTTGGAAAAGTATTGAGATCCGCGTAGTTGGTAACATAAGTCATCAATGCGCGGGAGAGGATATTTGTTCTTCATAGTGATCTTTTTAAGTTCTCGATAATCAATGCAGAGTCTCATTGATCCATATTTCTTCTTAACAAACAGAACAGGTCCTCCCCAAGGTGACGCACTAGGGCGTATGAATCCCTTATCAAGATTCTCTTGGAGTTGCTTCTTCAATTCCTGCAACTCAATTGGGGCCATTCTATAAGGTGTCTTTGAAATAGGCAAAGCACCCGGTACGAGTTCTATTGAAAACTCAACTTCACGATTTGGTGGAAGACCCGAAAATTCCTCCAGAAAGACATCATCAAACTCCCGTACAATGGGAATATTCTTAATCATGAGTTTCTCACCAACCATTTTAGATAAATAACCTTCATTTAGTGGAATCAAGACCCGTAAGATGGAAGAAATTTCCACTGGAAGGTTATGTTCATCCTTGCATCGATAGAGAATCATAGATTGATCTGGAATATGAAATGTGACTTCCATTCTTTGGAAATTGATATGAGCTCCATATAAAGAAAGCCAATCCATCCCAAGAATCACATAAAATTCCACTATAGGAAGGATCACAAGATTTTCAGGAAGCACTTTCCCACAAACTTCAATTGGAGAAGAATTATAAACTTTTGATGCGACTGTTGTGCCATTAGGGGTTGTCACAGCTAACTCAACATCTAATTGTTGAGGTTATACAGTGATACCATTAGAAAATTCTTCAGAAATAAAAGAGTGGGTGGATCTAGAATCAAATAAAACATTTTCTACTTTAGAGTGGATGGTAAGTGTACCATTCACCACATCGTTATCGTACTCCACATGCTGATAAAAATTGCATGTGACTTTCCTTTTTCTTTATCCTTAAAAGTTTGTTGACGTCGACCATCATCATCAACCCTTGGATTTGGGCATTGATTGGCATAATTCCCCATCTCCTTGAATTTGTAACATTGAAGTGTAGGAGGTGCACTCTGTGTAGCCTTGTCATTGTTCGCGTCACTAGATCTCTTATTCCCATAATTACGGCATTCAAATGCCCGATGAACTTCCTTTCCACATTTGAAACATTCACTTGTCTGATTAAGACAACTCCCTGCATGTTTCTTTCGACACTTTGAGCATAAGGGAAAGCTCATTTTCTTTTCAGTGTGCTCTTTAGATTTTCTTTTGAATTCCATTTTCCTCTTCTTATCAAACCCATATGACTGATGGGTTACTCCAATCTCTATCTCGACTTTGAGAGCACATCAAATGATTTCCTCGTAGCTATTGAAGTCCCTTATGGCAAACACCCTTCGAAGACTTGGTTTTAAGCCACTAAAGAATTGATCGATCTTACTCTCAGGTTGGATAATAATACCAAAATCGTACCTTGAAAGTCTTGTAAAATTTTATTCATAGGTACCAACAGATTCATCATCCTTTTTCTTTAGTTCAAGAAACTCATTCCTCATTTTTGTTCAGAGAATACGAGGGAAGTACTTATTGAAAAATAACTTCTTGAACTCTTCCCATTCCATGGACTCAATTTCATCTCTTTGCCTCGTATTATTGATATGATTACACCATTGATCAGCATCACCTTCCAAACGATACACTGCTTAGATGAATTTATCATGTTTAGAACATTGAAGAACTGAAAATATCTTTTCAGTAGTACTGATCCATTGTTCAGAATCTAATGGATTAGTAGACCTGCTGAATGAGGGTGGACGCTGCCTCATGAAGGATTCCACAGAATTTTGCTCCTTACTTTGCTCGTTTGGATGTCCTGCATGATTCATATCTTGAGAAAGTTGTGTGAGCATGGATAGAAGATTTTTCATTCCATTTCCCATAACTTTTGGTTTCTCAGGGGGACAATCATTGCATTTCCCGTCGCATTCCTTATTAACACGGTTCCTTCGGGGTTCCAACCATTGACTAAAACCAAGAAGGATAGTGCGACCAACACTAATTATAATAGGAAAACCACATAATAAAGAATAAAATTTCACACTTAAGGTCTTATCCTAGGTTATTCATGGCCATTTCTAAAACACTTAGATTGTGTTCTATGCTTAGACTGATCCTTAGGGTTCTTACTAAGGCTTTCACATCCTAGCTTCCAAAGGTTGATTATACATTTCCTCTGATAACAACTATAACGACCCATACTTTACATAAATGGTTATTAATTCAAAATTGAAGCATACTTATTACAACATATAACAAAACCATGAAAGGACCGTATAGGTATAGTGTCTTTAGAAACTGTTAAACATAAACAACTGGTTCATAAAGCGTCTACACGGTCTCCCATTTATTTCATCATATCTAGAGTCCCTTTTGGCATATCCTACTTAACAACCTTCTTCTTGACCTGGGGAAATAAAACATACAAAGGGTGAGTTCAAATGCTCAGTAAGGGTAAACAAAAGAAATATCAATCTCAACATATACATAAGAACCTAACTTTTGGAAATCTTAACCTGCAAAAGAGATCAAAATTTCATAACATGGGATAAATCAATGTAGTGAAATGTAATCCCAATAATCATAAAATAAAACATGAAACTTTGTGGCATACACATATAATAATAGAGAATCATTTCTTATTATTCAAGACTCGTTTCCAAGACTATCTTAGTGGACAAAGTCCATTTCTGAACCGAGTTCACTCCTCATTTAAGTCTTGTTTCACTGAACCGGTTTAACCTGCCATTCCAGCCATGTCTATCTCATGAGATATAAAATCTTTACCCAATGCATTGAAGGGAGATATAGGTCCCACCCATCTCATAAGGATACCATTCTTATGTGTGCCACAAAATCGTAAATCATACATCATTGCATAACCCATTTAATAAAAATGGGAATCATAAACATCGTGACATCATAAAACAATTCATATAAGATAAAGGAATTCATAAAAAAATTTCCATCACAACATAATCAAATCCATGTAATAATAGGGATAGAAATAGAACCCTATATTATCTTATATGGAAAATAATTTGGATAAAACTCTTGAACTCCATTCTTGAGGAAAATATCCTTTCTACTTCAAAAACATTTTCCTTTATTAACATGTCATACAATTTTAAACTAAAAGAAGTTGATTAAAAATAATCTTGAAAACTTGTAACGGAATCTTCTTGGAAATAATGTTTTAAAAATCCATTCATGTTGTATAAGTTAAAAAAACATTCTTCTCGTACTTTTGTCGTAAAAGTCAAAAAGTACCTCGTACGAAAAATGACAAAAGATTCATTTCATATATTTTACTAAGAACTAACCAAAGGGTAAAAATGGATTTAAACAATTGTAGGTGGATGGAAATAATATTACATTTTGAGGAAACATGGGTGTGGATGATAAAATACACCCCAGTAAATACCAAAGTATAAACAATCTCGGATAGAAACGAGATTGTGATATTTCCCTTACCTTAGGTCCGATTTGCTTTGTAAGTGTCCGAACCTCTTGTATAATGATTTAAATAATGTTATTGAATTATTATAGAATCATAAGTATTTTTATGATATCATATATGGTCATATTCTTATCTTCTTATTAGTAATATTTCATTATTAATTGTTATTCGAGTGTTTATTACTTTTTGTTCTTATGCGTGTTATGTCGAATAAATTCATATTTTTCTTTTTAGGTTATAGATGCCTCATTTACAGAATGTTATTAGTGTAATATATATCACATTCATTCATTCAATTAATTATATAATAATTATGCAATGACAATCATGTAGAACGAGTCGCATCACATCGTGGAGACGGTATTCCGTACGTACGCACGAGCGATGATATCATTCCCATGATCATGGAATTGTATTGGAGTGTATGTATACTACTTCATAATCAATATCAATTTAAAATAATAATATATTGTCATTATTTACACCATTATACCCATCCAAGTAATGTGGTGGTGGAAAATAGTTTACACCACGACCTAGAGACGGTATTCCGTACGTACGCACGCGCGGTGATTTCGTTTTCCGTAGGATGGATAGATGGTGAAATAGGGTTATTTCATACGTATAATAACATATCAGTATATGAGTGATACTTATGTTATTCATTCATAATGAAACAACTAATGAAGAAGAAGTGTAAGAAGAAATAAAGTTGAAAGAATCGGTAACAGACATTACCTCTTCTTTGAAGCGCTTCTTTGAGACCTCCTTTTAGGGCACTAAAATTGGTGTTTGAAGAAGACCAGGACCTCTAGAATGTCTCTAGGGAAGTGGAGAGGAGAATGTAGCCGGGGTGGGACTAGCTTGAAGGCTCAAAGTGGTGTGAGGAAGAGGGGGAGGAGGTGCCCTTTTATAAGGGAGGAGAGGGGCTCCTTTGGAAAATCTAAAAATATTATTTTATTATAAAGCCAAATTAGGTTTTAAATAGCTCCAAATTGATTTATTTTGAAGCTAAGGTGGGGATGGTTCTAAATCCTCTCATCCAATAGAATTTAGACAAGTTTAGTTTCCTATTTTAACCTTATCATTTTGATTTAACTTTAAGTTAAATAATTTTACTTTTACCGTGTCTTTTTGTTTTCTTGCACTATAAGGTTAATAAACATACTATAAAAAGCCAAACTAACCCCAAGCTGTTTATTATTAATATATATAACCTTATCTAAGTAATTTTTCCGAACCTTAGATTTTTATAAAGAACATAACAATTAATAATAGATTATTTTTTTTAAAAACTATTTTATGTCAATTTTGACACTATTTAGTAATTGATTTTTGTGAAAATCATTACAGACTGATTAGTTCAAACAAAGTTAAATAAATCAATACTAACATGTCATATTAACCTAGAAAATTATTGGAATTCATAAGAAGTCTCAAATTTCATTTATTTGGGTATTTATAACATCAATTATGTCAATATTTCATTAATAAGTTAATTACTGTATCGAATTTGCATCATAAATAAATTAACTTATATAAAGACTAAAAATAAAAAATCAAATATCATTATGTGGGAAATAGTTTTATAGTTCTAATGAATATTTATAGTCCATTTTATGTTATGTATAACCCTATATTAAAAATAATTTTCTTATTAAACGTTGATTTTAACTATTTTAACCCTTCTTTAAATAAATTAATAATAAATGTCCTAATCTAATCCATGTGGGCCTAAATGGTCATATTTTATTCCTATGGTTGTTTTTGGTCGAATTACAGTTATCCAATAGAATTAGGACATGTGTTAGGGTAATAATAATATCATTGTTTCTCTTAATTACCCTATTTACTTTTAACTGTGGTAAATAAAAGTAAAAAGTTACTATTCTCCAAAAATTATTTTCATCTCATTGAACTACATTTTACTTACTAAAATCCACCGTGTCTCTCAGTTTTTTGAAATTCCACTCACAGAAGCGGTAAAATTATGTTTTATGTAAATTTGCAAATTCTCCTAGGAGGTGGGTAAAAGAGGGTGAAAAGTTCAATAAAATTTTCATATATCTAAAATTATTATAAAATTACTCCAATGAATTACATTGAACTTATATAGGTATTATGTATCAATTTTGACCGAAAATAAATTTAAATAAAATAAATAATTATTTAAATAAAAAGTCGGTTTTTAAATAGTAACCCAGTGTTTTCACTATTCATCAAAAATTGAAAGTTTTCAGAAAAATACCAAAATTTCACCCTAGGATAATTTCGATATTCCGAATCCAAAAATGAAGCCCATTTTGAAAAATAAAATTCATAAAATTTCAAAAAGTTGTTATTACTATTCATAACGGCTAGTTTTAATAATATTTTAATAGCATATCGTTGTTTAGTGAAACCCGGTATTGCGTACGATGCAAGCTATTGAGGAAGGCCGTGGTTGCATGTAAAGCAAGCCTATCTAGTGTTGTGTGTAGTGAAAGATTACTTTGATGATTTATATAACATAAAAACAAAATATTTCTCATAAATGTCTCGGGTGTTACATTCTACAACTCCCCAACTCATCCAACTGACACATGCCTATAAATTCAAGAGGATCCCACTGATTCATCAGGATCAATGGATCTCAATACAGCAAATTCTTAGAAGAACCCCAACACCGAACAATCAGGTCAGTTTGTTAGAAACATCAACCAACCCCACTATATGCCCTTTTCTTCTACCTATAACCCTAACTTGATATATGGGAATACAATATATCATCTTCCTTAGTTCCCTCATCAAAATCCAAAACAATTCTTATATGGTAATGGTAGTGGTAACTTTCATAAACCTTATCCTTTTGTTCCTCAACCTCAAAAGAACAATCCCCTCTTGGATTCCACCATCCTAGTGAGCCTTCCCAATTCCCAAACCAATAAAACCACCTTCCCAAACACCAAAATCAAGTAAATCCCAATCCAGGACAAGTCTGTTCATCCATGAAAACATGGGAAGGTGTAGTTTAAGAGATTAGATCTTTCACCTATTACAGCCTAAAAAACATTGAATCCCAAATTGGTCAACATCCATCCCTACTGAGCTAGCAACAACAATCAAATTCTTCCCAACATCTAGCTCAACCATTACAAACCCCTGGGGTAATGTATGTGCAATTTCACTTATACCAGGAAAAAAATTCCATGCCTGATGATGGATCGTCAAATGAACCATTAATTTTGAGTTGGAAAAAGAAAAGAAAAATAAACTTGAAAAAGAACTTAAAGTAACTCCTTCACCTCCTTCCATTCCTTTAAAGAACCCAAATCCTTTTTCTCAAACTGTATCTAATCCCTAGAAGTCCTTTGATCCCAATATTGAAATGCTCGACATGTTTAGACATATCGAAGTCAATATTCCTCTCATAGATTCCATAAAACAAATTCTTACGAATTCCAAGTTTCTTAAGGAACTGTTCACTCATAAGAGACAACTTAGGACCATTGGGAATGTTTCAACGGAATAGTCCATAACCATGAAGTTAAAATATCCTAGGACTTTTACAGTTCCATGCCAAATAGGATGTTCCAACTTTAATGATGCACTAATAGACCAAGGAGCCTTGATAATTTCATCCCCAAATCAATATTCTTCAACATTGGTCCAGGTCCCTTACATCCAATAGGTGTTTTCATCCAGTTAGCCATTCGAAGCACAACCAGTATTGGGGGAATAATGAAAGATTTCCTTATCTAATTAAATGAAGTTATCTTCCCAACTAACAACTATTTCATTTACATAGAAGGTGAGACAAATTCATTCCATTCTCCTCTGATTCTAGGAAGTACTTTCTATGACATATAAAACCAAAATTGATGTCCATGCTAGAATCTTATCCATGTAAATTGGTAACCAACTGTTCAAGTACAATATTTTTCAATACATGTGATCCCCATCAGAGAATCAACCTATATTCTCTACCCAATCTTCTTAAAGTATCTGTGAGAGTTTTTTGAATCCCAATCTATCTTGTTTATTTTATTTTTCCTGATAAAGTAGTTTTTTTAAAAAAATTCTTCATTACCAAGTCATAAATGGAGAAGTTGATGTTGAAATTCGAAATGAAAACTACATTGATCTAAAGGACACTAAAAACTCATTGGAATCCCATATTACCTCTGACATTCATAACACTAACAAGGGTGGTAATGGAGAAAATGAAAAAGCATGTTATTTTTTTGATTCAAATCTTATTATCCGGAATTCTTTATTTCCATTCCATGATTCTGAAAATTCTGTTATATTTGTTGTGATGTAAAGACCCAGAAATTTCAAGGAAAATTTTTCTTAGATACTTTGGAATTTTATGAGTCTGCGGTTTCTGATGGCACCTGATTCCAAGCACCGGTGTGCCCGGAATCAATTTATGAAGTTTTTTGGGTACGTTCAGTAATTGTACGTGAAAGTTTTTATATCTTTTGAACCGGTTCTCAGAATTGAAATCTGAGGGAACCGATGAACTTGCAGCGCCGATATTCTCTTTAGGGGACCTTTACCACAATTGTGTTTTGTCGTATGTGGTAGATAAATTTTGGGGATTCATTAAGACATAAATAAAATTGTTGTGTTACAATTTTATTTTAAGTGGAAGTTAATTCCTCCAAAGGGAAGTTGGAGGTGGGTCCCACACCCCACCTAACTTCCCATTAGAGGATATAACTAAGGGATGTGGGGCCCATATGAGCCCTAATCTTTTTATCTCCCCATAACTCCCTTAAACCCCCCTCATAATTAATTAACTCCACCCCTCATTATGGTGGAGCCTCTACACCTCCCAAACATTGATGATGCCAACCCATTTAATTAATAACATTATTAATTAATTGGAACCTCTCGTTTGAATTAATTTGATTTTCATGGCATTTATTTAAAATTGGATAAGTATATTATAATATTTTCCTTAGAAAATATTTTGCTGGGGAACCTTTGGAGAATTAGAGAAGCTTCATTCTTCCACAAAGAACATCATCCTCTCTCAGCGAAGAATGCTCCACGACTTCTCCTAACTTCCTCTTCCTCTGCGTGAAGGGACAAGACACCGATTGGAAGAAGCATCGCCTACGTCAATGAATCTTCCTCCAATGTTGATGGGACGACACCGTTCTCCGCGACGCCATCTTCTGCGACGCCCAAATACCGCGACGCTCGTCTTCCACAACTTATCAATGTATGACATCAATTATGAGTTAGGGGATTTTATTGAATTTTAATTGAATAAAATTGATCTTCGTTCTTCATTGAAACAATGTTTTATCTGTAGACATTTGATACTGCCAAACGCAGAGGGTTTGGGCTGAACAAACATGGCCCGACGGCCCTCCGTTGATCCTTGTTTCATTTTAATGGAGGGGGTGACGAAATAGGTGGAGTTGACAGGAGGAAGTGGCGTCCATGTGATGGCCACGTGGAGAGGAACTATGGCCCACATCCGTGGGCCGCTCGGTCGTAGAAGAATTAGTCTGTCGTAGCCGGTCAGGCTGGTAGAACCGTGAAGCCCCAGGGCACCGCGCTACGGAGGTTCGGGGCCCACACTCCACGGACCGCTTCGGCGGGCAAACCGGTCGGGTCGTCGGCCGTCCAGGTTGGAGGAGGAGGCTGCGGTGCCTCCTGGTGCCGCGTGCGGAGGACAGTAGCCTGCCCCAGCGGGCTGCTCGCACTAGGGAAGTCAGCCAGCTTCGGTCGGCCGGGCCGGAGGGCGCCACCGCCAATTCGGGGACCCCCCCCCCCCCCCGAGGGCTATGCCGCGCTTCACCGGGCTGGTCAGACCCTCTACCGGGTTGGACCCACCGAACCAAGTGGGGCCAACCCACCAGCCCACTCGGCTTGACGGGCCGGGCCTGTTTCACTAAAACGTGAATAACAATAAGACTGTTTGTGCAATCGACGCTCCGTCCACGACACTGGGATCCTCATTATGAGATGGTCATTTTGAGATACTCTAAGTGAGTTTTGGATGAATTTTGTAAATGGATGGGTGTGGAAAGAGCATAATTCCAACCGGGCACCCGAAATGGAAAAGCTAATACCTATCAGACCGGGCGTCCGATTAACGCGTCGTCTATTGCGTTGAGTTCCTTTTAACAAGACAGAACATCGAGATACATCAGCACTAGAATTTGTGATAGTTGATGTATCGAACCCTTGGATCGAGGAGAGAACCCTCTCAGAATCGAGCATGCTGTGTGTGGGAACCCTAGAGATGGTTGCGACTGCGATTACTTCTGTACTGGAATCCTCCGTGGGTTCGACGATGATGACTACCGTACTGGAATCCTCTGTGGGTTCGAAGATGTTGTCAATTGTGCTAGATTATTCCATGGGTTCGACAGTGATGAATATTATACTTGTATCCTAAGTGAGTTTAATAGTTGGACTTATGTACTAGTATCCTTAGTGGGTCCAACAGTGTATCTGGTCTAGTATCCTATGTGGGTCTGACAGCTTAGCTGGTCTAGTATCTTACATGGTTCTGACATCATAGATGAATCAGTGAGTACATTTGATCATCTCTGTAGCTATATGAAATATGTATACCTATGTGAGTTGAGTATTGACGTACAATCATTATCATCGATGTGATTGAATTTCTTTTCTATGTGGGATGGGTTGTGCTTGGGCTCGAGAGATGGAGCCGAACTATGATTGATAACATAGGTATATGTATGGACATATACCTAAGTTCCGTTGGTTGATACTTCGTGATTGTATCTTTCTTATGTGGTTTATCCTTCGTGGATTCTACGAGACTTTCGGGGGTCTCGGGGTCCCTACTGAGTATCATTATACTCACCCATGCACAGGATATTCCCGAACTTCACTGTGTTGGTTGTAAACGATGTATAGCATTGACAGAGGCTGAGAGCGAGTCAGGACCGGACAGTACCCAGAGGTGGACCACACAGAAAGACGGTACATGGAGCGGACCGATAGACTTGGAGTGCTGAGGTGGACATATGTACCTACCCTTCAGGTTGGATTCTCGATGGACATTCTAGGAGCTACCCTTTTTAGCTATTGTCCCTTTTTCAGTTGTACTTGATTTTAAGTTGTACTGTACTTTACTATTGGGCCTATATTTCGGGCCCCTTTCCTTTTAACACTTACTTTTGTACTCAGTTTTACTTAGTGCTTACTTTAGTTGTGTACTCTGATGTGTTTATTTACTTTTATAAATTAAATGCTTTCCCAGTTTAGGGATTTATGCCTTTGTTTCTAGTCGCCAGCCCCTGTCCTATGGAAGGTGGGCTCAGGGTAGTCACGGTATGGGCCCCAAGGATGGGTCATGAAAAATTGGTATCAAAGGAGTCTGTTCAACCACAGAACATAAACACTGAATTCATTTATGTGAATCAATAGTGTTAAGACTATTGCGTGTGGGTTTTAGTCCAGGGAGTCCAGTGTTAGTGCGGCAGCCAACATATCCATACTCCAAGACCCTGACCTCTGATTTCTGAATCATTTCCCAAAAGCACTGATTGCATGTGTGTTTCAAAAGTTTTCTTTGTGATTACTTTGAGTCAGCTCACCAGTTATACTGTTTTGACGGTGGCACACCTGCTTCTTTTCAGGATGGCCCCAAGAAGGCAGCCAGCTAGGGTTCCAAGTTATGTACGAGATGGTAGCCCACCGATCAATAAGGCCTCAGTGTAGGTCCCCATCACAGCGGAGGCACCAGTGGTACCACTACCCGCTGGGCCACTGATACCACCAGCCCTAGAAACAGAGAGTGCACGCCACCTGAGTGAGTTTCACGAGTTTCAGTGACAGAGGCCGCCCAGGTTCCGTGGAGAGACATATCCGCAGGCACCAGAGGACTGGCTGAAGGCTGTCTTCAGAGTTTTCAGATTGGTAGGGACACCAGCCGACCTTATCGTGATCCTTGTTGTGAGTCCCCTGCACGCATCAGTAGGTATATGGTGGATCGTGATGCTCCAGGTGCATGATGATGCATCTTTACTCTGGACAGAATTTGAGAGTCTTTTCTACTCGGAGTTTGTTCCAACCACACTTCGTACGGTGCAGATTTGGGAGTTACTACATCTGCTCCAGGGTAGAAAGACAGTAGCTCAGCACTCAGCGTGGTTCACTGACATCCCAAGCTACACCACAGACATGGTACGATACCCATTCTTCAGGGCCCAGACCTTTGAGCAAGGACTCGTACATGAGATCAGGGCTTTGATGATCTCCCCTAGTATTCCGACGTAGGTGGGAGCACTAGAGCGAGCCCTTCTTGTGGAGATATTTCTTGCTGAGCCGACATCAACCGCGAAACCCACCACAAAACGACACATAGAGAATTCTTCTGCAGTCGACAGTAGAAAGTTAATGCAGAGGTCCAAGCGGACCAGGCCATCTGGTGGGAGACCCCAGGATACATGGTTTTTTGTTCAGGGCACACGAAACCAAGACATATATACGAGGAGTAGGTAGTGCTATGCATGTGGTGGGCATGGTCACATGGCTCGAGACTGTCTGAGCCACCATACAGACGAGTAGAAGACAGTAGAGGGACCTCCCAGGAAGAGGCATAGGTTCGACCGTGGTGGTTCGTCGAGAGAAGGTAGACAAGGCAGTGCATCTGGCCGAGCAGCGGGTGATGTACGACGTTTTGAGGCTCTACCACCACCACCACCAGGAGGTCCAACCCGACCACAGGGAGCTGGCGGACAGAGGTAGGCTCAGGTTCAGGCAATCGAGGCCTACGACCACGGCACAACTGAGATGATTCGAGGTACTATTTGTGTCTACTCCACCCTTTCTGTTGTACTTATAGACACAGGTGTGAGTCATTATTTTATCACCTCTTCCCTTGTTCGGAGCTCGTAGATTCCTACAGAGCCGTTGGATCTATCCTTACAGCTAGAGACTCATACAGAAGAAGACTCGACGATTACGCACTGGTGCTGGCTGTGTGATCTTACTCTAGGTGGTGAGAGATTCGGCTCGAATCTTCTTGTAGTGGCGTCGAGGCCTTACGACATCATCTTGGGTATGGACTGGTTGTCTATAGTCCATTTTCATATTGACTTCATTAGGAGGAAAGAACGGTGTGTTCACACGGATGGGACCAGGTTCACCTTCACCGGTGAGAATGGAGCTTTTGCAGCACATGATGGACTTTCGTGAAAGAGAGGGTAGCCGATCACACATCAGTTGTCTAATCTCATCCTCGGAGCAGTTGATGTGCGGAGTCCGAGTTTTCCTATTTTGGTTGATCAGTATGTGGACATTTTTCCTAACGAAGTTCCAGGATTACCTCCTCGCAGAGAGTTAGACTTCTACATAGACATGTACCCCGGGACAACACTGATATCTACTCTAGAATATCGGATGGCTCCCACTGAGCATCATGAGCTACGAGTATAGCTGGATGAATTGTAGGGGAAGGGATTTATTCGACCTAGTGCTTCATCCTGAGATTCTCTGATTTTGGTCGCTAAGAAGGTGGATGAGAGCATACGACTGTGTGTTGACTACCGTCGACTGAATCAGGTGACCCTGAAAAACAAATACCCACTCCCAAGGATTGACAACCTCTTTGATCAGCTCAAGAGAGCACAATGGTTCTCAAAGATATACCTTAGTTTAGGCTATACCCAGCTCAGAGTTTGAGATGATGATGTGCAGAAGACGACCTTCAGGTGTCGGTATGGCCACTACGAGTTCTCAGTTATGCCCTTCGGTGTAACCAACGCACCTGCAGTGTTCATTAGTCTCATGAACAAGATCTTCCAGCCTTATATTTATTTATTTGTCATAGTTTTCATCGACGACATACTGATTTACTCGAATACTGATGAGGAACACCCCTACCACTTTTGGGTTGTACTGGATACACTCCAAGAGCAGCATCTATATGGTAAGCTCTCGAAGTGACAGTTCTGGATTCGAGAGGTTCACTTCTTAGGAGATGTCATCTCAGAGGCTGGGGTAGCTGTAGATCTATCTATGATTAAGGAAATACATTCATGGGAGCCACCTAGGAGTGCGACGGAGGTACAGAGTTTCCAAGGTCTATCTAGGTACTATTGGAGATTTTTTCCAAATTTCTTTAGAGTTGCAGCATCGGTTTCAGCTTTGATGAAGAAGGGGAAACCCTTTGTGTAGTCAGATAGATACCATTACATCTTTCAGAAGGTGAGGCAGAGGCTGACCAGTGAGCCCATCTTGAGGCTACCGGAGGAGGGTGTAGGGTACGTAGTTTAATGAGACACATCAGGGACCTGACTTGGGTGTGTCCTGATGCAGGAGCGAGTGGTGATCACTTACAGTTCACGGTAGTTAAGACAACATGTGCAGAACTATGCTACCCATGACCTGGAGTTAGCAACAGTGGTCTTCTCCTTGAAGATGTGGCAGAACTATCTGATGGGAGAGCGCTTTATAGTCTACTCTGACCACTAGAGTCTCAGTTAGATCTTCTCGCAGAAGGACTTGAACCTGAGACAACGACGATGGATTGAGTTCCTCCAGGACTATGACTTTGAGATTTTCTATACTCCAGAGAAGGGGAAATTTGTAGCTGACGCACTCAGCAAAAGATCGGGCATTTGGCTGCTAGGTGAGGAAATGGAGAAGCTAGTCGCATTGTAGATATCCTGTGTGGATATAGATGGAGCATATTTTCTTCAGTCTCTCACAGTCACTCCTCCACTCCATCAGCGATCTAGAGAGGCACAGTGTGGGGATGTTGACTGTGAGACACGACATACTCAAATATCCTCAAGGAAGGCTTCTGATGGATTTTCTAAAGTAGGGAAGCATGTCATTTTCTTTAGGGGACGTATTGTGGTACGCGTTACACTACAAGAGGAGGTGATGAGGGAGTTCCACACTTCCCCTCTAGTGGTACATCCAGGAGTGGTGAAGATGTATCAGGACCTCAGACGACATCACTGGTGGCCGAGTATGAAGAAGGTTGTAGCAGATTTTGTATCTTGATGCCTCACTTGTCCGCAAGTGAATGCAGAGCACCAGGTACCAGAAGGCTTGATACATCCCTTGGAGGTCCTAGAGTGGAAGTGGGACGGGATATCAATGGATTTCGTGACGGGGCTTCCACATACATCTAGAGGACATGAATCTATCTGGGTGATCGTACATCTACTCCCCATGTAGGCCCAATTCCTACTGATCAGAGAGAAATGTTCAGTAGAGAGCTTAGGACACCTCCATTTTCAAGAGATTTCACGGCTTCATGGGGTGACATATTCTATAGTTTCCGATCGAGATGCTCGATTCACTTCCCGACTATGGAAGGGGATATATGAGGCTATTGGGATGCAACTACGCCTAAGCGCCGCCTTCCATCCTCAGATGGATGGCTAGACAGAGAGGACCATTCAGAATCTCAAGTACATGCTCCGTGCATTTTTCCTTGACTTTGGTCATACCTTGGAGGATCACTTACCCTAGGTGGAGTTTACGTACAATAACAGTTACCACTCCACCATCGAGATGGACCCTTATGAGGCACTGTACGACTGACCTTGCAAATCACCTCTGTGCTGGACTGACCCAGGGGAGTCAGCACTTGTATGACCAGAGATGGTTCAGTCTATGACGGAGAAGGTGCAGTTCATCCAGGAGTGGATGAAGACTACATAGAGTAGACAGAAGTCCTTTGCGGATAGGAGATGAAGACCACTAGAGTTTGATGAGGGCGACCACTTCTTCCTACGAGTCTCACCTCGACAAGGTCTGCGATGATTTGGCCGAGGTGGCATGTTGTCTCCATGATTCATCAGACCTTTCTAGGTCATCTTCAGAGTAGGCGAGGGGTCTTACTACCTGGCCCTTCCACCTCAGTTGCATCAGGTGAACGACATCTTCCACGTATCTCAGCTGAGTAGATACGTGCATGACCAGACCCACATCATCGATCACAGGGAGCTGGTCATCAATGACGAGAAAAAATTCATGGTGGTCCTAGATAATATTGAGGATAGATATGAGAGGGTCCTACTAGGATGGTTGATTCCTATGGTGTGCGTTTTCTTGTATGATGGGAACCTCAAGGAGAGCACATGGGAGCGAGAGGCTCAGATGCGTGCTCAGTACCCTCATTTGTTTCCCTAGTGTATGTTTTAGCTTTACAGGGATGTAAATCCCTGAGGTGTGGGAAATTTAATGTCCCGTAAATTTCACGGAATTTTTTTTCTAAAATACTTTGGAATTTTATGATTCATCGGTTTCTGACGGCACCTGATTCCGAGGCCCGATGTGCCCGGAATCAATTTCTAAAGTATTGTTCAGGTACGTTCAGTAAACGTACGTGCGAGTTTTTCTATCTTTTGAACCGGTACTCAGAATTGAAATCTGAGGGCACAAATGAACTCACAGCGTGAATATTTTCTTAATAGGACCTTTACTGCTGTTGCATTTTTTCAGGTGTGGTAGTTAAATTTTGGGGATTCATTAAGACTTAAATAATATTGTTGTGTTACAATTTAATTTTAAGTGGAAGTTAATTACTCCAAATGGAAGTTGGAGGTGGACTCCTAACCCCACATAACAACCCATGGGAGGATATTACTAATGGTAGTGGGGCCCACACGAGCCCTAATCCTTTCATATCCCCTTAACTCCCTTAAACCCCCTTTAATTAATTAACTCCTCCCCTCATTATGGTGGAGCCTCTGCACCTCCCAAACATTGATGATTCCAACCCTTTTAATTAATAACCCTATTAATTAATTGGCACCTCTCGTTTTATTTAATTTGATTTGCATGGGATTTCTTTAAAATTGGAGAAGTCTATTATAATATTTTCCTTCGCAAATATTTTTTTGGGGAACCTTTGGAGAATTATAGAAGCATAATTCTTCCACAAAGAACATCGTCCTCTCTCGGTGAAGAACGCTCCACGACTTCTGCTACCTTCTTCTTCCTCCGCGTCAAGCAAGAAGACACCGCTCACAAGAAGCATCACCAAGGTCAATGACTCTTCCTCCAATGTTGACGGGACGACACCATTCTCGGCGATGCCTGACTACCGCGATGCTCGTCTTATGTGGCTTTTCGGCATGCGACGTCAATTACGAGGTAGGGGGGTTGCTTCAATTTTAATTGTATAAAATTTTTCTTCATTATTCGTTGAAACCATGTTCTATCTTCGGACATTTGATACCGCCTAACATGGAGGGAGCGGGCCGAACTAACACGGCTCGACAACCCTCTGTTTATCCTCATTTTATTTCGATGGTGGAAGTGACGGAAGAGGTGGCGGTGAACGGAGGAAGCGGAATCCATTTGCTGGATGCATGGAGAGGAAATACATCCCACATTCTTGGGCCACTCAGCCAAAGAAGGACCGGCCGGCCATAGTGGGTCGGGCTGGTGGAACCGTAGCACCCCATGGTGTAGCGCTGTGGAGGTTCACAGCCCGCACTCTGCGGGCCGCTTTGGCGGGCGAATCGACCGGCTCGTTGGAAGAATGGGTTGGAGGAGGAGGCTACAGCGCCACCTGGCGCCACATGGGGAGGGCAGAGGCCCGCCCAAGCGGGCCTCTCACACTGGAGAAGCCGGCCGGGCAGGAGGGTGGTGCCGCTCGGCGCTGCCTGTCCAAGAAACCAGGGGGCCGCCAACACCCCCCCCCCCCCCCCGCAGCACTCGGCCAGCCGCACTGCGTCGCGCTTCACCGGGCCTCTCCTTGCCAGGCCGGGGCACACCCCCTCAGGTCTGGATCCACCCCACTGGGCCGGGCTTTGCTTCACTGGACTAGGCTGACCCTCTGCTGGGCTAGACTCGCCAAATAAAGGTCGTACCCGTTTCACTTAAACATGAATAACATTAAGACCGTGCGTCCAATCAACGTGTCGTCTACTGCACTAGGATCCTCGTGACGAGACAATCCTTTTGCGATACTCTAAGTGATTTTTGGATGATTTTGGAAAATGGCTGGGTTTGCAACGAGCGTAATTATAACCGGGCCCTTGAAACGGAAAATCCAATATCTCTCAGACCAGGTGTCCGATTAACGCGACGTCTATTGCATTGAGTTCCTTTTAACGAAGCAGAACTTTCAGAAACATCAACTTTGGACTTCGTGATAGTTGATTTATCGACCCCTTGGCCCGAGGAGAGGACCCTCCCGGAATCGAGAATGCTATGTGCAGGAACCCTAGAGCTGGCTGTGACTGCGACGACTTCCATACTGGAATCCTCCGTTGGTTCAACGACGAAGACTACCGTACTGGTATCCTCCCTGTGTTCGATGACGATGAAAATTGTATTGGAATACCCTGTGGGTTAGACAGCGATGACTACTGTTCTTGTATCCTATTTGGGTCCAATAGTTTTACTTATATACTAGTATCCTGAGTGGGTATGACAGAGTATCTGGTCTAGTATCCTACTTGGGTCTCACAGGTTAGCTTGTCTAGTATCCTACATGGGTATGACATCTTAGATGAATCAGTGACTATATCTGATCATATCTATCGCTATATGAAATATGTATACCTATGTGAGCTGAGTCTTCACATTCAATCATTATCTTCGATGTGATTGAATTACATTCTTGTGTGGACTGGGTTGTGCTTGGGCTCGAGAGTTGGAGTCGAACTGTGATTGTTAACATAGGTATATGTATGAGAATATACCTAATTTGAGTTGGTTGATACTTCATGATAGTATATTTATTTTGTGGTTTATCCATCATGGATTCTGGGAGACCTTCGGGGGTGTTGGGTTCCCTACTTAGTATCGTTATACTTACCCATGAACGGGTTATTCCCACAGTTCGGTATGTTGGTTATAGATGACAGACCGTGTTGACAGAGGTCAAGAGAGAGCAAGGACCAGATGATACCTAATGTTAGACCACACGGTGAGACGATACACAAATCAGACCGATAAACGTGGAGTGCTGAGGTGGATATTTGTACATACCCTTCAGGTAGGATTCTTGGTGGATGTTCTAGGAGCTTCCCTTTTTAGCTGTTTTCCCATTTTTAGTTGTACTTGATTTTGAGTTGTACTATAATTTACTATTTGGATTGTATATCCACCCCCTTTCCTTTCAGTACTTACTTTTGTACTCAGTTTTACTCAGTGCTTACTTCAGTTCAATACTCTGTTGTGTTTGTTTTCTTTTATAAAGGCAATGCCTTCCCCGCTTAGGGATTTACACCTTGGGTGCTAGTCGCCAGCCACTGACATATGGAAGGTGGGCTTGAGGTAGACACGACATGGGCCCCGAGGATGGGTCGTTACAGGTGAACCCTAAACCAATGTGTTTATATTGTCCCGATAATTGTGATGTTGGTGATATTTTTCCCAAATTAATAAAGTGATCATTGGTGAGGTTGAAATTGACCATTCTTTGGAAAACAACATTGATATAAAGGATATTGAATTTTTTTTTTTGGTCTTATGACTCCACTGATCCTCATTACTCTATATCAGTAAGTGATGAAATAAATGAGTCAAAAAAATTGGGATCTCATACTCTAGTTTCATGTTATCTGAACATTACATAAATGAACCATCATAGTTGAAACATCTTTCAGTATTTATGATCATAGAAAACCATCACATTATGGATAACATACTTTCTCATGTTAAATACAAAAGAGAGGATATAAATATTCTCTTTTCAACCCCATTGAATTGAAATATCATTAATAAGGATGTGAAGAAATTATCCAATGAACAATCAGGTATCCCAAAGGAGAACATTATCTTGAATAACACTGGGGTTTAAAAAATATAGTGGCCACCATCGGACTATGGGTGGTCAACTACAACTGTCTAGCTGTAGAAAAAATAAATTCAGTGCTTCTTGGGAGACGACCCATGTTTTATTTTACTTTTATGAAAATATAATTTTTTTTAGTTTTTAATTATATGAATAACGTTTTTTAGGTAACATCAAATATGAGGTCATCAACATCCGTAGCTCCACCACTAGATAGAGATGAAGACCCAATAAATCCAAACAAGGGCCACCTCTTTCCCTTTAACCCTCTCTATATATCTCTCCCTCTTTCTTCTTCTTCCTCTCTCTTTAATTTCTTTTACCACTTTCTTCATCAAACCCTTTATTTTTTCTCTTTATATTTTGTGTTGGTGTGTTTTTTAAATACAACAAAAAAAGAAAAAACAAAAAGAATCAAAAGAGTCATACTTACTCACCATCAAATTTTGAAATTTTGTCCAACCATTTTGGGGAGTCAAAAGACATGTTTTCATCTCATAAATTTTTTATTTTAATCATGAATTTGGATAAATAGTCTTATGTCAAAATAGAAAAACTTTTTAATGATCGGTTTTAGACTAGGAAAATGATTTTCCCCCACTGTGAAGAAAAACGTTATCTTTCATGCCAAGGCCACCTATGTTAATTTTTTCAAAATGTGTTTTTTCACACCCAATTGAAATTCATGAGTTTATGGGCCTTCGAGTTGAATTACCAAATTTTGTGTGCATTAATATGACAGAGGCATTTTCTATGCCTCATGAGAATGACAATAACCAAATATCCTCTCATTACCCTTACATTAATCCTAATTTTGAAATCCCCTCTGAGACTATGAAAACCTTTTCTTTGATATCCACATTACAAGACCAATACCTTACCCCACCCGATATCAACTTGGATTTACATTGCATTGTTTTTATAAATTTAGGTGTGGGGGGAAAGGATTGCATTTTTGGGTTCCAGTTTCATGATTTTCAACATGTTATCATATGCTTGAGAGAAAGAATCCATTTTAATGTGGGTTAGAGGTTATAATTTAGTGAGTTTTTGGGAATTTAATTTAATTTTTGTAATTTTATAAATTTTATTGACAAGTGTTTAAAACCAAAAAAAAAGAAAAAAAGAACAAAAAATTGGGTTGTGTCTTAGGAAGGTCAAAAATCACTCTTCTTAAACCTTTTATCTAGTTATAACTATTACAATTAGTATATAGAGGAGATTAATCATGGTTTGGGAGATTAGTGTCAGATTTGTTTAAAGTTCAATATTTGAAAAAAATTAAAAAAAAAGAAGAAAATTAAAAAGAGGAACTCTTTCATTACATACTCTTATGTCATTAGGGGATGTTTTGGGTTTTGTAAATATTCTACATTCTAACACCCATAAAATTTTCATTCTATTTGTTTTCTTGATTGAAACAATATTTCCCTTATAACTATGTGTTTCCATTTCATTCAATGTTTTATTTCATAAATTTTGTTCATTTATTTTACCCATGCTGATGTTTTACCCCTCTTATCCACTCTATTGGACATTATATTTCTACAATCCAATTGCTACTGAAAAAACCCTTCAAAATACCTCTTGAATATTGTGCACTTTAGGATAGGCAATGGAATATGAGATCTCTTTAAAACTCAATGATTTTCACCTTTCGTTGGTGAATGAGTGAACCTACAAAAATAAATTTTTATCATCTAGAGAGGAGAGAGTTTTGAGTGCCTAATTTTTCCATTTCTAAATTTAAGATTGAAAATTGAATTTTTTTGTATTATTTTTTGTAAAAATTAGTGGTGAAATTAAATATGGATGATCAAAATAGTATAAACATCCCCTGAGTGGGTAAAACCGTTTAATATTTTTTGGTGAGTGAAAATGATTTAGTTATATTTTTATTTCACATGAGGACATCCCTAAGACTAAGTGTCGAGGATTTGATGTTATTAATTTATTAATTATTGTATTTATACTCCCTCTAGTAAATTTCTTCTAAAAGTTCATAATTTGTGTGAGATACTAATGTTTTAATAATAAATATAAATTTTTACCATTATTTGAAGTAATACAATTCAGTCAGTTTACTATTTTATTAATAAATCACTCCTTGATTATCCAAATTATAAGGATATTATGTTATAATATTCCAAATTCCATATCCATCATTTCATTAGAAGAGATCATGGATTAATTATTCTATATGAAGTGACATATGATCCACACAAAAAGACTCAAATAATCTATGAATAAACTAGACCATCCTTGAAGACAGAATTACTGGGATCACTCCAGAAGTACAAATCCTTTAATTATCCTTCAAAGGACAGGGCATAGTTCAATTCATCTTGGATACAAATTTCAAGTCCCACATCCAAAAAAGGTACCAAATGAAGCTTTAATGTCCAACCCACAATTCTTTATGGGAATTGAGATGAGCACACCAAATTTGATATTTATCTTGATAGATACATCCATTTGTGCTATTATTTTTCAATATGAAAAAGACGATATATGCATAAGAATTTTTTGAAGATGTAATTATAATTTGAGGGGATAATCTAGTTTAATAACCCATTGAAATTATGGCCTTCAAAAACATGTTGATAAAAATGGACAGGTAAAAATTGTTTAGTAAAACCACCATTACGTGGGATCCATAAGTCCAAATGCCACCAAAATTTGACATTCCACTGAAACATTTAATTTATAATACTTTTAAGAATACGATTTCTCAAGATTTGGCTTCCTGAGATATAAAATTGTTAATAAAAGTGGAAGGGCAGTTTTGGAATGTAAATAGCTCATGACATTGTGCTATAAATACATCCCCCTCCTCTCCATGAAAGAGGCTGGCAATTAAGAAAAGAGGATGGTTAATTAGAACGTTCAAAGCTCTTCCAAAGGCATGGGAGGATATTTTATACTCGTGTTTTGACTTGAGGGATACTTCCTCCTCTTGTTAATTTCATTTTCTTTTGTGTTCTTATTTGTTTACAGTCTCTTACCTATTTGCCTAAAGATTATTTTATAATGAAAGTTTCTTCTTCATATTCATTTTTAGTCATCCCCATATTTTCTAAAATATTAATTCTCTAAAAATATTTTAAATCATGTTGAATCCCCTTTTATTATTTTCCTTCCTCATTCAATCAAAATTCTAATTTTTAATTCTCATCACAGTTTGTGTGTGTTTTTTTGGTGCACAACTCATTTCTTATCCAATTATTTTATTCTCTTATTAACTCATCATCATAAACATAATAAGCCATATTTATAATCATATTCATTAATGAGTAAATCTACCATTGGGGTGAGTTAAAATTTAGGGATTTCATGTGATTGAGAGTATTTTCTCGATGAGTATTCTTTAATTTTACATCGTGTATGTTAGAATTAACATGCCATGGATTAATGAAATATTTCTTTTAAGGTATGGATTACATGGATTTGTGGACTCATAAATACACTACCAAAATCAAGTACTGGTTGAGATTTTAATCCTATTTTTTTTAGGGATTTTATTAAATCCTTAACAATTAGGAATTGAAATCGACGTCAACTTGTTAAATGGGCATTAATTTAATGAAATGTAAAGCATGAATCATGGATAGAACAAGATTAACTACCCAATGATGAACTTACCCCTATATTTATTAAATTGTTAAATCAAACAATAACCATTAATCACATCATTTCAAATCTATAATCAAACCCCCCAATCACAATACAATCAACTAAAAAAATTTACTATTAAAAAGTATCATCACCGAGGATTTGACTAGAGTGCTTCTGTACACATTAGTAGAGCATCAAAACCTTGAATGGTCGATAGGTGACAATCGGTCATGCTTTAAATAAGGGTATAAGAACATTATCATGAAAATAGAAGATCATAACCTGTATATCAATGATCATATACATGAATCATGGCATAAATCATGGAAATTTATAAGGGATGAATCATACGGAAATAAAGAACATAATCCATGAAAGCATAATATAGGAAAAAAACATAGGATTGTGGTAGCCACATAATCATATATTATGACTTATGTAGTATCCAAGGCATTTCTTCCAAGAACATTTTGGTAGTATTATTTTACATCCCATATCATCTTGATAGTAATGGTTCACTCCCATGACTATCTTAGTTGCATGAGTTCACTCCTCATACCATCTTAGTAGTCATGGTTCCCTACCATGGCCATCTTAGTCGCATGAGTTCACTCCTCATACCACATTGGTAGTCACTATTCACTCACATGGACATTTTAGTAGTGAAGGATTACTCCAAATACAATATTTGTATATCTCATGAGATATAAATCATTACCAAATGCTTTGGAAGGATATATAGGTCCCAGCCATCTCATAGTGAAATCATACATATATGTTCCAAAAAATCATAAACTATCATATCCTAACCCATGAAATTAAGCTTGTATCATAAACATATAAACATATCATAACATGTGGAAAATATACATGTGTTAAAATCATTTCATCAGAATAATAACTCATAAAAGTGAAAAAAATTTCACAAAAAAAATAATCCATCAAAGAGAAAAAAATTTAAAAAACATAAATCCCATGAAAAAGAAACGGGTTTCACAAAGATCATGACATTAAGAATAGCCCATTCATAGAAAGTATATGAATGGAACCTTTATATCATTTCCTAGAATGGAATGAGTAACAATAATAGATGTCATTATATATGGAAAATATTTTTTAAGTATCTTTCAAAAATATTTCATGAGTAAAATATCCTTTATTATTTTTAAAAAAGTATTTTTAATACATAAAACCTTTCAGTTATCATTTTCAAAAAAAAACCTTAAAAATTATAATGAATAATTGAAACCATTTGAAAACCTTTTACATTGAAAACTTATAAAATATGATTCAAAACATTTTTATAACATTTTTCTTTAAAAACACATTTAATCTTATAAATAAATCTTGATTTTTTTTAAAATCATTAATTTGAAAATACATTGAAAAATTAAAATAGTTATTAAAATTGATTTGAAAATGATTTTCCATGAAAATAATAGGAAAATTTATAAATAAATATTAAAAACATTTGGAAATCCATTTTCTTTGAAAATACACTAAAAACTAATAAATAAATCTGGAAATCATTTTGAAATCCATTTTCCTTGAATAAATATAATAGAATGTTGAAAAATTTAGAAATATGTTTTGCTTGAAAACTCATAAAAGGCATTTAAAAGTTATTTAAAAACCATTTTCCTTAAAAACATATAAAATATGTTAGAAAACATTTTGTAAACCATTTACCTTATAAACATATAAAATATTTTTAAAATCATTTAAAAAAAAAATTTCCTTGAAAACTTATAAAAGAATTTTGAATTTTTTTGAAAAATATTATCACGGAAACTATATATTAGAAATATTTCATAAAAAAATAACCATTAAAAATGAAAAAAAAATATTCAATGGATTGACGGAGGATAAATTCATTCATGTCCTATGAGGTAAAAAGAACATTCATTTTGTACGGTAAAAATAAAATAAAATTTCCTTGTTTGAAGAGCAATAAGATTATTCCTTTGAAAACATTGGAAAATTTAAAAAAATGGTAATAAATTATTTTAATTATCATAGTATATTATTAGAATATTTTTGGAAACCCTTTTTAGAAATAATGGTTTTAAGGGAACATAGCTTTCTGAATGAAGAGAGGGTAATGTCATGATTTATTAAGAAGACTTTCTTAAATATATTATGCACCGACGAGTAGAAAATGGCACCAATACATGAATATATAATGAATAACCAGAGGAGAATAAATTTAAATATTTTCTCAAGAGAGGGAAAATAATAATTCTTCAAAGGAATCATAAAATTAAACAATCTCAAAAGGCAATGGGATTATCACAATAAACTCTTATAACATGTAACGTGGGATCATACTCTTAATGTAAGAAAAATAAATTAAATTAAGATTAAAATATTATTAATAAAAGTATATTCATGATATAACATTTAAAATGGATATATATACACCACAAAAAAGAGATTAGGTGTATAATAAAACATGAGTCTCGAAGAAGGCATATTGTGACAAAACATTTTAACCGATTTGGAAACTTTTGAAAATTAAACCTCATGAATGAATTTTCATAAAAATGATATTTTAAAAACCATAAAATTAGATATAATATAAATATAAAACAATAATGGTAAATACATACACCACAAAAAAGGAACGTGTGGTGAACATAGCAGGTATCTCACGAGAATAAAAAGTGAGATAAAATCCCCTTACCCTGTGTCTTGACTCTCGTCACACACATTCAAAACACCTATATAATAAATATAAATTTATTAAGTATATTTTATTTATCAAAATTATTATTTCTAATACCATATATTTTATTATTACGACCTTATATTACCCCTTGTTAACAATCCTATGTTAATGTTTCATTTTAGGTAATATTCTCTTTATTATTTGTACGTGTCTTAATTTGTTATATCTTTGGTATTTATGCATTATATAATGATTTCAAAAAATATAAATCATAATATAAACATAATTTATATAAAGTATATGTGTATTACTAAAATATATATAATATGTATGTTTAAAACTAAATACACTGTTTATAGAGACAATAGGTTGTACATACACATGAATGATATTTTCGTTTAATTGTCGTGTTAATGGATCAAAAGTAAAAGAAATAAATTTACATATATGTATATATAAATCAATATTAAATTAGATTTAATATATCACATATATCATATATATTCACAAAAGTCATCCTTACTACAATCTATGTGGTGTATGAACGAATCATATTTCTTTGAGCGGGTTGTATTCCACACACCCTCAAATGAAATTTACGTGTTAACCAAAAATAGAAAGTGGAAATATATGTGTTAAAAAAAGTAATAACGAATCTTAAAGACATAATAAATTAAATATAATAAATATAATAAATATATTTTTTACCATAATTTCCAACATGGTATGTCATAATGGAAAAATAAACAATTATTGTTTCATGAGGTAGCGGTTCGCCGAACAAAAAAACAGTATATTTGTAACCCATTAGATAGTGGCTTTTGTAATTTTTGGTAGAACCATTTAAATAAAAACATACTATTATATTGTGGATACTGGTGTTGTTATATTATCATATAATAAATATATTTGGAGGCAGTGGGGAAGGAAAATAAAATAAAGCACTTGAGAGAAGATGTTACCTCTTAACTGGGTAACTTTTAGTTTCTACCAAAATGATTCCTTGGATTGCCATATGACCAAGAGAAGGGATTTTAGTAGGAAGGTAGGATTAAATGTAGGTGTATTTTTTAGGTATTGGATGATATTAATAGGATTTAAAGGTGTGAAAAAGAGGGTGAGGTGGTGGACATTTATAGGGCATGAAACTGACTAACATGAAATTTTTGAAAGCATGTTACGTGTACACATGTACTTAACTAAAAAAAGTCATAAAACCCAAAATAAATCAACAATAGAATGTTTTTAGGTGAAATTAGGATAAAAAATTGGTGATGGACAAGTGGATAGGTCATTTGGCCCCTTAATTTTAAGGTATATTCCATCATTATTCTTAATTTGACCTTAATCAATGTGATTACTTTTAATCACTTTTTAAAATATTTTATTTAAAAATTTAGTTAATATTATTAGAATATAAATTTTATAATTATTACAATGTATTATGTTAGTTTTCTGAAATTCAATTCACGGAAGCAGGAAAATCTTGATTAATACTAATCTCACAAATGAGATGAAATTTCAGGTTATTAAAGTGGAAAAATGTTCAAACATTTGTTATGTTTTTATATTTAATTTCAAAGTGAAAGTAGTTATAGTGACCTAAATTTTATTAATATATTTATATTTGACAAAATTTGACCTTAAAAAAATTTAATTTATAATTTAACATTAATAATTATTTAAATAAAAAGATTGTTTTTAACTAAAACGTAGTAGTTTTCACTATTCATCAAAAAATGATGTTTCTTAAAAAAATAACAAAAAATTATCATAGGATAATTTTGAAAACATTAATTAAATAATTAAGTTAATTATATAAATTAAATTTCTGAATGCTTCCAAAATTACTATTTTTTTTCTATTTTTCACAGATAGATGTGAAAAGTATTTCATTTTAGAAGATAGTATTTTCTAAACTTATAAAGGATTTACTAGAAAATATGTTTTCCTTTATAAATATGTTTTATTTATATAAAACAATTATAAAAATATTTGACAAGTAGTTATTACTATTCATATTACTAATTTTTAACTACTAGGTTAGTACTAACTCGTTTAAATATTTTTAACAATAAAATGACATTTCGTAGAAATGTTGTATTGCGTGTAATGTATAAAAAGTCAATGTTTCTTGTAAATGTAATGTTTAACATAGTGAAATAAATGAAATAAATGAAAATTTAATTTATTAGGGTAAAATTAAATTGTGTCCATAAGAATATTTCCTTTTATATTCAATGGTTTTTTATATTCATTTAAAATTAGTTGGTAACCTAATAATTCAAATTATATTTAATAAACCATATATTTTCTTAAATTTGTTAATATTATTAGTAACCACTAATTTAATATAATTTTTTATCTAATTATTACGAATAATAATATTTTAAAAATATATTAATGTTCGGTAATCCTCATTCTTGTGTGTTACATAAGTCATAAAAGAATGCCATTGTTGCGTATAACATAAGATAACCTCGATGTTTTGTATCGAGAAGACCGATGTTTAAATTTCATGTAGTGAATGATTAACTGGGTGTTTCATATATATCAATCTAAAATTATTATTTTGATATAAAATGATCTATCTTCAGTGTTTCATGAAAATTTAAAATATCAAAAAGGATAAATTAATTCAAAAAAATAAATTCACAAAATCTCTTGGTGTTAAATGGAGAATGGTGCTCATTGGGACTAGGGGAGTTTATCCTATTTTCTAGTAAATTATGGTTTTAAATTGGGTTTTTTATACATGTTTTAATTCTAGTACAATTCTCCATGCATATTCTTCCTTTCATTCATGCTAACTTGTATCTCTTACTTCCATTGTGTTTGTGAAAAATTATTTACAACTTTCATACTGTTTGATTCCATGTGCTGTGTAAGGACCCAACCCCAGTTGCTCGGAGCCGATGCCTTATTTTATTACATTTCCATATAATGAAGGAATATTTATCCCAATGGACCAAGTAGTTTACTATCATTTGGAAATAATATATATATATCTATAATTATAACATGAAAGGAAGAACAACACTAATTATTCCATTAGTGATATCCATGCCTACTAGATTATGCCTATAAGTCACTCATAACTAACTTCTTCATATCTTGGAAAAAAATGAAACATAAGAAAGGGGTAACCACAATTTCTCAGTAAGAGCAAGAAATAAAGAGGAAGATAAAATAATCATAATCATTCGGCATGGAAAATAATTTAAAACAAATTACATTACAAATAAGAATCTTGAACACAATATGGAACGAATATGAGATGAGTAAAATTGCCAACATAATCATTGGTATTATAATAATTAAATATCCACATAAAACATCAATTACTAGCTCCATAATGATATAAGGTAATATGCTAGACATTAAAAAACATATTGTTTAGGCCTCATCCAAGATGTCTAAAAATGATTAAGGCCTCAGCCAAAACCGTATCTCAAATTGGGACATTGCCTCAACCAAGTCCACATCTATTTCTTTTTTGAGACATACTGATGATTTGAGAGGATATATAAGGCCCAAACCATCACATAATTAGTTTAATGTATTCCTCGTATGATTTGGGATGAACATAAATAGAATATACATTTATATTGACACTAATATATGAAATGTAAATAACTTTCCCCGAATATTAATCTTAAACTCTAACCATTCATAGTAAATTGGTGAATGGTTATTGGATGGAACATACACAATCAAACTAATCATAACACAATAAATTAAATATAGAGTATGATATCTTAAGATATTAGTCCCAAAAATACATATGAATCAACAAGAGTGTTGAAACAGACAATAATAGTCTTTTAAAATCTTTGAGTAATTCCTGAGATAAATGCACTTTTATTTTGAAAAGAAGAGTTCATTTGGAAAAGTATTTGTAAAAACTAGATTTTAATTAACATAGTATTTTAATAATAAGATTTATTATTTCAGAAATGTAATGGTTGATAAAAACAGATAATAGTGTTCCCTTTAAAATGGGTAAGAATGTGATAAATTCCCTTGAACCAAGCCTCTTATTTCCGAAATAATTGTGAAAGATCCATTTAATATGTGTAATACTCCATAAAATAAGGAATTATTATGGTTGGTAAACATATATTTAACAATAAAACAAAACTTATGATTAGTACACAACAATACATAAGATCTTCATTGAGGTAAGTAGACAATAAAAGTAACCCGAATGAAAATGGAAGTTCGGGTGAAAAACACTTACCTTAAGCCTGAATGTGTTCGGCTCTTGAAATTAAGGTCCTAGAATATGAAATTAGACTTATTAATAACTTATTTAATAAAATATTAGAAAACTATTTAGTTTATCATAATTTTTTGAGCTCCTTTATGTCCTTATTGATAAGTTATTATATTGAATTCCATCGTTTGAGAGTGTTTGTTTACTTGATCAGTTCACTTGCTTTTACGTAATGGAGTTCATGTGGAATGGATGTAAATCCAAAGAATTGAAATTAAATATTTTTTTGAACATAGAGAAGTGTTAATTTTCATTTATATTATTTGGTTACATGTAAAGAGGATAACATTTTACATAAAATATTAATGACATTCACTTAGATTATTTTAGCAGAATTTGGATTATTAGGAACTAGTTTGGTCATATGATTTAATAATATGTACATATACTGGTTCATGAATATGAATTTGGTTATAATAAATACATTATAGTCCGTTTCAAACTTCATAATTGTTTAATGACGATTAATGAAGGATAAACTGAAGAATGAAACTTTGTTGTCAATGAAGGTAATAAATTAGAACCTCATGGAGGTTGACTTTGTTTATAAAATAAAAAGGATAGAGTAAGAATATTGATTATGGTTATTACATTAACATGATATAATTATAGTTTTTAAATGATACTAGAGTTATCATGGTCATTTGAATATATGAGGTGAGGATAGGATTAAAAAATAAAGGAACTTGAAATGAAACTAAATGAAAAAGAAAGGTGCTTTACCTCTTCAAATAACCTCCTTGGGAACCTCCTTAAGGGAAGGGTTTTCGGCCTTTTGGAAAGATAAAGAGCTCCCTAGACGTGGTTATTGACTTGGGAAAGGTATTTTTGAATAAAATTTAGGAGATTAATGTCTTAGGGGATTGAAATGAAGAGGGAGTGAGGGGGGGTTTTATAGTGGAGGAGAAGAGAGTTTTTCTAAATTTTTTAGTCATTAGTTTATTAATTTCACTCAATACATAAAATAGTGATGATTCCATGACCAATAATAGTAATAAATGATTGTGAGTTTGAAAAAATGGTCATTTACAACATCCATGACTGAATAATTATGTATAAATTCAGGTTTTAGCATTTATTATGAAATATCGTATTTTACATTTCATCAAAAATTCATGTTTTTTAGAAAAACACCAAAAATTCTCCCAATTAATTTTTCGATGTTTAGAATCCAAAAATGATTTCAATTTTTAAAAAATAATTATATAAATATGATTAATTTAATTTTCAATTAAAATAATAATGTATTTTAAAAAATAGTTTTAAAACAATTATTTACTTATTCCAAAACATAGGTCTATCGAACTTCCACTTGAATATTAGTTATACAATATCATAGATAAGGTTACTATTCATTAGGGTATATCACTATTCAAAAGGGTTTGTTACTATTCATAATGGTAGGTCACTAATCACCAAAAATGAAGTTTTTCTTGTCAGACTCCAAATAACTTACTAATCGCAACAATGTATGTCAGATTTTTGAAATTCACTTCAAAGAAGTGAAAAACATATGTTTAAAGGTCACATAGAACATAGTAGTTCATTATGTTGTTATTTCATGTTATTTTGAAATATTTATAAGAAAGTAATTTCCATTGAAAATATTGGGTTATTACATTCTCCCCTCCTTACAAAAATCTTATCTTCAAAATTCACTAAATGTTACCTAAAAAGATTTGTGTATGAGTTAAAAATAAGATCCTCAGGATCCCATGTTTCCTCTAACATCTTATGGTTCCTCCAAAGAACCTTTACCATATGATTCATCTGATTTCTCAAAACTTTTTCTACAGTATCAATAATCTTGATAGGCATTTCACAATAAGACTAATCAGACTCAAGTTCTATTTCATCATAGGTGAATACATGTTTTGGGTCTGGGATGTATTTCTTTAACATTGATACGTGGAACACATTATGAATTTTGGAGAGACGTGGTGGAATTAACAAATGGTAATCTACAACTCCAATTCGATCTATAATTTCAAAAGGTCTGATGTAACTGGGACTTAATTTTCCCTTCCTACTGAATCATATAATACCCTTCCATGGATATACCTTTACGAAAACATGGTCTCCTTATTGAAATTAAAGATTGTTCCCCTGGTTTTCAGTATAGATCTTTTTCCTACTTTGAGATATTTTGATATGGGTTTGGATAATCTTTAACTTTTCTGTTGTTTCCTCAACAAGTTCAAGGCCTACGTGCTTTCTTTCACCAACATCGTCCCATCCTATTGGTGCACAACACCTCTTTCCATATAACACTTCATACGGAGCCATTTTAATACATTAATTGAATCTATTGTTATAAAAAAATTATATTATAGGTAAATACTGATCCCAAATGCCTTGAAATTCAAGTGAACCAAACCTCACCATGTCTTACAAAGTTTGAATAGTCCTTTATGATTGTCCATCAGTCTGTGGGTGGTAGGCAGTGCTTAAACAATGACCAGTATCGATGGACTTCTGAAGAGTCTTCTAGAATTGTGATGTAAAGCAGGGATCATGATCTGAAAAAATTGATAAGGGTACACCATGAAGCCTTAAAACTTTATTATTATATAGTCTTGCGAATTGTTCAAGTGGTTAATCTTTTCTTATAGCTTGAAAATGTGTAGATTTTGTAATACGATCATCAATAAACCATATCACATCATTCTTTCATGAAGTCTTCAGTAGAACCAGGAAAAATTACATCATAATTTCATCTCATTTACACATAGAAATAGATTGGGGTTGCATGAATCATCTAGGATGTTGTCTTACAGCCTTCACCTATTGACAAACCAAACATCTCAACACATAATCAGCAATCTCCCTCTTCATGTTTTCCCACAAAAAATGTTTCTTTAGATCTATATAAATTATTGTGCTATTATGGTGTATATTGAAATTAGATACATGAGCATCATCCATTAGTTCCACCTTCAGCTCAGGAATAGAAGGAACAGAAAGCCTCTTTCCAAATTTTAAAATAGAACCTTCAAATACAAAGTCAATCAACATACCATCATTTATAGCTTTGATTTTTTTTGGAAACTTTTAATCACCACCCTGATAACTTTTTATCCTTTCTAGGAAAGAAAATTTTGAAACTATTTGAAAATGTAGTGATGTGTTACCTTCCTTGATAATTCCCATATCCATCTTTACAAGATCCACGAACATTAGATCCCTTTTAACTATCTTTTTGTTCCATATTCCGTGGTAATTTCTACTCAAAGCCCATACCACCTTATTTTCATTCCTCAAGTTGTAGTGTATTGTGAAATAATAATCCTTGAGTAGCTCAATCCATCCCCTTTGTCTCAGGTTTATTTTTCTGTAAGAAGATGTATTTTAAACTCTTATGATCTTAATATATCTCACATTTTTCACCATAGAAGTAATGTCTCCAAATCATTAGAGAAAATATTACTACTACTAACTCAAGTTCATTAGTTGGATAGTTTTGTTCATGAATATATAGTTGCCCAGATTCATAGGTGATCAATCGACCGTTATGTATAAGGACACAACCATGAACTTTCTTTGATGCGTCACTATAGACAACAAACCCATCATTCCCTGATGGTAGGTTTAGTATTGGAGAATTCAATAACCTCCTATTAAATTCTTAAAAATAGTACTCACATTATTTTTTCCATATGAACTTAACCTCTTTTCATTTGATCTTGGTCATTGGGTTGGATAAATAGAAAATGTTCTGAATGAAACACCAATAATATCCTGCTTAACCAATAAAACTATATACCTCAGTAACGTTCATTGGAGTAGGCCATTCATTCCCAACCATTTTCTTTTTAAGATCAACTTATATTCCTTCTTTATAGACAATTTGTCCCCGAAAGTATATCGATGGAATTCAAAATTCACACATGCTGAAATTCCAATAGAAATCATTTCTTCTAAAAGTCTTCATAATAGTATGGAAGTGATTTTCTTGATCATCATAGATTTTAGAGTATACCAAGATATCATCAATAAACACAATAACAAATTCATAAAGATATTCCTTAAAAACACTATTCATTGGATTCATGAAAATTGATGGTGCGTTAGTCAATCCAAAAGGCATTACTATAAACTTGAAATGCCCGTATCAGGTTTGAAATAGTGTTTTTAGAATGTATTCCTTCCTCCCAAGAAGCTAATGATATCCAGATCGAAGATCAATATTTGAAAAATATTGTTCTCTATGATGTTAATCATATAAATAATCAATTCCAGGCAGAGGATACTTATTATTTATTGGAATAACATTTATTTCCCTGTAATCAATGCACATCCTCATAGACCCATCTTTCTCCTTAACGAAAATAAAAAGGGTTCCCCATAGAGAAACACAAGGGAGAATATATCATTTATCACTAAATTAATCCATTTTTTTCCTTAGTTCCACTAATTCCACAATGGCCATTCTTTAAGGGGTATTTGATATGGGCCTTTAACTAAGAATTATGTCAATGGAAAGCTCAATTTCCTACTCTAGAGGATGTACATGTAAATCCTTTGGAAAGGCGTCAACATATTCTTAAACAATAGGTATAGTTTCAATTTGAAGATTTCATTCCTCACTCACAGATATTGGGTTCTCTTCCTCTATAATAATTTAATTTATTATATAAAATAGGGGTGGATCTAGATGAGAATCAAATGGTGATGTGTTTTCCTTAGAGATAAGAGATTCTTCATCATCCTAAAAAATTCTATCCTCCTTCCTCTGGTAATAAATTTTTTCATCATGGTTCAAAAGACAATACATACCAAGTATTATATCAAATTTAATAGTGGTTATTATAATAAAATCAGAAGAAAAATCACGTTTGTACACATTAGCGGGGACTGCCTGACACAACTTTGTTACAATGATACTACCCTTAAGAGTTATGACTGATAACTCCCTTAATGAATAAAATTTTAAAAATATTATTTGTTTGGAAAACTATGATGATATGAAAGAATGAGATGATAAAAATCAAATAAATAATTGGATAATTTTTATGAAATGATTAATGTACTTTCAAACACATCATTAGGAACTACAATATCAACCGTTCTGATTGCATAACCTTGTCCTTGCTCCCTTGTCCTTTTCTATTTCATTTATCTCAGACACTTTGGAAAATCATTAACATAATGTCCCATCTCCCTAGAATTGTAGCATTTAACATTGGTAGCTTCTTTCTTACCCTTACAATCACCATCAAGATGGCCTTTCTATCCACATTTGTATCATACTTATTTTTTTTATGTAGGCAATAAGTTGTTTTCTTTTACAATTATCACAATGTGGGAATTCAAATATTCCCTTATTCCCCATTTCCTTATCTACTTTTCTAGAGTTTTCAGTATCCCTATTGTTCTCTAACATTCCCTTGTAGTCATAAGACTTAGATAATTCCATTTTCATCTTGATAGCACATGAAACTATATCTTCACATGATAAGAAACTCTAGGAGACCAAAGCCCGCCAGAGGAATGGATTTAGTTCATCAAATAATTGATCAATCTTTATCCTCATATTTCACATGTAGTCCAAATCATGCCTTTATAACCTTGTGAAGTTACCTTCATACTTTTCATCATTATCATATTCTTTTTTTCTTCAAATTCAGAAAGTAACTTTCCATATCCCCTCATTGTTCATGAGGTTATTATTTCTCTAGTAATATTATCTTAATGTACCTCAATTCCATATATTATATCTCTTACTACTCATTTTTGTTTTGGATTAACAACCACAAATAATCTCCATCTTCTGATAGATGATAAATTTCCATGATGACCTTCTCTCTTTTTTTACATCACAAATTGAGAAATATCTTCTTTAGGGAACTTATCCATTTCTCAGCTAGAAATGGGTTTGTAGTCCCATTGAATGATGGAGGGCTTTGTTGCATAAAATGACCTAACAAAGCTTGTTCATGTGGTGGATCCAGATTCTCTATACAGGTATGGTTATTATTTATAACCTGAGTAAGTTTTCCTAGTATAGTTATATGTTGCTATATGCTAGCTATAGCTCTAGAGACAACATCATTATATTGCATCGGAGGGAAATCCCTTAATGGGATACATTTGTTTAGGAGTTTTCCATTTCTTGTACTAAGCTCCATTTCTAGATAATTTCATATATTATATTAGGTTATGAATCATAATATATAATCGTTTCATAGAAAAATACCTAGAATAAATTGAAATCCTATGCATGGATAACCCCATAATAACAAAATTGGATTCTTTAAGGAAAAATTTACATTTCAATAATTCATAATGGCTTATAAAAAATTTGAATTATCCTAATCATATCCTCTAGGAGTATCAATACCAAGAGTGAAACAAAGCCCATTGTCATGTACCATGATACCCTAGGTCAAGCCCGAAACACTTTTTCAGAACTTTCACTCCTAGGTACATCTGTGTCAAAGCCACCGCTACCTATTTGTATCCAGACATGGATGTATTTTTTAAAAAGATCCACATAATATATTCCTTTAATAAATACTAGGATGTTCTTATATGATTATCCTCAAAAAATATCTGAATGATTTTTTCCCGAATCTACATTTTCTAAATCTAGATTCTAGGTTTTATATTAAACTTCCTCTGATACCAACTATAAGGACCCAACCCTTGTTTCCTGGAGTCAGTGTATTATTTTATTACATTAGAATATAAAAAAGTAATATGTATCCTGAAGGACCAAGTATTTTCGTATCTTTTGAAAAAATGTTACATATATAATTACAGCATGAAATGAAAAACAACACTAATTATTCCATTAGAGACATCCATGCCTCCTAGATTATGCCTGCAAGTCACTTAAAAATATTTTCCTCATATCATGAATAAAATGAAACATAGTAAAGTGGGAGTTGAAAGGCTTAGTAAGAGAAAGAAATACATCCGAATAAATCACAATCATAAACATTAGGCATGGAAAATAATTGAAAACAAATGTCTTTACAAATAATAAGCAAGAACACATTATGAGAGGAATATTAGCTAAGTAAATACTGACAACATAATCATGGGTATTCTATTTATTAAATAAGAACATGAACCTTAAATTACTAGCATCATAATGAGGGAAATTCAAATGATGAATATTTTGAATCATATTTTCAAGGCCTCATCCAAGATGTCTAAAAATGATTAAGACCTTGGCCAAAACCATATCTCAAATTGGGGCAAGTCCACATCCAAGTACACGTCTATTTGTATCATGGGACCTACTGATGCATCGAGGGGCTATAGAGGGACACACCTATCAAATAATAAGTAAAATTAATTCCTAATATGATTAATGATAAAAATAAACAACATATAAATTCATATTGAAACTAACATATTAAATTTAAATAAATTTCCCAAAATATTAATCTTAAACTCTAAGCATTTAGAGTAAATTGGTGAATAGTTTTAGGATGGAACATCCAAATAAACTAATAATAATCCATTAAATTAAATATTTTGTATGATATCATAATATATTAGTCCAAAAAATACATATAAATCATTAAGAGTATTGAAATAGATGAAAATACTCTTTTAAAATCATGGAGTAATTTTTTAGATAAATTCACGTTTTTTTGAAAGAAGAGTTCCTTTGGAAAATTATTGGTATAAATCTATAAATAAAGTAAGAGAGTATTTTGATAATAAAATTTGAAATTTTTGAAATTTAATGGTTTCTAAAAATATATTATAGATTTCCCTTTAACATAGGTAAGAATTTTAGAAATTCCCATGAAGCAGGCTTTTATTTCAGAAATAATTTCGAAACTCCCATTTAAAATGTTGAATCCTCCATAAAATACGGAAGTATTCAGGTTGTTAAAAATATATAAAACACTCACAGATAAATTATGAGTAGTAAAAAATAATACATAAGAACTTCATTGAGGTAAGTAGACAATAAAAGTAACCCTAATGAAAATGGAGGTTCGGGTGAAAACCCCTTACCTTTAGTCTGAATGTGTTCCGATCATGAACTTAAGGTCCTGGAATATGAAATTAGACTTATTGATAAGTTATTCAATAACCTATTAGACATGTATTTTCTTATCATAATTATATTTAGTTCATTTATGTCCTTATTGATAATTTATTATATTGAATTACGTTGTTCCAGAGTATTTGTTTACTTGATCAATTCACTTGTTGTTAATTAATGGTGATCATGTGGATGGTTGTAAATATGTAGGATTGAAGTTCAATATTATTTATGAACTTATATATGTGTCAATGGTCATTTGTATTATTTTTTAAATGGAAATAGGATGAATTATTTGATAAAATATTAATGACAATCACTTTTATTATTTTAGTGGTATTTTGTTTATTAGGAACTAAGTTGATCATATGATTTAATAATATGTATGAATACTGGTTCATGAATATTAATTAGGTTATAATATATATATTGTAGTCTGTTGAAACCATAAAAATCATTTCATGACTAGTAATTAAGGTGAAATTGAAGAATGAAACTTCGTAGTCCACGAAGGATATAAAATGGAACTCCATGGACGTTGATTTTGTTTATAAAATAGAAGGGAGAGAGTAAGAATATTGATTATGGTTCATCCATTTACGAGATATAATTATT
Source organism: Viscum album (assembly GCA_963277665.1). Taxonomy (NCBI): domain Eukaryota; kingdom Viridiplantae; phylum Streptophyta; class Magnoliopsida; order Santalales; family Viscaceae; genus Viscum; species Viscum album. Next base: position 1,523,569,642 of record OY728133.1, on the reverse strand, counting down.
GTATATATATTATAAGGGAGTTATAATTATCATTTGTATAGAGGATTTGAGGAGAGGATTACAAAAGAATGTAACTTGAATTGAAAATAAATCAAAACGAAAGGTGCTTTACCTCTTGAAATAATGTCCTTGGGAACCTCATTAAGAGAAGGGGTTTTGGCCTTTTGGAAAGAACAATAGATTCATGGATGTGGGTAGTCACCATGGAAGGTTATTTTGGATGAAAATTGAATATATTCAAGACTTAAAGGTTTGAAGATAAGAGGGAGTTATGGAGGGTTTTTAAGTAGAGGAGAGGAGGGTTTTCATAATCTTTTAATCATTAGTTTATTAATTTCCATCAAAGCCATAAATAGTGATGATTAATTAACGAAGAATAGTAATAAATGTATGTGAGTCCAAAAAATTGTCCATTTACATCATCCATCACTCAAGCATGACGCATAAATTTAGTATTTAGTATTTATTGTGAATTATCGTATTTTACTATTCATAAAAAATTTACGTTTTTTTTAGAAAAATCCCAAAAATTATCCCAAACCATTTTTTGAGGTTTATAATAAAAAAATAAATTTAATTTATCAAAAATAAAATTTTAAATAATATTAGTTTAATTTTTAATTAAAATTTAAATTTATTATAAAAAATAGTTTTAAAATATTTATTTACTTCATCCAAAACAAAGGTATATCGTACCTCCACTTGAATATTATTTATATAATGTCATAGGTAAGGTTACTATATATTAGGTTATATCACTATTCACATGGGTATGTAACTATTCATAAGGGTAGGTTACTATACACAAAAAATATTTTTTCCATATCAAACTCCAAATAACTTGCTGATCGCAACCGTGTGTGTTAGTTTTTTGAAATTCACATCACAGAAGAGAAAAAATTATGTTTAATGGTCACATAAAACTTAGTAGTTCATTATGATTTGATTTTATGTTTTTATGACATATTTATAAGAAATTAATTTCCATTGAAAATATTGGGTCGTTTCATGCTGTTCAGTTAATAGTGGGGATTGGAAATGCCCCTTGGGCTATGTTAGGACTAACCTGATTTTCGGGGTACCAGGGTACTCCAAATGGTTCCAAATTTTTTTTATCTAAGGTGAGAGTTAAGAATATTTACATGATGTCAATATTCATATTTGAGTAATATTTTAAGGATTTAATTGGTAGTTTTGATCGAGTGATATGCAACTCTCACCACAATGAGTCTTAAGTTATAAGATGTTTTTTTGTGGAAATAAATCGTGAGGATTAGTTTTATTATTTATATGATTTTTTGGATAGGATAAAATAAAAATCATATTTATCTATTTGTTGGGATTAATTTCCTTTGTTTCTCTATTTGAGTGTTAATCTAATGTCTTCAATTTTGTCTGCTGATGTTTTTTCATATTATTCCTCTGAGAAGATGTGAGACTATCATCCATGGGGATGTTTTTGATGATCCATAGGGAGAAAATCCTCTCATGGACTCAAATATGGTTGAAGTTATTATGTATACTATCCATGATCTGCGGAATGTGCCACCACAAGTCCCGATTCAGGATGCTGTTGTGGATCCTCATAGGGTTATTTTTCAAAATCATTCTCAAGAGTTCATTTTTCAAGAATTAACCAGTATTTAAAGGATCCAATGATCCTCAAGAGGCTCTGGATTGGTTAATAAGGATTGAGAATATGTTGGAGTACATAGAGACACTTAATGAGATCAAGGTGAAGTAAAAGACTCTTATGATAGAAGTTCCTAGAAGGAGATTGTGGAAATGATGGTGATAAAAAAGAATCATGGAAACTTATAGTGGAAATAATTCAAGTATCTTTTCACCAATAAGTTCAATCCATTTTTGATGGTGTCGACCAAGGTTGATGAGTTTCTCAAAACTAAGTAGGCTCACATGATCGAGACATAATATGAAAACCCTTTCATTGAGCTTGGGTAGTTTTTATATAATAGTTTATTGAATGGTAAAATGAATAACCGAGGGTTGGGGATGGTAATATGATCATATAATCATTATTATTTTTTCTTGTTGAATCTTTCCTCTTATGAACATGTGTTTAATAGTGCATTTATGGTCGAAATATACCAGTAGACAGGTCAGTGTTGATAGGAGTTTCGTTTTCTCCCAATGGTGGTGGAAATTCCTCTAATGGTAAGAGTAAACATGTTGATTATCATGGAATTAATCGAAATTAGGGGTTTTCTAGACCTCCTATAGTGCCTAAAAGAGACCCTTTCCTTTACTACCAATATGGAAATCCAGGGTACTCAATGAGGGTTTTCACTGAGGCACCCAAGTTATGTGGTCTTTGAGGATACACTGTTCACTTGAAGAAGTTTTTCAATACCTATTCCATTCCACATAGTGGAACAGTACCATAAAAACCTTCTAAAACTACAGTACAATCTGAAAATTCATGTAAAATGAGGTTCCATCCATAGGAATTCAGAATGAAGACTATTCACATAGTGGAATAGTCTCCAGACGAAGTAGATATGGGTCCAGCGACTGTTAGAGGTACCATCACTATATATTCATAATTAGTGATATATATTTGATACTGGTCTATCTCATTCATTTACTTCACCCCATATTATGAATATTCTTAATATTCTAATGGAGATTTTATCTTATGTAATGGATTTTGAGACACCACTTTGAATGAAGAAAGAGTAGCGACATTATAGTCCTGCATGTGTTTTCTATTTATTTTATGGTGATATTACATGGAATTTTTTGTTCTTGTCATGAAACCTTCAAACATCATATTCAAGATGGATTAAAATATTTCCAATAAATCCCAGATTTATTTTTATCTTCGACGGGTCACCATTACTACACCTAATGGGGTTTTCCATATCATTTATGGAGAATGGGACCCAAGTTCAAGTATAGATGAAAATTATTATACATAGTTGGGGAAAGTAATAATTGTGTTTGATTTTGATATGGAGAGAGAATATTTAAGTAGTGATATCCCTCTAGTTTTCATCATGTTTTCAATGTTTTTCCTTTTGAATTCATTAGATTCCCACTAGTAAGGGAGGTAGGTTTTTCTATCAATTTAGTGTGTGGTACTCAATAAATATATTTGTTATATTAATGTATAGAACCAACTAAGACTAAAGATGTGTATAATCAGTTGGATGATATTTTAGAGAAAGGATTTATATACTCGAGTGTGTCATCTAGTGTGGACCAGTTCTCTTTTCTATGAATGTTAACAGTTCAATTTTCTATTTTTTTTTATTTAAAAATAAATTGATTCATGATAATGAAAAAATATCCATTTCCACATATTGATGTGGTTGTTGACATGTTAAAAGAGGTGATGTGGTTTTAAAGGATTTACCTTTATTTTGGTTACCATTAGTTGAGGATAAATGTATCTGGAGTTCTAAAAACCACATTTCAAATAATGAATGACCATTATGAGTACATTTCAATACCATTTGGTTGGACCTATGATGATATAGTATTTATGGATTTAATGAAAATTACCTTTCATGAGTATCTTGACACTTTCATTGCAATCTTTGTGGATAAAATCCATGTTTAATATATGTACAAGTAAAATCATGTGTGTCAATTTAGAGATGTTTTGGAAATGTTGACAATTCATCCAATTGTTCCATGTTTTCAAAATATGATTTATTTATTTGGGAAGTGATGTTCTTGTGATATGTGGTGTCACAACATGGTATTTCAATTGATCTTGCATTAGTAAAAGATGTAATGACATGGAAACAACCATGAAATGTTTTTGAGATTATGAGTTTCTTGGGATTAGCTAGATATTATTTTCATTTCATAAAGTAATTCTCAAAGATTGTTTCTTCAATTAAAACCCTAAATTATAACGGAGTAATGTTTGTTTGGGATGAAAATTTCTAGAATTCATTTGTTGAGAAGAAATGTATTTTGAAAACTGCACTTATGTTTAATCTTCTAGAGGCCATGGAGGGTTATACAGTCTTCTAGGATGCATTACGATTAGGTGTGGGATTCATTATTATGTAAGGTGATATTTGTTTACTCATGGATCACGTCAACATTGGCCTCATAAAAATAATTAACCAACCCAATGTCTTAAAATTAGATATGTAATTCATTCACTTAAGAGACAGTGGCACTATATTTTTGGTGACAGATTTACCATGTGTTTTACCATAAGTACCTGAGTTATATCTTTAATCCAAAATATTTGAATCTCCACTAGATAATTTGGGTGGAATACCTACAATCTTTTTAGATTTACATCACCTATACCCCTATAAAATGGATTATCATTTCAGATTTCATGAGCAGGAATCTTCCAACCCAGACCATGAATGAATCATCAAAAGAGTGGAACATGATAGACCTTATTGCATAGTTTCATATTGGAGTATGGGAATCCCTTTCTAAGGCTTCTATGGCCAGTTTTTAGTTGAAATCCTCTCTTCATGAAATTATTCTTTAAGAACAATAAATTTATTTTGAAATCATTAGCATTAGAGTCTCTTTTATTGATGGGGATACCATAATTGAATGGTCATTCCCTATGGAAGGAATTCTATGTTATAAAAAAAATAGTTGTACCATTATTGATCATTAATGTCATGATAGGAGGACATCCATAATTTTATGTTGGAAGCACACAATGGTACCATGAAGATGTTTTATGACAAGTAGTGATGATTCTTGTGGCTAGGTATGAGAAGTAGAGACCTAGAGAATAAGGTTAAGGATGAGAACTAGATACCTCTAGGTTTGCTTAATCCACATCCTGTACCGACTTCAAAGCATGATGAGATATATATGAAATATATTTTGGGATTTATGCATACCATTAGAAACAATAATGGGATAAGGGATGTGTAACAACTGGACCCCACCCACCAGTTGCCCCACAGACACGTGGTCCCCACCCCAGGGCCCACCGATGTGTCCGAATGGGTTGTATGACTAATGATTGTCCCCACAGGCCAACACATGTCCTTTTTAGTGTGCTTTGTCCTCATTCACACACATCTTGGGAAACTTCCAAGGAGGTCACCCATCCGAATCACTAATCGAGGCCATGCATGCTTCACTGTGGAGTTCTAATCAGACAGGCTCCCAAAAAGAAAGGTGCACCTTGTTAACATGAGTAATATCATTTAGTAATTTAACCCTTTATCATTTGGGGATGTTACAGGATGTGATTGATAGGGTAAAAAAATTATCTCACTTTATTCCAATTCATGATTTGACCAATTTTGAAGAGTTGAGAAATATATCTCTAAATGAGATTTTCTTATTTTCATGGAGTCACATAAACTATAGTCTTTAATAGGTATCCTTAGATCACTTCCCACTTTTTGAGAGGACTTCAGAAGGAAACATATTCTCTGGTCCATTTAAGCCTAACATACCATGCATAATAAAATGGCTAGATAAAAAGAGCTATACAGATTATTGAGGATATTCTATATGACTATGTTCATGACATTGGTGGGTCTTGAGATGACCATTTGGGTCTGGTTGGGTTTTCCCATAACAATAGTTACTTGTCCATGATTGGAATGGCTCTTTTTGGGGCCTTTTATGGTCATCCATAAAAATATCTTTTGTGTTTGTCAGAGATTAGTGAATGTTCTATGGTTGGACTGATCATGGTTTAAGAGATAACGAAAAGTATTTAGTTGATTCATCTGATAATTATGATGGAATAGAGATGGTATAAGTCTTACACTAATCATTGTCACAAAATGTTGGAGTTTTCTGTTGGTGACTGGGTGTTCTTGAAAGTTTCACACTGTTTGGGTCATCAGTAGATTGGGTGGAAAGTGATGATTTCTATATGTTTTTTGGGATGTTTGAGGTTGTTGAGTAGGTGGATAAAGTGTCTTACTATTTATACCTTCAACCAAGTTTTATATCGATAAATAAAGTTCTCCATGAATCACAACTCAAATGTATCTATCTGATCCACCACATATTCTGATTTGGAGTGATCTTGAAGTGGAGACTGATCTATTTATTACTAAGAATCTATTTAGGATAGTAAATTATGAAACTAAGGTACATCATGGGAGGTTTATACCTTTTTTTTATGTTCTATGGAATCAAATTCTCACAATACATGGGGGGGGAGTGATTCACTGATGAGAGAGAAGGGGCCTCATCATTTTGATATGTAAGCTTCATTATATGTTTTCTGGGAAAAAAATATCTAGAGTGGAGAGGATGTAACATTCTATAACAATTTTTAGGTATTCGTTAACCTTATTATTTTTCAATATTTTTTTGGGGTTCGTCTAGGGTTGTCTCAGGAATGAAGTTGGAAATTTTGAATGTTTTTGGGATTTGCAAACATGGGGCATGGTTTTCCCAAACCGTTTTCCCTCTTAAGGAAAATCATGAACACTGGAAAATTATTGGTTTTCACAATTCTTTTATGGTTTGAAAAACTATACCACCACCCATTAGAAACTATCAAATACGAAAAAAAAGTTTCCCATGACTAGGGAACACCGTTTTTATGATAGTTTGACCCTGCACTATTAACTATGCCTACGAGATTTAACTAATTTGAAAATTAATTTTAATATCCTAAAACACTCGGTATAAATTCCCTATTGTCCTATTAGAACCTAATATGGGTTTTTCATCCTTTGAGGATACTGAGAGATGATTTTATCCCTTCTACACCCATTTGGAATCAAATCAATGGTAGGAAAATTTCATTCGATCCCTTCCGAAGAAGGCTTCATCCCACATTCTCTATCTCCCTCCCTCTACTAATATCCTCCATAAGGTTTAATATATATTCGTGTTATTGGAGGATCTAATACCTACTATTTTATATCTTTAATCTGTGTGATAAATATCATATTTATCACTTACTTATTTACTATGGTGTATATATTTTATAATTTTATATATTATATCATGAATTATATTATCTTCATGTTATTTAAATGTTATATTTTATGATTATTACTTTTGGGGTTTCTAATTCATATGTTAACATCGTTGCAATGGATTTTGTCTTAATCTCATTGCATTGAGGAATTTCATGATTATATGAACCTTTATTCTTTTATAAGGTGTATATATAGCCTATTTGAAACTATATATCCATATTTTATCTATTATAATGTTATTTAATGTTTTTTAAATCTTAATCTATCATGTGTATTATGATATAAATGTTTATAGCTCTATGGGACTCTTTGAATGTTTAAATATTTAATTTTAATTTTTTGTCCATGTTAAAATTATTGGTGTCAATTTGAGTATTTATTAATATTGACAAAAATGTTTATAATTTTACATTTATCATTATTTTGAATTTATTCTAAATATTTTTAGTAGGAATATTTTTATTGGTTTATATGGAATGTTTTGATAAAGGACTAAAGGAATGTTCTATTCTTTACATACACAACAACAATTTCTTTTCCACCCCCATGAACATTATTTTATTTTGGGAATAATTTACAAGATTTTATGTTTACTGAAATGAATAACCATCTTTATATTTTTGGTATTTTCGTATTGAAAATGGTGTTTCAATGAAAATGTTGTTTCGGTATTGAAAATGGGTTCTTAATAGGAAAGGGAATTTTTATTCAAAAGAGTTTTCCATATATGTTTAAAAAGAGTAATTAAAATGGCTTTATTATTAGAGTTTCTTACTCTTCATATGGTACATGAGAATTATATGAAATGTGTGGGCCTAATAAAACTTATAAGATGGTTTGAGCCCCATTATAGCTCAGAGGTGTTCCTGAAAAAGCTTATACGAAGGGTTGAGCACCATCATATCTCAAGGTTGAGGCCAATATTGATTATAAACAGTCTATACCCATTAAGAATCTCTAATTCATTGATTAATGATAATTTTGAAAGTCATCCTAATAGTTATTCTAATTAAATGTGTTTTGAAATTATTTTATGTATATGATGCTCTAAGTCACTAAAATAAGTTTAATTACTTCATATGGATTCTAATATTTTTCCTTGAGAAAAATATATGTTTGATATTCATTTGAAAATGTTTTATTTACTATTATCAAATATCTTTAAATATTATTGTAAAATTTATACGAGTTTTCTTCTTTTTACCAAACTAATAGTTTCTTTTCTTTTTAAATCCATTTCTAAGATTTTGTGCTCATCCCAAGTTTTTAAAACGTTACCATCATATTTAAGGATGGGTAAGGGAAATGAAGAATTAAATTAGGATTTCATAGAGATTCTCCATAAAAATAATTCATGATTTATTTTATAACATTCAAATTATGTAAAATATGTATACTAATTTGAACCGGGAAGTTTTTATTTTATTTTTTTTATGTATGAGTTATGGCCTAAATATCCAAAACACTATACCAAAAAATATTCTCAATGTGATAGAAAGTTAAATTCTTGACAAAAATCAGGATTACATAATGTTGGGGGATGAGTCCTTATAATGGTGATGACATGTTTTGACTGTATATGTAACCTACTACAAATCATGATCATGGGTAGGTTAGTTCTCCTCTTGATGGAATTAGTGGCAGGAGCCATTGGTCACTACTATTTCCCCTATATTCAAACACATCCCTGACCCATACTAGAAGCATCATAGAAAAAATTATATCCTAAATCTAGTTTCAAAAAGTCAAAATTGTTGATGAATTAAACCTCACCATCATCTCATAAAAATACATCTAACGTTTTTCATTCCATTCAAACTTTACACCCTTACAGGTTAAAGCATTCAGTAAAGATGAAATCTTGGATAAAGCTCAAAAAAATGCCTACAATAACTAGAGAAACCTAAGAATATTCGGATATTGAAAACATTTATAGGTCCCATTTAGGAAATAAAATCTTATACCTTTTTTGTATCCACTAATATACCTATCTCAGATATCACATTCCCCAGAAATTTCACTTCTAGGATCCAAAACACATTTTTTGAAATCATACAATATAGATTATTATCTTTCATGATTTAAAGAATGATAATCAAATAGTAACTTTGAACATCCCCTAACTTGGATTAATCCAATATATCATCCATGAAAACAATAATAATAGATTCTACGAATCGAGGAAATATCTGGTTCATCAAAACCATAAACATCGTAGGAGTGTTAGTCAGGCATAGTGACCTAACCAGAAATATAAAATGGCCATACAGACTTTAAAAAAATATGATGGTTATGTAAAATTATTGGAATCTAATGTAGTGGTGCCCAGATTCATTTTCAATCATTGAAACCCAAAATTCCCCTCAAAGCTGGTGAAAAATCCATTAATCATAAGAAAATATATATTTGATCTTAACAGTCATGTGATTCTCCTTTCGATAGTCAATATGAAGGCTGAGGATCTCATCAGCCTTCTAATAAAAAAGGATAGGTGAATACCATGGTGAAACACTAGGATTAATAAAACTGTTAGCCTCTATCTCCTTAAGCTAGAATATAGGTTCAAGTAACTAAACAAATGAAATTTGATAAGATGAAAGAGAAATGGGTATCGTACTGGGGAAAAGGACATAGTAAAATTTACCTCTCTATGGGGTGATAAACATAAAAAAACATCCATAAATTACTCTGGGTCCAAACACACAACTATATGATGATGACCAAATGAATAAGGGTCAATTTAATCAAGAAAAATCATTGAAAACTTCCATTATATTACCGATACATAATAAATAATAGGCCCTGAACTTCTCAATTTAGAGTCCCACTCAGTGTGAAAAAATGAGTGACCCTATCGGTAGGTAAAATATATAATCGATAGTGATAACAGTCTATCAAGGAACTAACACTATAATGACCTGAAATTTTGAATAAGTCTTGTTTCCTAATTTTGTGTGTTATTTTATTTTTGTACTCAACAAAACTGTTTTATTTGATAACATGAGTATAATTAAAATGAGACCATTGGGGTTTGACTGTTATATGACCATTGGTCGATATGACAGCTGGAAGCTAAACGTTTCAATTATTGTCTCTAAATACAAGTGATATTGGTTAATTAATATAGATTGAATATTGAATGGCCTCATCCATTAGTCTTGGACCGATTGAAGCCCATCTAACAGAACTTGGGAAGGAGGTAGCACCACTGGGCTTTGCACCAAACCAAACACAAGCCGAACTTCATCATGTGAAGATAGAACGGAATCGCCTTCATGAGAAGTTAAAACTGATAGAAATTACTACTCATGTGATGTTTCTCGAGCCTCCCTTGGATTGTCTCACCTTAGCACACCTTACACTTAGGTCCTTTGCTGGTGTAATAAGGGGTTATGTAAGGAGACCATAACTTCCTTGTGTAATCCTATGTTTTAAATAAAAATTTTGATTTATTCTTATGATGATGTTTATGAATTTTAAAATGTCCGGATAAATATAGTATGCATATTTTTGTTGAATTTTAGAGAAAGGATATTTTAAAAAATGTTTATGTAAACCTTAAATAATTAAAAATGTGTAATGATTTTCAAAAAATGGCTTTCTACAATTATGTTCAGTACGAAATTTAGAGTCTAATAAGATAAACTTAATTTTGGATGAATAGTAAATTATGAATAGTGATTTTAGGCTTAGGATTAGTAATGTGACCAAATGGATTAGTAATCTCACTTAGAGAAAGTATTAATATAATCTAGGCACCTTGATTAAGTAATGTGATTCAATAAAATGGTTAAATAACAGTTTCATAAATTATTTGTCAAGTTTTAGTTTTTTCAGGTGAATAGTGTTTTTTAATTAAAAAATTAATTAAAAATATTTAGAAAAATATTTTTATAAAATGGACTTTATTTTTGAACTCAGAGCATCAATATTATGTTAAGGTAATTTTTGGGGATTTTTCTGAAAAAATGAATTTTCAGTGAATATTGTTTTTATTTAAAAATTCAATTAAAAATATATAGAAAAACTATTTTTTTTAAATGGAGTTCATATTTGAAATCAGAGCATCTATATTTGGTTAAGGTGAAATTTTGGGATTTTTCTGAGAAAGTTGAATTTTCGATGAATAGTGAAAATACAGTTTTTAAGTTTCGGGTGTTTAATAATATCATTAATTGATGTATTAACTATGTAATCAATATGGTAGACTTATGAATAGTAATATAATGTATGAGGTGTCCCAAGGGTCCAATACCATGGGCAAATTTCATGGAAAAGCCCATGGTTTTGCCAAAACCACAAATGAGTTGTCCCTTGGCCATTAATGCCTTGTCCCCTCACTTTCCCTATAAATACCAAGTCATCCACTCATCCATTCGACTCCCAACTCTCCCCAACTTACCTCTGGTCTCATTACCTTCCAAGGATTCCTACCAAGGTTCCCCCAAGCCCTCAAGGTCCCAACCTTTTAGTTTTAAGAGTTACATTTTAAGGTAAGGGATCCAAACTCTATCTTTCTTTTCAAATACTCTCTCTTAAGTCATTTATTTTATGCTTCATGTTCTTATGTTGGAGGATGTGATTTTATATTTCTATTACTTTCCATTTAATTTTTATATAATGATATATCCCCTTCTACTCTCATTATTTCGTTTTATGAATGTTTAAGTTGCGCCGTTAGGCTGCCAAAATTTTTGTTACGAATTCTTTCTCCCTTCTCATTTTTCAAGATCTATTTTCATGTAAAGTCTTTCAAGTTCATTTTTATTATTTTGGGGTATGACCTCTATATCTATCATACTAATCTTTTATTATCATATTATGAGAGACCCCATTTGATCTATTCAATTCATTATTTTTATGTTTTAAGTGGCACCGTTACGCTGCCGAATTTTTAAGTGGTTCTTTCACCCTTCTCGTTTTCAAGTTATACTTTTATGTCAAGTCCTTCATGTTTCTTTTATATTATGTTGGGGTATTATATCTATATCTAAAATACTGATCTTTTATATTCATATGATGAGATAACCTATTTGATCTCATCAATTCATTTTTGTTTAAGTTTAAGAGACGCTGTTAGGCTCTCGAATTTTTAAGGGATTCTTTCACCTTTCTCATTTTTCAAAGTTATGCTTTCATGTCAAGTCTTTCAAGTTAATTTTTATTATTTTGGGGTATGATATCAATATCTATCATACTGGTATTTTATGATCATATTAGGAGATACCCCATTTTATCTCTTCAATTCAGTATTTTGATGTCTTAAGTGGCACCGTTAGGCTGCAGAATTTTTAAGTGGTTCTTTTACCCTTCTCGTTTTCAAGTTCTACTTTCATGTAAAGTCTTTCAAGTTAATTTTTATTATGATGGGGAATTATCTCTATATCTATCATACTGATATTTTATATTCATATGATGAGAGACCCTATTTGATCTTGTCAATTCATTTTTGTGGAAGTTTAAGTGGCACCGTTAGGCTACAGAATTTTTAAGGGATTCTTTCACCTTTCTCCTTTTTGAAAGTTCTACTTTCATATAAATTCTTTCAAGTTCCTTTTTATTTTTCTAAGGTATGATCTATATATCAATCATACTTATCTTTTATGATAATATGATGAGACTATAAGGCCCCAGCCTTAAACCTTACTCAATCTTGAGTTATTACAAGATTGCACATTGAGGATCTTTTCAGGTTTAGAGTTTTAGAAAATTAGATCATGAAACTTTCATTACATTCCACATTTAAACAAAGTGGTTACATAAAAGCCAGTATTCATTCTTCCCATCAATGTAAACATGTTGAAAATAAAACATGGATTCTCTCTTGACACATCCTTGACACTATCATCACATCATGTACCTTTCCCTTGACCTGCGAAAAACATTTCAAAAACTTGGAATGAGCATAAAAAGCTCAGTAAGGGTTATAAAAATATGGAAAGGAAACATGGTATCATATATACATAATAATGAAATCATTCTTTACCCATAAAACATAGGCACTTTAACATACCTCATCAAATCATGAATAAATCATAGAAGTCATAAGACATAAAAGTAACTTGAGGCATTCATAAAATTCTTATGTAGGGAGTAACCCTCTTGGTTACGTTTGGAGTACCCATCACAGTATATTCCCTAAATCTCTTTGGAGAAACCTTAAAGTTTCAATCCATCGCATTACCCAATGAATTGGAGAGCTATATCGGGCTAACCCGCCATTAGTTTATCACGGAACCACCCGTTTTCATAATAATTTTCAAGAACCTCAACATAATCATATCACATAAAACATGCATAAAGGAAACATAACATTTCCACCTTTCAATCACAAGATATCAATACAACATATTGATATAAAAAAATTATGAAAACCATTTTCAATACCAAAAATAAAATAAAAGTAAAACATAATATTTATTTTTATTTTAAAAAGAAGGTATGGCTTGTAGAGGAAGCCGAAACCCAAATAACGGTCACGGCGGCGGGGAAGTCGTTGTCGCCGCATACGTACAACAAAAACATTCCCTTTTGTCATTTTTTAAAACGATTTGTATAAAAAAGATTCCTTTTGGATAAACGTAAAAGTCAAAGGGGTTTATACACCATATAACAGAAGGTTGTGTATAAAATAGAATATGCCTCAATGAAAGGAGATTGAGACGAAGTCCCTTACAAAGACGGTATCCTTGGTTTAAGGATAAATCAATTACATAATTATGTGGGACAAACGAATTCACCAAATATAAGTGGATATTAAGTGTAAAATAATCAATGTTCATTCACACATATTCAAAGGATGACATATTCAATAACTACATGTTGAACTAAAAGAAATCGAAATTGGGTTAAGAAGTTCCCTTGACAGCCTAACGGCATCACATCAAAATGAGTTGATAAGAGATAAAAAAAGGGTATCTCATCACTTGGATGTAAAATTTACATCAATAAGGATATATGAGAACATATCCCAACATAAAAATATGTAAATTAAAAGACCCATCAAAAGAAGTGTTTTAAAAAGAGGAGGGTGAAAGGTTAACTTACCGACTTGGGTATCTTTCGAAACATACGCCCCGTGAAATAAGGACAAAGCATCATTGATGTAAATACTCATAAATGAGATAATATTACACAATGAGTAAGATAATGGTCAGTACATACACCAATAGAAGGAAACTGTGGAAAATGTAGCATAAATCTCACGGGAATAAAAGTGAGATGAAAAATCACTTACGAAAACTCGACAGCCTAACGACGCCACTTAAAACATCCAAAAATGGATTAATGAGACCAAATAGGGTATCTCATCACATTTAAAAAAAATTTACATAAAGTGGAATATTAAAGAACATCCCCCATCATAAAAAATAGGAGCTTAAAATAAGTGACATAAAGGGGAGTACTTAAAGAGAAAGAGAGAGGTTAGATCTCTTACGAAAATTCGGCAGCCTAACGGTGCCACTCGAAACTTCCAAAATGGATTGATGAGAAAGAATAGGGTCTCTCATCATATGAACATAAAAATTAAATTAATAGTAATATAAAAGAACATCCCAAGAACAATAAATATGAGCTTAGAAGGAATGACATAAAAGAGTGTACTTAAAAAAAAAAGAGAGGAGTAGGATCCCTTACCTCAAGTCCAACTTGTCTTGTTCGTTTCTTGATATTCCTGAATAATAAACTTTGGTCAATTAATAATTTCCTAAGTACCTCCATTAGAGATTATTATTCAGTTCATATAACATATTATAATGTTATAATAATTGTTTAATAATGTTAGTTCATATCAGACGTTTTTACCGATGTTTGGTACATGAGTCAAAAATGAACTTGTTTGAAAAAAGATTTCCAATGTAGTTATAAGTAAATAATTTCCAGAATAGTATTAATGATTAAAATATAATATATATTCAGTAAATATTCATTTCATACTATTCCATATCATTTGGAGATAAAAAACGAAAATCACCGTTCATGGAGACGGTAGGCCGTACGTACGCATGAATGCAACTTTCATTTTTTTCATATTAATGGAATTAAAAAAATGAGAGAGATATATATATGTTATAATTACAGAATGATATCCATAATTTTAATGTAATATATTACATATATATGCATTATATATATGTACTTATAATATTACATAACATTTTGAGATAATAAATGAAATGTACCGTTCATGGAGACGGTAAGCCGTACGTACGCATGAACGCTACTTCCAGTTCTATTTCATATTTAATGGAATTAAAACATAATGATACATAATAGTATTTTAATTACAGTATGGTATCATATATAATATCATTAAATATATCCTTTATACGTACCGCATATGGTATTAACGAATCAAATCACTTTGAGGGGGCGGTAGTCCACACTTCCTTAAATGAAAATATCGTGTTTACCCATAATGGAAACCATAAAGGTATGCCCAAAATAAAAAATACAGAAGATTAAGGAAAACATAAACATATTATATATCACATATAAATATAGTTTCATATTAATGGCCACCTTTGAAGGTGTTAAAATAATGTTGAACAATCATTGTTTCGGGAGGCCGAAATTCGCCATCCATGGAAACAGTATGTTCATTAACCATTAGATGTAGGTGTGTGAAGGTGTAGCTCGAATACATCTTATAACAACATCCTAGTATATTGATGATACTGGATTTGTTACAAAAGAATTGAATAAAAAGAGTTTAGGGGGTTGGAGAATCAAAATAAAACAAAAGGACTAAAGTGAAGACATTACCTTAAAATCGGGTAACTCCATTTGGTTTGAGCTCAAAGGATTCCCTGGGAAGACTTCTGCCCAAAGTGAGGCTTCAAGGAGTATGATAGGGAAGTGGAGAGAGAAAATGGTCAGAGTTTGGCCGAGACAAATGGTTTGGGAGTGTGGGTAAGGAGGTAGAGGTGGACGCCTTTTATAAGAGGAGAGGAGGGGCACTATTGGAAGGTAAAGAAATGTCACTTTATTTTAAAATAGTATTCGGATTTATGAGGTCCCAAATTGATGTGTTTCGAGGATAAGATGATAAGGGTTCGAAATCCACTCATACAATAGGTTTTTTAGATGTGTAGATCTTAGATATTACATTATCTTTCCATTTTATTTAAATCGTTAAATAATGAGGTCATCGCAACATCATCATGATGTCAAAAATAATATAATTTATTTAATGTCTAAAAATTATAAAAAAAACTATGATGTAGGAAATATTTTTATATTTACAATGAATATTTATAGTCAAAAATCTGATTTGTATAACCCCATGTAAAAATTGTTTTAGTAAAACATTTCATGTTTGTCTCATTTTTACTTTAACTTTAAATAAAAAGATATTAATGTCATTTTGAAACCAAAGTGGCTTCATGGGGTCCCCAAGTTGACCCATGGGTTGTCTTGGTCGGCCATGACACATCCGATGATGTTAGGACATGTGTCCAGTTCATAAAACATAATTTTTACCTTAAACTACACTAATTACCTCTAATCGCGATTAAAAACTTAATAAGTTACTATTCACCAAAAAATTATTTTTATCCCATTGAACCACATTTTACTTCTTAATGAAAACCATGTATGTCAGATTTTTGAAATTAAAAACACAAAGATGGAAAAATTTCATTTAAACGGAAAAATCAGTTTTTATAAGTACCACTTAGTGGTTTCACTATGCATCAAAAATTGAAGTTTTTCAGAAAAATCTCAAAAATTCACCCTAAGATATATTTGATATTCAAAATTTGTTGAAATATCCTTTTCTATAGAAAGAATATCATCATGAGGATGCTATGTTCATAGGATAGTAACCAATATTTCTATCTCTATTCATTAAATAATGCATAAATCCCTTTTTTGAGTATTTACCTCAAAGATGGACTCTTCTTCTTTCTATTTCACTCAATTCCGTAAATAAAACTCAACTTTGTAGATTGTTTCTTCACTGATTTTCATCTTTTTTCCATGTTTAACACTATCTAATTCATTTTAATAAGTGTTAATCTATTATGTGTTAATATGAAACTGTATTTGTTTATACTTTCTATTATCTTACTCTATTAGTGTTTATGTGACTATTTCTTCCCATTTTTTAATTCTGCCTTTTTTTAATCTTATTATATATTTACATGTGATAGGTGTTAGTACCCTTCATTGTGGAAGTTCACTTCTCCTTCTAGTAGATCGAATTTTCAGGTTTTTTGATTCATCAAGATTCATTGTTCAAGGCTATTCTACATATATTCGAACAATTTTAATGAAATAACATTGATATATGCATGATCTATTTCTCATTATGTTTCATGATATATGTGCCTTCATACCCCGTTGTTTTTTAGATACTTGACTAAGATCAGAAATACCAACTTTATCTTCTTCCAATACAGAATTTTCATATATTTCGATACTCTGTTAAACATACATCATTAAAAAAATATGCATCTTCCTTCTAATTGTTGATCTTATGCATATTCATGCAACCATACAACGATGCATCCTCAATTTGAACTGTACACACATCTAACTCCATTATTTTATTTTGGTTTATAATACTACATTGCGGTTGGTTTTTTTGGTTATTCAAGCTGTTGGAATGCAGGTTTTTTTGTAGTCTATTTCTTATGTTTTTTTTCTAGGTACTATATTCTGGCTGGTGGAATGTTGTTTTTTAAAAAAATTCTCCTACCTAGAGACCGCCATTGGCAGTCTCTATAGGTTTGTTTTACACAACCATTAGCGACCGCCAACAATGGTTGATAATGGTATGTTTTTCTGAATCATCAATGACCACCAAGCAGTTTCCATTGTTACTCTATATGGGACCTATAGAGACCGCTTATGGCGGTCGCTAATGGCCTTTAGCATTGGGCCAAAGGCGACCTCCATAGGCAGTCGGAAAGCGGTCACTAATGCCAGTTGTTTTAGTAGTGATGCCATCTTTAAGTTGTTGTAATGTCACTATTATTAGTTTTTATTGTAATGTAACAACATTTTTCTTTTAAATACATAAATTAGTTGATTATTTTCATCTTAAATCGATAAAATAATAACATAAGGGAGATTGTTTTCATGAATAACATTATAATTTTATTGACCAAAATACAGTCACCACATTTAATCTATATGGGGTATTTATTGGGGATTGTACATGAATATAGTGTAATATTTTAATGTAATTGGGTTATTAGGAAGCATCCCTCCTCATTCAGTAATCCCATTGGAGGCATATTCTAAAATATTATAATAATGAGATACATGGTATTCCTGTAAATGTTCTATATTAATTATGAATTTATATATGATTAAATTGAAAAATAGTTCATTTTAAGTTAATAATATAATGATTTATCTATATTTTATATGTAGATAATGACCTCTTTATATGTGTTTGATTTGATTTCACATCCTTGAAAGTAAAAAAACATTGCAAGTAAATGAAATGGTTTTAAATATATACTATAACATTAATACAATGACATATGTTGTTTGATATCATAAATGTATGTGAAGGTCCCTGAGGGAGTACCTATAAAATAAAAAGGCGTTTTTAGCATTATCATGAGGAATCACATGAGGAATATTATTATATATCACTTTATTAATAAAATTATACTAACGATATTTAAAAAGTTGATAATATATAATTATTTTATATTCATTATTTCTGAACGTGTCTAGTCATGAGAAGTAAGAAACTTCCCACATAGTTAGGTCAAATATTTCTTCAATGAAAATGAAATGAATGATATAGTTTGATTTATTTTAATATATAAATATATATTTATAAAATCGAGTATTAAGTGTTTTTAAATTTTATTTATGTATTTTTCATAAAGGTAAAGGATGTAGTCCATGCTATTAGTTGGATAAAAATGTGAATTTTTTATAAATAAGGATGTATGAAATGAAAATGTTATTTCATAAAAAATTGGTATTATAAATTTAAATTAGTTTTTTTTTCCATTAAATTATTTTAAAATTGAATAATGTTATTTCATCTTCAGTGTAAACTCAATAAATTGTGCGATAGAAACCCTTTACACTAGGATTCAATATTCTTAATTGATAATGTGCATTTAATTATTAGAATAGATAATTATAGTCATATTAGGTGGTCGGGTTGGTGTCAATATATTTTGCGGGTGTTCATGATATATGATTTTTGGTTTTATAGAGACCATTACATGAGATAGTTGTTTATATATTTTTAGGGTTTCTATTATTCACTTATGTTTTCCATTGTGTGATTTGAATATGTTATTTATTCATTTATATTTAACTAAATTAAATTTAGGCCCCAGAGGTTGGTGGTAGGCATAGAGTTAATTAAAAGGATGACACCTCTAGAGGGAGTGAACGTGAAGAAAAGTGGTATTTTTAGAAAAACTAATAAATTTTTTATGATCCATTAACCTAAAATTTAATCAATTGTAATGTCATTTAATTATACTATATAATAATTTTTATTTTTATATATGATAATTTTTTTATTAGTTATACTATATCGTTAGTTTATTCTATACTTTTTATGGGTGAAGGAAATTAGGGATGCCTAGGTTTTTTTATTATTTCTATACCATAGATAATAGATGTTTAAAAAACTTCTAATAATATCAGAGTGATTTAAATCCCCCCAATTTTTTTTGTTTTATGTGTTTATATACATTGTATACAATTCCTTAAATATATAATATTTATTTTCAAATCTATAAAATATTACTAAACATGAACTAATTTAGTTATCTTTTTATAAAACATCACTATTTTTTCTACATTATGGGGAAATTTTGTGAATTTTAAGAAGGAGATGTTATATATAGCTATAGTATTATAAACTATTAGTAAATGAGAGAAATCACTTTGAATTTGGTTTTCATTAACAAATATAATAATCCCCTTGAAACAATCCCCAATTTACTACTTATCAATGGTTGTTCCTAAACACTACGAAATGATTTTGAAATGTCTTTAACCATAGTGAAATTGAAATATTCTACCACTAGGTGTTTATTTTCATGTAGTGGATGTTGATTTCATTTTATATCTTCTAATGTGATTTAGAGGGTTCTTCTATTTTAAAAAAATTTCTGAAAAATCAGAAAAAAACCATTTTCTACATGATCTATCAATTAATTAAGAATAAAAAATATTTAAAATGTTTTTTTATTTAACTAATTATGTATGATATAAAATCTTTTCAACTCTATCATGACCTAAATCAATTAAAATAATCCAAACTACCTCTTCCTATATGGTTATTAATAGGTAGTGTCAATATACCAATGATTATGAGATTCCTTTTAAGAAATGGTATCCTATAAAATATATTTAATTTCTCAAAAAATGAATTTTTTTATCGAGATTTAGATGAATATTTCTCACACTGTTTCCAATGAAATTCATATGAATTAATTTTCAAAAGGATTAAACATTCTGTTATTTCTAAAAGTTTTTCTCTTTGGGATACAAAAATTTCACAAATATTATGTAATTAATGAAATTTTTCTCAAAGATTTTAAACCAGTAAAAAACAATATAACATGAGGTTTTATTCCACCATTGATTATTTAGTGGGTAAATAATCATTTTAAATATTTACTCCACTAATCATCATAACATGATGATCATGCCAAATATGATATTGTAGGGTGAAGAATACAATAAACATGTATATTATCATTCTACACATGTATTTATATTCACTAAACCATGATGTAGTTAAACACACTATTAAATGGTTTAAACTATTACATATTGTTTCTTATATATTGTGAACATTTCTTATAATCTCCCACCTTCACTAATGTGTCATAGTTTTAACACAATTTCTCTTTATATAAAATTATATATAATAAAAAATTATACCATATTAAAAATCATATGAATATATTCATAAATTCATTTTTGAAAATCTATAATTTATTTTCAATATAATCAATAGCATACCAAGTTAAAAAAATTCATCCAAAAGTTATTTTAGATATCCTCTAAAAAACTAATGGGATGGCTATTAATGATTAGATTAGACACATTGTGACAGAATTTAGTCCAAATTCAAACAACCATAAAGTGTGATCTTGTATTAATTTTAATCATTGATTGTTATTATTTAATATGTAATCTATAAATGTATTCAATGAACAACTTATACCCAAGTGCCACAACTACTCAACTTGACAATGGATCTAGTGTGATCTCTATCAAACACATATATCCATATGAATCTGTTTGTTAGATATGTAATTTTCATGTATGAATTATAATATATTATAAAATTAACCACATATCACATAAATCATTTTATATCATTTTAAATATCAAAAAATATAATAAAACACACTGGTAAATCTAGAGGCCCTATGATATTAAGAGGCTAGCTATGAATTTTATTATTTAAAATGAACTACAAAATAATATATTACCAATAGTTGGAATCATAATCCATCTAATAAAACTATTATCAATACATTGAATACATTATAGAAATACATAACATAATAGGTTTTCTAAATATCTTAGTAATGAAATAATCATAAGGGCGATATATCACAGGAGTTAATACTAAAAATGGAATCATCAAATATGATGATAGAAAATAATCCCAATGAGACATTATTTAAGAGGTAAAATATCATAGGTTCATGGGAATATTAATAATTATCACAATGTGTCACGGATATAAAATATTCCATCATAATCATAAGTTGATTATTTCTATAAATATATCATAACATAATGTGCTATGATCATTTATTATGCACCATACATAGTATCATATCATATATAATCATTACGCCCTTGATTTCAGGGATATATAATTCAATTCCTACTCATCACACCATAATATAACATGAATATATTCTATATATAAAAATGAAACCACACATCAATGATAAACATTGAATATACAAGAGACGATGATGTTTGTAACATCATAATTCCGAAATGTATAAACCAACTACTTATCATGTGGGATAAGAATAATGGAAGGGATTAAATACTATTATACATTGATACGTGAATAAAAATAATATGGTCATCATTTATATAGATATTAATGTAAAATATATTTCATTATAATGTATTATATAGAATAGTTGGAAAGGAACTCCATTGTCAGTACTAAAATAGATATGTAAAACTTATAAAAAATGAAATAAAGACACTTAATTTTACAAAAAACTATAAAATAAACTTCTTGGTGGAATTATAGAAATTACATATAGAAATAATATTTATATTTAATCATTGGTGAGGGTAAATGAATATATTGATGGCATAGAATTTTTTCCAGATATAGTTCAATAGGTATTAGTTAAATGAAAATATTTAATGGACAATTAGATTGATTTACATATCACATGTATAAATAAAGGGGAAATATAATTAACAATTAAGAAGTTATTTATATATTATGAATAATCCAAGGTATATGAGAAGAAGAATAATCAAAAAAATTATTCAATGAGAGAGTTGAATGTGTCTCCTTACCCAATGTTCTGATTGGATTTGGATACCCAATAATGTTGTGAAATATAAAATCAATTTTAAAAAAAACATGTTCAAGTAAATTATTCATGTTTATTTACTGTATTATAAATAATTTATTATTATTTATTATTTAACAATTAGACTAATATTCTTCCCTTATATTATTTATGGATATTTTATTTAGTTTAGAAATATTTATTTAGAATAAATTTAATCATTGATGGTCTTTTTGAAAACCATCCAAAATATATAAATGTTTTAAGAAATAGCTTGTTGTGGAGTAAACGAGTTTACTTATTCATATTATTATAATTTTTTTCATATATTTATGTATTTTAGTATAATATTTATTTTATATTTTTAGATACACCATTATGGTTCACCAATAATAATAATTGAATTCCAATTATAATAGTAAGGAATTATAATAATGAAAAAAATATTACTTAATATAATTGTACATGAATATTATTTTATCTAATAATGAATTCCCCACTATTGTTTATGGGATTTTCAGGGTTTGGTTGGGGAGAGGGGTAAGTCATAGGGTCAAGTCCTTGGGGCAACAATTCACTGGAATTTTCTTCCTTGTGTTGTGTTCCATGGTGGCAGATGTAATCGACCTTGTATATTTTAACCAAAAATGAATGGTGAACACAAAAATAACACATCATTTTTCACTTATGTAAAATAAAACTACCGTGGTATAATGAAAGTTTTAAGAGTGTTTAGTATAATAGGAAATCAAATCAATTTATTTTGTTCATGAAAACATCAGAATATAATTATAATAGTTATATTTTGTTTATATAATGATACATTTGGTATGGAAAAGTTTTTAGTGGATAAATAAATGAAATTATCAAATATTTTACATATTATTGGTCTATTTGTGATTTCATCATTGGTATACAACATATGAGATTTAGGATTAGTATTTTTATTTCAAAATGCCTTCTAAAATGTGACTATACTTGTTTTGACTGGTTTTTTAAGTTAGATTGAAAGGGATGATGTTTTGTGTGTGAGAATATATACGTGGAGAATAAGAATGTTTATAGGTGAAATAAATTCAGGTTTTTAAATAAAATTTTAATTAATTAGTATTATTTCCCAATAATATAAATTACATTGATTATGGTTACTATTAAGAAAACATTATTAATAAAAATTTGTTTTTCAAAAAATTATATACATGAAAAACCAAGTTGTATCATTTGAAAATTTTTTGTATGAGTAGTTGTTTTAAAAACATCCTTAACTAAAAAAATATATTAATTATTCTTACATGAGAAACATTATGTTATTCTAAAATGATTCCACATCAAAAATTGATTCATACATTACTAAATCCATTACTTATTATCTTGATTAGTTTAATTTAAGGCTAGTAAATTAAATTCATTCATGAATGACCATATTTTTTCTAATTTAATTCTATATGAACCATTGTAACTAATTGTTCTCATCTTCACACCCATAAGAAGTTTTACTGATCATCCCTTCATATCCTACTTGAAGTGGATAAAAATATGAGATATTATCAAAAATAAGTTATTAAATATTAAAATATGACATATAAGACATTTGTTTTTAAAAAAAATGGTAGTTTAACATGAAAACAATTAATAAATTATAGAATTAAATGTGGAGACATGTGAATTACTTAAATAAATGTTAAATAATTTTAAATAAATATTCCAAAAATCCCACCATAATATGAACCCCAAAATAAAAAATGATTAGCGTAATTGGTTAATAAATACACAGTCAATATATTTCATGAAATTGATTCAACAAATACCACTATGTTCTTATCACATTGTACCCTTACTATAAAATTACATTTTGAAACTAGTTCTCAAAACTTATGTAAATGAAAATATATGAAAGGGTGAGATTGAATTCTCAGTAAGGGTAAACATGAGAGATATTAATCAATGATAATATGTTATATAAATATTAGAATAAGGGTATATCAACATGACCATAACTTATGTGATCATAAAAAACATTTAATATACCATAAAACATGATTCGTGGAATAATGATTTATTATAACAAATGAAATGAGTTATAATAATATAGAATAATCAATATTTAGTTAAGAATCATGAGGGAATATCTAATCATACGAAATATTTTTTGGAAAAGATTGATTAGATTTAAAAATAAATGGTTTCTCACTATGATATTCATCACAAAATAGGCTTGGGATATTAAATGGTCTACCTTATTGGTATTAAGGAAACCTCTGTTATACCATCACGAGTTTGAGTTAATAACATGTTCACCCCATTTGGCTTGGGCCATCCACCATTTTAAACACTTATTCTAGGGAAAACCTCCCATATACCCTCTTAAGCATGGGTTAGTTACCAGTGTACCCCTTCATCTCCTAAGATATCAAAAATTACACAATTAATTTTGGGAAAAAATAACAGACCCACCCACGACATGATAATATAAAATTAATATATATTATATTGTAACAAAAGGGAATTTTTCATTAAATTATAGAAAAATTAACCCTTGAGAAATAAAACAGTTTCATGAAACATCATTAAAACGTAATCATTATAAATTGTCATGATTAAGGAAGTGGATGGTATAATATGACAATATTTTTTGATTTATAATAATAATTATTGGATTTTTAAATATATGCAAAATTATTTTATAATTTTTTTTATAAATATATGTTGAAAATATTAATAAATATCCATTTCTATTTCAAACTAATAAAATAATAAAAATTCATAAAATTATTGGAATTTAATTTTATTTTTAAAACTGTAGAAACTTTTAAAGGAGGTTTCATGAGAAACATGATGGTGGAAATATTGGTTAACACCTTAAATGTTCCAAAACAACAATTTCACATTTTTATAAAGAAATTAAACAGTGTCTCATTCAAAATATTACAAGACAATTCATTTAAAAAAATTTAAAATTAAGTCATAGATAGACAAAAAAAAATTTATTTTTATTATATTAAATTGGACAATAACTTCTAAAAACACTTTCTAAGTACACAAATATGGAAGGGAATGTTTTTAAAAAAAAATGAAATACAATTAGCTTTTCTTAAAAACATTCATTCTGATTTTTTTTTGAAAAAAATAAGGGAAATGTAGAATTTGTAATTAAGAAAATAAAAAGAAACTATATAATATAAAAATACAAGGTTTTGAGGAGAGAAATAAAATATAATTTTAAATAATTAAAATTAAAACATAAACAATAATTATAAAAATTGGTTATATAACATAAACCCTTACCATAAGTCATGACTTGATTCGTACGCACTCTAACATATCATATATTAAATATTAGATTATTATAAAACATATCCATAATAATAATCATTTTAATATTAATTTATACCATTCCCTTATAAATATTTAATTATCCAATTATTATCTATTATTCATTCAAATAAATATTTATGTGTGAACTGTCTTATTATCGACATATATTTTGGTTTATATATTCCAATCCATTAAAAGTTTTCATGGTTTAGTCAAAACAAAAATCATAATCATGTCCTAAATAACATATTTATTCAAAATATATACTTTTAGAACCACGTATATAAGGTGTTGATGACAAATGAATTAAATCACTTTGTGTAGGTGTCAGTCTGCATGTAAGCACGCTATATATATTCATCATTCAATGGATAAAAATAAACAAAGGTAAATATAAATCTATCTTTCCAAATTATATTTTTATCATAAATATCAAATATATTATTTAATTCAATCCTTATAACCACCCATATGAGGTAGAAATAAAACATGAAATATGTTGGTTTGTTGAGGTGGTATTCCACATGTATGGACAAATTACATATTTTTTTAATTGGATGGAAAGGAGGTTAAAAATTATTGTCCATCAAAATTAATAAAAATAATGTATATTAATGGTACTAATTTCATATTAATATTATGATAATATTATATTTTATGGAGTTAAATGAATAAATAAACATGTATGAATTGGTTTAAGTGTCATACATCATCCTTGGATATATTGTTTTAGATTAAGAAATAATCCTTTTAGAATTGGTATTTTGATGAGAAAAAAACCTCTAAGACATTTGGGGGATATTTTTAATTTTATTTTTATAGATCTTGAAGGAGATACTATTCCTAATGTGTGTGAAGAAATGTGTTAAGGAGGTGATGATCCTTTATAAGTTAGAGGAGTTCCCCTTTAGTAAATACCTATAATAATAAAATATTATGAAGTCACAATCATTGGATAGTTTTGAAAAATAAGAAAAATTTGGAATATAAGGTGTGTTTAGGTAGAAATACACACAACCAGTTAGATAAATATATAGTTATTGTTATATTATAATCCATTTCCATTAGTTGAATCCGTTTTTACCTTTATCATACTAAAATTACTCTTTACTAAGGTAATTTATTTTTTTGATCATAAATTAAATTGAACTTATGATTTTTTTTCAATTATGATTCCAAATACATAATCAATTTTATTAAATTCAATTTATAATGGTAGAATAAATTTATTCCAATATCTTCACACAAAACCCATAAAATAATTTTTTAGAAATAATTTATCTTTAAGAAAAACAATTATGCCATTCATATTCAATAGCATATAAAAACTATTAAAATCTTGTTTATTTATTTTAAATATATAATGAACATATATTCTTAATTTCATATACTAATAGTTTTTAATTTAATGTATTTAAAAAATTAGATTCCACACAAAGAAAATAGTTTTCTGAAAAATATCCCTACTTCCAACTTGAAGTTAATAATTAATGGAATGATAATAAATTTGTAAAAATGTATAAAAATATTATTCCCCTAGTTTAATTATGAAAAATGATAAATTATTTTTTAAAAAACAATTATATATAAAAAAATACTATTTTAGTAAAAAAATTTCATTTTTATAAAAAATTATTATATTGGTTAACATTAACATTTTATAACCATTTGATAGATATAATTTATTGATTTTATTAATTATCAGTTTAATTTTTCTATTATTATTATTATTGATTTTATTACTCAGATGTATTTAAATTAATAGAAATTTATATTTTAACAAAATAGATGAAAAATAATTTCTCAAGTATTATGTATGTTTCCTTAAGTGAATTTAACGTTTTTTTTAAAAATATATATTTTATAAATTGACATTAACTCCATAATAATGAATTTATTTTTATATATTAATAATTCATTGTTTATTTATTTCTGGTGGTGAGTGCATCACAAGATATCAAACACATCAAAATTATTAATGATAAAATATTATAAAATCTCAAGGTGTTACATTCTACCCCACATAAGATTTATTTACCTAAAATTGGAATTATTATAATGGAAATGGATGACGATACTTATGTCACATTACATACTAATGTTATCATATAGTTTCCTAAAATCTATTACTTCACTATAATTATTTAACTTAGTGAGTGGTCTTGTTCTATAGCATGTTATCTCATTGATATTAAATCAATAGCAGTTGTTCCACACATGAAAGGTATTTCACTAGTTGTATAGCCATTGAGATTAGTAAATTTGAAGTATCAAGTATATAAAATATCAAAATAGACATATGGAACACATCATGAACTTTAGAGAGGTATTTTGGATGTTCCAAGAATTAGGCTACCATCTTGATATAGTCATGAATCTCATAGGGGAAAATATCATGGGCTTAACTTCCCCTTATATAAAATTTTAATAACATTATTTCAAGGTGGTATTAATAGGTATAAATATTCACCATCTTAAAACTCAATATATATCTATTTATTGATAAAATAGATTTTTATCTTCACTCTAAGATGCTATGATTTTCTATTGGATGGATCTAACATTTTCTTTCATTTCCTAAACAAGATAATGTCCCAAAAATTTAATTATCTGAAATCATCAATTCATGTTGGAGTTATTATTTTTATCATAATATGGATTATTAAAAAACTATCTAAATGATCCATTGAACACAATTTCTATAAGAAAATTTTACTTTTGGAAGGTGTTGATCACAACCTCCATTAAAATATATATAGCAATATATCATCATATCATCAAGGGTTTGAATGTTCTTTTAAGACAGAACATCAGTCTAAGGATAACATAATATTCAAATGATAAATTAAATATTCAATACTTATTAAATAATTTAATAGAACATATACATAGTCCTTAGATCTCAATCAGATATGATTGAGACTAGAAGTCTAAGTGATCTTACCACATCCTTAATGTATATCATTGAATATCGATCAAGCAAGAAACTTTCTCTAATTGAAATGAAATATTCCAATTTTATCTGTCAGTTGACAAAAGTGGTTTTCTGGCCTATTTATATCATAGGGAGTGTTTCAAAGAAATCCAATGTGATGTTTCCCCATTTATTTACAGTTAGGGGTAATGGTTTCCTCATCACCTAGAACTTCAAACATTCATCCTTAACTAGTGGACACAATCAACATCGAGATACATACAAAACAATATCCATCTTTATAATATCCCAAAAGAATTTTTATTTGAGATCCTAAAAATTTATTTTACAACTATGAAGGATAAAAAATTATAATGAACAATGATTTTAGTATATACTAATTCCTTAAATATATATCCTGTTGGGTAGTTTATCTAACAAACAACAAAAAATTAAAATGAAAAATTCATACAATATAAAAAATATAATTATTAAATATGATTTATATATAAAAAATGTTATGTTTGTTTCATAAATATAATTAATCACATTATAAAATCTATTTAAAAATTCCTTTTTATACCGGAGTCATTTATTATTGTAAAAAATACTTTTATTTTACACATATGAAATTTTATAATAAAATTAATTCATATCAAATTTATATCCTAAATATAGTTAAATTAAAATTATTTTTGGATTCTCCAAATCAAATATATCCTAATATCTTTTTTGGATATTTTCTTGAAAGAATAATTTTTAGGTGAATAATGGAAGGTATATATTTTAACTAAAACCATTGTGTTTTTTAGAATATCAAGATTTATAAAATAAAACGTTATGAAATTATTTTAAAAAAAAAATTATTTATGTTCTGATTTTATGAATTTAAAAGACATATGTTTGATTTAAAAAACCTTTTGTAACAATATATTATCATTAATAGTATTTTACAATGAATGAAAATATTTTTTCCACTGGGTTTAATTAAATATTATTCTTCATGAAAATATTTTTTGGCTAACAATTCAAAACAACATAAATTATATTTTTTTATTATAAATTAATTTATTCTATAAAAATTAAACACAATGATTATTTATTACAGAGTTGGAGTTTATGTTTTAGAAAACACATTTTCTAAAAAATAATATACACACTACATGAACCAAAAATAAAATTAATTTTCTTTATACATAAATTTATTTTGATAAAATTTATTTAATATTAGTAATTATTTGGTAAAGATAATTTAATAATTCCCAACTATTTGAATTAAATGCAATTTACTTCATTCAATCTTAATTACCATTGTAAAAAATGGTAAAAGATAAAAGTCTTCAAGAAAAACATATAAAATCATGTTTGGAACTTAAGTGAAAATAAATATTTGGTGGATGACATACATTAGAATATCCCCTAGTATTTTATTGACCACTTCATATCCACTATAATTGTTAATGTGGTTTATTTAGGTGCTCTTGGATTTTAATGGTGTGGTGGGATCTTCTATAGGTATAATGGATATTTCAAATGGTTCTTCATCAAATATATTGGAAATGTATTTTCATATGAAATAGAACTTTGAGAAAAAATGTTTTGTTAGATATGAAACATAGTTTTTGTAGAAACATATTTGGATTGAACCATATTGAACACTTGTGTTGGAGGATTTAAGAAACCAGTTAATGAATGTGACTTTGAGTATTCAATAAAAATGGATTTCTTTCCTAGAATGCTTCTAACACATGCATTGGAATGAGACTCAAATTTATTAGGAGCCCAATCTGGAATCTAATTCACTCTCAAAGATAAAATTTTTTGAAATATACTAAGGGTGATTAGATATAAAACCTTCCTTTTGTATATATCTTTTTGATTTCGATGTTTGGGTGATTATCATAGAAGGTCATAATCATCAAATTAATGTCTTCAACCACATCATTTTTTATTTTACTACGGTCTAATATGCTTTCATTTATGACCTATATGGGAAAAATACCTTTCTATTCGATGGTGTCATGTATGATAGAGCGCATCACATGAATGTGTGATATGATGATATTTTGTTCATAGATGAACACTCTCTCAGCTCTAAGAATGGCTTGATGTGGAAAATCATATAATATCTTGTAAGATGTACTAAATCATTCTATGAATTTATTGAATCATTTTATAATTATTGTAGGAAAACTAGATGTTCATGTGTGCATTAATTAGGTTTTGTTGTGTTCCTCTGGTAATTCTAATAACATGCATCATAGGGATTTAATGAACATCATGATTTTTCATGGATACACTCATGCTACCCATGAATTAGGGCATAATAGTTATATTATATAATAAAAAAATGATGTGTATAGGTGAAAATACCAAGATGATAGTAATTGTGATGTTCTCCTAATGAATTTTCCCTCTTTTATAACAGAGTTGATGCACAGTCTAAGTAATTTTGGATACACTATTTATCTTTCCCACAGATATGTGTCTAGAATTTTACTTCTAGACTATTATATGATATTGGATATTTAAAAAGAGATGGTTGATTTATTGGTTTTATATATTTTTATATTTGAAATAACCTATTTTGGTCTATTTTGGATTTTTAAAGTATTTTTATAGTTTATTAGTCAAAAAAAATTATTATTATTTTAATTCTCAATATATTTTCTCAGGGTTGCGGATTTTGTTTCACTAAATCCATAGATCAATTTGTTTGGAATTAAAAATTACTTTTCATTATCCAATGAAAGACTATCATGTCTACACATTTTATATACTAATTGTAAATAATTACAAGGACCAAAAATTATCCCTATAATATCCTTAAATATCCTTATATGTCCTGAAATCATTGGAATTTCCTATAGACCAGCGTATGGGGCTATAAAGTATTTCCCATGGGAGAAAATCCAAAGAAAAAGAAAATTATCTCAGATGATATCTCTTAATTCAAGTCTTATTATATGAAATAAAACTTAATATATCCATGAATTATTAAAAATATCAGTATTTTGAAAATAATAAAATGATATTCTTCTAATTAAATATCATTTTTATTCATTCCTCTGAAACCATTCAAAAAATTGAGATGTCATCTTGTGTACATCCCGTTTATGACCTCCATGAATGGTGTACTTTAATATTCATCAACACCTTATATAGATATTGTAAGAACTATATATAAAATACTAATGTGATATTTATAAATTTTTTAGTAATCTGAAATTATAAACCATTACCTATCTAACTCATGATATATGTAAAATTAATGCATCGAATGTGTATACGTGTAGAATACGTCCACCATGAAAGTGACATATTAAAATTTTCACTCAAGTATTTCCATACTTATCCAAATCTCTTATGAACTGTTTCATCACAACAAAAAATCATTATAAAATAATTATAATTCTATAATTATGATATCATTACCATGGAGTAACTTTTCTAACCATACCCACCAAAAGATTACAGCTTCTCCTTTTGTGTGTCACATTATCCACAAACATGAATAATGCTATAAATTCTTATCAGGGATAACTCGGGATACATAAATAATAGTTTTATTGGAAAATAATAAGTAAATATGATTTTTTGTAATAGAAATTGTAATATCTAAACCATTATTAAAATTTCACACCTCGTTCAAGAAAATTACTAAAACATTATTATCATCGACTTCACCATCATAAGTTATTATTAAAATAAAAATGAAATGAATATAAGAAAATTATAATTACATATAAAACCTAAATTTCTATACCTATAATTATATCATATTTATGAAAATTGTATTTATAAATATGAATTGTCAATTCCATTATGAAACTAGTACTAAGAAAATAATCAAAACTAATGACATCTGATGATGAAAACAAAAAATAACTAACTAATAGATTTTTAATAAATGGTTATAAAATCATGTTTCTAGAGGAATTATAGACCACTAACAGGGGTTTAAATCATTTTTCATGTGAAAAATCATATGAAACACTATCCTTTTAAATTAAAACTCATAGACTTATTCATTCCGTATCAACTCCTTATTGTGTCTCATAGTATCACTCATATAAGTAGTAATCTAAGAAACAAAAACACATTTACTTTTACCTTGATTTGAAAAAATACTTAATCTATTTCATGATTGGTTATTCTCCTAAATCATGGATTCTATGCAATAATAAATATATTTAAATTTCAATAGGAGGGTGTTTCACACACCAAAACCAAATCAGAGTATCACTAATATTATATCAATATAAATCACCTCAACCATATTATTAAGTCTCATAGGACGTTAATTTTTAACTTCCCACTATAAATCCTCAGTATTTTTACACTTTTGTTACTAATTTTAAAATTTATTCTCAAATACCCTGAGTCTTATAGGTCCATTTTAATCAAAATATATATACCCAAGAGTTTATTTCTTTCTCCTTATTATATGTATATCTATTTTCCATGAACCGTATCTACATTAATTGAATATATATTCTTATTCTCATAAGAATATTATTTTAATTCCATCATGTATTTAGGAATGTTTTATAGCTCAATCAATTCTCAACATTACAGATCCTATACTAAATCTGCTAACTTAGGTGTATCACTCAATAAGCACTTACAATCTTCAAACCCAACAACTCCTCATAAATAATATACAACTAAGGTTATCACAATATCATCTTCTTATTACTACTTTTTCTCTATCAAAATGTCCCTATAATGATAACTAATTTCCCATTTATCTTATTTTTAGCAACATGAAGTTGATTCCTATTGGGGGGCCTCTAAGCGGAAGCATCTCCCTCTCCTTTTGACCTAGGGGTTTCTCACCGGCGATTTGGAAGGGGAGGAGTATTCAGTGACTTCCCCCTATTTCTTTCCCTCTTTTACTATTTTTCCTTCCCTATTTCTTCCTTCCTTCCCTCGGCCTTCTCTCATGCCGGGATTCTTTATCTGTCCCTCCTTCTCGATGATGCTTAGTTTCCTTGCTTGTGAAGGGACGACATCTAGCGACTATCCTCTCAATTTTATCGGCAATTTCAAGGTGATGTTCATGATTTTCTGTTCTGCGGGGTTGTTTTTTTGGTCTTGTTGTATGTTCCTTGATGTGGTGCCCTTGGTCGCTCATACCCCAATCTGGTATCTCATTCCAATTTTCCTCTCCAAGATGGATCTGGAGAATGTAGATAGAAAGAGGTTTTGGGTTCATGGGTTGGCGATCAAAGGACCCCGGTGATTCCATTTTCTGCTTGAAGGCTTCGTTCAGTGTCTATTTGGCCGCTCTTATCACTAAACAATCATCTTGTTCTTCTACACCTCTCCTAGTTGGAGCTTGGTCAGTGGCACTGAGAAGTTGTGGGAGGTTGGATGGCAGCCATCAGTGTTCTAGACACAACCGAAATCGGGAAGGTTTCTGTTTTCCGAACTCTACGTCAATGGTGTTCTTTGGTGTTTACTGCAGTGACTCTATCACTTCGTAATGCTAAGGTTGTTGTTTTCATGTATGTTTGTTCAGATTGTTCGATTTTATGGTTCGGTGAGTGGTAATTTGGTTCTGTCGAGACCGTTGTTGCCGTCTAGTTACTCTCACCGGTCATGATGATGTTAATACAGCGATGAATAATCAATTTGTTATGCTCATGGCTTCTGTGGTTCCCATGACGGTGTTCTATGATGGAACAAATCTGGTGATGATCAGGTGGTTCTGGCATGGTACGACAGTTCTGGCGAATATGGGGTCAACATCGACAAGATGAACATCAGTGATGATGATGGCTCAGGCGTCGTGCTGCATTGATTCGCGTAAGGCGTAGGGTTCGAGGGTGTTTATCTATTTTTTGAATTTTGAATGTGATATTTTGGGGTATTGTGCGGTTTTTATGTGTTCCAACATAGCCACAAAGTGGATATTTTGAAAATAAAAAAAATTGGATTTGGAGTAGTTGATTCCTATTTTTCTTTTTTGAGATCTTTAGATCTCAAAAAATTCATTGTTCACTCACACTGATGCATTAAGTAAGACAATAGTAAATTTTTTTTAAATTTTCTCATCATTGAAATTTATCAATCCTCACATTCATATGTGAATACATTAAATTCATTCACTCTATTCAAATATGATAATTTTTATATTGAGATATAAAAATGGTTATTATTATAAAAACACCATTTCATAATATTCGTTATATGTTTACATGTATTCCAATGTGCACCATTTTATTCATAGGGATTTTAAAAAAATACCCAAAATTAAATTCTTGTTCCTTAGAAACATGTACTCAAATAACTTCATATGATATTTGGAGTTTTAATGGATTAATATTATCAAAATCCTCTAACAAAATACATTTCTCATCCTCATTAATACTTCACAGATCTGTAAAAATAATATACGCAACATGGAAGTCATGTTTATTTTCAAAATTAATGAAATAAAGATTTATTCTATTTTACCAATTTTTTGGATGATTATCATATTTCCATATCAAATTTTATTGAACAATAAAAAAACCTTGGATAAAACTTATATGAGATATGATAAAAAAGATGATGGTTCAATGGTTATTTATCATTATTATTCTTGAAAACCTGTCGATTTAATTAAATTTATAAAATATTACGTGAATTATAACTCTCTTATTTTTTCTCACTCATAACAAGATCAGATAATGGATTCTTTTTGAATCATGATATTCTGAACTCAAAAGAAAATATTTAATATCATTTGTTTTCCATAATTAAATAATCATAGAAACTTGCTTTTCTTTATTGTTTGATATTCCCATCCCATGGATTATGAAATGATCCTTTTTAATATCATTCTTGTATCACACAGAAATATTGGTGTTTATTTTCATATTAAAATTAATGAATAAATCATTCCTAATTAATATTGATTTCATATTAATTGTTTTAAAATTTTAGAATATTGATTTTATTATCCCTCAAAATGTCATTTACCTAGGTTCTTATGAATTACATTGGTGACATTAGAAACATAAATTCTCATGGCCTTTTAATTAAAAATATTTCTCTATGGAAGGAGTTATACAATTATTAAACTTACTAGTTTTTTTCATCAACCTGATGTTGTATGTTTGGTTCTTCAATGGAATACATTGAATACATATGCGTATCATGAACCGATTGCATCCTCTAGCTAAGAGGAGGAGTATGATGAAGGGAAAAATGATCTCGTGCACAAGGATGCTTATGTGAATGATCTAATGGTAGGGGAAGGTGTTGATGCATGAATGGATAAAAAAGATACCATAACATTATAGAAGTACTTTGATGGTGAAATCACTGCTGGTAAATAGCTTGAAATCAAAAAACTTATGTTCATTATAATTCTAGATGAATATAAAAAAATCACAACTTTAACATTAAATACATTCCCTGGGAATGATTTTAGTGCTTTCTAAAGGATTTTCTTGTCTGAGTTTTAGTGCTGGTTTTTGTTTATGGTCAGAAAGTTGTTTGATCTTCTGAGTTTTAGTGCTTTAGGGCTGGGAATGATTTTTGTACTTCCTAAAGGATTTTCTTGTCTGAGTTTTAGTGATGGTTTTTCTTTATGTTCAAAAAGTTGTTTGATCTTACAAGTTTTAGTGTTTTAGGGTTTTTTCATGACGCAGATCTGATGTGTTTTTGATGGACTTCTCCTGAGGTTGTAGCTTTAACTGAATTCATTTGGTTTTTTCATCTACAGAGGTTCCTTTCCAGTTTCTATCTCTTTTCTATGAATTGGATTTCTTTCATTTCTATTAATGTAGATGTATTTTTTTCTCATTCAACGGTCTATTAGTTTTTTAATCAACGCCCTGGTCTATTGGATGGTTTTATTGAGTGGTTTTCATGTCTTGGTTTATGCTGGCTGGTTTTGGGGTATGTAGATGTAGTTCTTTTTTCCATCAGTTTTTAGTATTTTTATTCTACCAGTTGCATGCAATTTTCAGTGAAAAAGTGTTGATGAGGACATTAGGCGAATGGAATTTTGTGTTCAGGTTGTATCTAGTTTCTAGGCATGTTTGTAGTATAATCTTGAGGCGGACCTTTTTCACAAGAGCTATTTTTTAGGCCATAATGATTATGATGAGATGTTTAAAAGAGTGTTTAAGAACCAAATATAAGATTTCTTCAGTTTTCTTTCTCTGTAGTTGTAGTTATGGTTCAAGCATTGAACAGTCGCCTACAAGAGAATTTTCATCTCAAACTGAGAAAGTCACTCTGATGGTGTTGTGGTGCTACTTCCAGTCATGGTGGTTGTCTCAAACAGTTTGAGGATAGGACGTCTTACACATATCGTATACAATCTGAACCTTTTTTATTTAAATATCAGATTGTAATCCCCTCAATCCTCTATTGGTGTAAGCCATTTACACCTCATATTTTTATTGTATATATTTCTTTTAATAAATTTCTTTGGTGCCTGAATTGGGAGACCAATTCATGTTACCGATTTTTTCTATGAAGTCACATGTTCATCTTCATAGTTGTATGATAAACTCATAGAATCCTACCTTTTAAATTTTTCTGCCATACCTCAAAGTAATATTGTCACGAACCAACCCGGGTCGACCCTGAACCGGTCACCCGAGCTAGTCCGCGGCATGGCCCGAGAGGTGTTCTCGATCCTCCCGGGCTGGCGACAAGTGTTAGGGAATCAACAGAGGCTATGGGAACGATTTCTCCCAATATAAATAAATAAGAATGCAAAGATAATACAAAACAGCGCAGAAAAGGTAAACCAAACAAAGTGACTAAACCAGATTAGGAGAAAAATAAAACTGACCAAACACGATGTCCGAAAAAATCCATGCGACCTCGCGGGTCGCTCTCCAACTCAATGATCAAGCATCACCCTAGGAGAGCGCACTCATGCTATAGCCTCCACAAACACTGAAAACAGAAAATAACTATAGGTGATAGTATTAAAACTCAGTAGGCTAGACCGATATCTATTCCCAATGCACTACCTTTAAAATAAAAGAAACATCATTTCAAGTTTGAACTACAATCTATAAAAGTATGTTTTTAATAATATTCTACATAAAAACAATGTACGAACCATTACCCTTAACCATTTTCCAAATTTTTGTTCAATTCATTAGTGTCAATGACATTTCAGGAAAGGGGAAAGTGATGTTTAAAATTTCAAATTTGTACAAAGGGGATTAAACACCTTCATTTGAAAACAATTTTTTAGAAACATAATCAAAAGCAATTTATCACTTTCCAAGGAAAACAATACACCAGAATACACAATGTAAAACATACAGCAAGGGCAATGTAGGTATACATGTGAGAAACAAAAGCTGAATAGACATGGGTGAACCTAGGAGATCGAGAATAAACCAGAAGACACCAATACATGAGAAATAATCCTTATCGACAAGTCACAATGAAATCAAAATGCACAATACGCTCAACCATCCTCTCTCAGAAAGGTCGAGCGAAAATCCCATAGTAATAAACCGAATATATCCACCTACTATGGAGCACTGGTCAGTACCATAACCTACCATTGCAGCAATCATTCTTAGAATATTCTCTCAATATGCCAGATTCCCATGTCTCAAGTGTTTGAAAAAGGGGTGAGCCAACTGATTCCAACCGAGCATCCAATCATATACATATATATATATATATAAAGCACGATAGACATAACCTTGAGCCACTCCATGGAACAACCTTTTTCCTTTAAACTACTCACGTACCTGGGAGCCTCTAACCGTGGCCTCCCAAACAATCAATTGGGACCAAGGCATTAGAGTTGTCCTCAGAGGGTTTTTATCAAAACATTTTCATCTCTTTCCATAAAGTGCCAAACAGGAATTTAATACATTTCACCATCACTACTCTAAAAAAAATCAATCTTTTTTACAAGACCAAACCCAGTTTAAAACCATTTAAAGAACCCCCAAAACAATACTTCGCAGGCTGCCAACATTTTTATAAAACCAAACCAAACTATTTTATTTATTTAGTTATTTTTTTTCCAAATAAACTTTAAAAGCCAACCGGGAAATTTCTCAAACAAACCAAGGTTCTTGTTCAAGCTTCAAAAGAAATCATTTCTCATTAAACCAGAACTCTATTTTATATTCCGTAAATTATGTTTAAAATCCAAATGGGCATTCTTTCATTATTGGGTGTCCTCTCGTCAATAGGATGTTTCATGTGTCGTGTATAAAATAAACGGCTCGTTTTTACACTAAATAACCATTTAAAAATTAAGTATCTTATATGAAAAATTAATTATCATATATTATCTCATATTTATTAAAATTAAGAAAATATTTATTTTGAACAATTAGGGTGCGTAAGCAGCATGAAATAATATAACTTAAATTTTAAAAGCAGTGCAAAGGGAACCTACCTCAAGATCAAAGCGCGACG
Organism: Viscum album; assembly: GCA_963277665.1. Classification (NCBI taxonomy): domain Eukaryota; kingdom Viridiplantae; phylum Streptophyta; class Magnoliopsida; order Santalales; family Viscaceae; genus Viscum; species Viscum album. Next base: position 1,523,530,589 of record OY728133.1, on the reverse strand, counting down.
ACAAAACGACTTTGGAAGCAAGGCGCGATGACACAACGTGTGTCCGAAACCACGTGACAAAGTCTAACACTCTGCATAATCAATATCAAGGACTCAGACATATACAAAAACTCAGTAGAGCACGCGAAACCAAGCATCGGGGAGAAACACTCACCTCGAAACCGAAGCACGACGATGACAGAAACTCGGAATCGCCCCGCGCGGGTTCTAAAACAAAAATCCTACAAAAACAAACATAAGTTGATAACCCCCTAACAAAACAAAGTCCAATGCAAGAATAATAATAATAATAATAATAACAATAATAAAATTAATAATAATAATAATGATAACAAAAAAAATAATAGTAATAATAATAATAAGAAGAAGAATAATAATAATAATAATAATAATAATAATAATAATAATAACAATAATAAGATTAATATTAATAAAAATATTATAAATAACAATAATAATAATACTAATTATAATAATAATAATAATCATTATAATAACAACAATAATAATAATAGTATTAATAATAATAATAATAATATTAATAAAGATATTAATAATAAGAATAATAAAAATAAAAATAAGAATTATTTTTATTCTAATTATAATCAAAGAAAAAATAAATAAATAAATAAAAGACCTTGGGGAGGTGTGCGGCTGGCTGTTGTGCATAGGGAGAGGAGGTCGAGGCCCCGGACAATGGCTGAAGGGCCGGGGCACGGCAGAGCATGCGACGGGTCCGAGCGGGGGAGGAAAGGCTGCTAGATGGTGGTCATGGGGAGGAAACCAGCTACAAGGCAGGGAGGCGTGGCTCGACGTCGGAGGGGCGAGGTCGGTCAGGCAAGACGCTGGTGCAGGGCAGGAGGGTCGGCAGGAGGCTGGTGCTGTGAAGGGGCTGCATCAGGTGGGAGTTCGCGACGAGGAGAAGAATAGGAGGCAGGGGGTCCTGCGCTGGAAGGGTGCGGCGCATGCAGGGGAGTCGGGGCGCCAGGCAGTAGCGGCGTGCAGGAGCAGCGCCGGGGTGAGGGGGTGCGCGCCGACAGAAAGGGAGCCGGGTGTGAGGGCTCTGCCGCTGGATAGGATGAGGGAGCAGGGGACAATCGGGAGGAACCGTAAAAAAAGGAAAGCCGAGATGGGGGGCTCCGCTGCGGGAAGAAGAGGCAGGGGCACGCTGAGCCGAGGGGGGCTGGCGGTTGGGTGCTGCTGCTGTGTCGCGCCGAGCCGACGGGGTGTTGTGGGTTCGAGCAAGGAGCGGAGGAGGCTGGGGAGTGCAGGCAGTGGATGTGGCTAAAGGTGCTGAAATGGAAAGCAGGAGGGAGGAGGCGGAGCCGGGGGCAGTGAGCACCGGAGAGGGGAGAAGTCGGGTAGGAGGGCCGAGGCGGACAGTGGGGGAGAACAAGAAGGAGGTGGCGGCTTCCGCGGGGGAGAAGAAAATATAAAGGGTGGGCCGCTAGGGTTAGAGAAAAAAAGTAATAAAGAAATAAAATAAAAGAAACATAAATGAAAATAAAATAAAAATAATAATGAATAAATAAATCATTAATCCATAAATATACCTCCATAAAAAAGTCAATAATTCTAATTGAAATAATAAAAATTTAGTAATATTATTAATAACAATAATAATAATAAAACTTATGTAATAAAAATTGGTGTCAAACTTTAATAATAGTATTAATAATAATAACAACAATAGTAACCGCTGATAATAAAAAAAATGAATTCATATCATTTTAATAATAATTAAATTAACAAAAGGGCCACGCAGTTGCATGGGCGAAGTCGCACGACGTCGCGCTCCACCTGTGCGTGCAATGATGTTGAACCCAATACACGCACTTTTTATCCTAAGTTAAAAAAAAATTCGATCGCGACTCAAACCGAACCCAAAAAATTAATTTAAGGCCACAAAAAAAAATAAATTAAATTAAACATCCTTGTCGGAGTGCGACAATTCTCCCACCATAATGCTTTCCGCCCCTGGAAAGCCACAACACCATCCAACCGATCGATCAACATCTAAGGATTCCACACAACACGATCCATCCTCTTATCCCAAAGACATCACACTGGCTACCAGCGGGACTGAACCTTATTTCCCGAAATAGATCACCAACAGAGGGGATGCCTGAATGGGCTCCCCACCATAAGAACTAAACTAGCATTCAATAACGACTTAAGAGAAAACCCAAAGAGACTCATAGTGGGTCTCCCCACCATAAAGGGATGACCTATTAGCGACCAACCAGAAAACCATTTTAGACTTGCATCAGTCCTTACCCAAGCTAGAAAGAGCACAATAAGAACATTTAAAACATTCACTCTCATATGAATGGGATGTGAAATGAATCAAAACTCCATACGAACTATAAAACCTAACCCCATGGGCGGTGAGGGTGGGCCCAATGATCGGATCACTGAAACTACGACGTACGACTACTCACAACCCATTACTTTGTGATAAACACAACCCAAAGTCACAACTGATTCACATGGGTTGTCCACGCATGAATACCAATTGACACATTACATCCAAACAAAAAGACACAATTATCGACATTGTGTGAGGGTTAGGTCCATCGCGCACTTTGTGACAAGAGAAAAACTAAAATGATAGAGAAACCAGAGCAGCAACACCAGAACTAACTCACCATGACGATAGAGGCACGACTTTAACCAGACTCCTTAAAATTCCCCGAGGGTTCCTGACTACGCGCCGACTTAACTCCAAGGCCTTTTGGCTGGAGATCTGATGGATGAACCATATTATGCCTCGCAGTCAGGTTCTGATAATCCCAATGAGATACATACATCTTTTGATTTAACAAAAAGAAAGGACAAGATCATAAAATTTAAAAACATACCAGCATTGAAAGCCGAGGTTCGTCAAAAGATCCAAAAAGTTCCCATACATTTCAAACCCAAAACAACACCCATACAAAGGCCACAATAATAGATCGCTTACACTGAAAGGAAACTTACACCGAAAACTTTGAACAAAGACCCTACAACACATTACTTTTGAGAACTTCCTCTGAGACGCTTCCTCGCAATGCCCCGAAAAAATTGTCGCAAGTGACCCAAGCGTCCACATGCCTGGCAGGGCTTCGGAGTGCATGGGCACAATGACTTCTTGTGACCCCTCTTTCCACACTAATAACACCCAATAATCTATCACTCCGAAGAGGTTGTTGAAAGATCCAGAGGCCTCTTGATTCCACGACCTGATCCATCCACTTCCATTTTCTTACTCATTTCTTTTCCAGAATCTTCACCACTGCTCATAGGGATCGAAGGAGGGAGAATGACTTCGAGCACTCCTTCCATCGCGGCTTCGAAACGAAAAGCTTGTCTTGACACATTGACAAAATAAGTTAGGTTGGACTCTGACACCTTCGACTGCAGATTAGGGTAGAGACCTGCCTCGTAGCGTCGAGCCTTCATGGGGTCATTTGTGGAATACTCTGAATCATAAGGGACTAGCTCCACAAAGTGATGGAAATATTCTAACACGGATCCGTTGCCCTACTGCAGACAACACATTTCCATCCCCTTTCTCACCCTTTCTTCCTCAATGAAATATTGGCGAATGAAAAAAGACTTGAAGAACTGCCAAGTAAGCTCTTGACGGGACTTGTTGTGAGAAACTAACTTCCACCACATCCACGGTGAACCTTCAAGCATGAAGGTTGCAAACTTGACCTTTAATGACATGGGGAGCTCAATGAGGTTAAAGTCCCATTCAATCTTCCGCATCCACTCCTCTGCCATGGATGTTTCTGCTTGACCATATAATAGAGGTGGATCCAACATTCGAAACTCAAGCATAAAATCCTTTGGTTGATCAACCGCACTACGATCACCGATCGAAGCTTCAAAGGGATAACATCTGGACAAAGAAAAGTCAAAAATCCAATCAAGGCCAACTCAATGAGTGAATAAAAACCTCAAAATTAAACACTACATAGGTGATAAGTTCACAACACAAGGAAGCAAGTTATCATAACATCATAACATTTCTCTTTGAAAATATCTTTAATGTAAAACACGCTTAGTGGGTTAAACCCTCGGCATTGGTATTCTTTAGAGTCTCACTCACATGCATGTATCTGTGCCACCCCGGGCCATCCATCCACCATACCATAAATCCATCCACATTTAAAACATACCACTATGCATGTGAGCACTCATAGGAACACCAAGTCCAAAACAAAGATCTTCATTTTTCTAAAAACAATTTATTCATACCACTTCTTTTAAAACAATCTACAAATTAAACATGTCATTTCAAACAACCTTTTTTTTTCAAAACCAACTTTTCTAATTCAACCCACTTTCAAAAATCAAGTGGAACCCAAAACAACTCAAACAGGGGACTAGTGTCAGTGGGTGGCTTGACCATATGGTTGGCGGCCATATGCCAAACACGTCACTGACACAGAGAGCCTTCTTGGATCATGCCCCTAGCTCTGCATGGCTTGCCAGACCATGCGGGTTAGGAGGACTAATGGCCCAAACTCCCTTTGTCGTATCCCAATCGAAAAACATTTCCATAAAAACCCAAAAAAACAAATTGAACTGGACTTCCCCTGGAAACCTGAGGATCGGTAAGGGCAAGAGTTCGCGACGCTCTTCTCGCACCTACCCCTCATGTCCCGACAATCCTACTCCATCTACCTTGACATCCCAAATAACAAAGGGCGCTCTGAAAAGTGAGGTCGCTAAGAGCTGACCTCCCCTCTGATACCATTTTGTCACGAACCAACCCTGGTCGACCCTGAACCGGTCACCCGAGCTGGTCCACGACATGGCCCGAGAGGCTTTCCCGATCCTCCTGGGCTGGCGACAAGCGCCAGGGCATCAACAGAGGCTATGAGAATGATTTCTCCCAATATAAATAAATAAGAACGCAAAGATAATACAGAGCAGCGCAGAAAAGAAAAACCAAACAAAGTGACTAAACAGGATTACGAGAAAAATAAAACTGACCAAACACGACGTCCGAACAACTCCATGCGACCTCGTAGGTCGCTCTCCGACTCAATGATCAAGCATCACCCTAGGCGAGCGCACTCACGCTATATCCTGTACAAACACTGAAAAAAGAAAAGAACTATAGGCGTGAGTATTAAAACTCAGTAGGTTATCCCGATATCTATTCCAAATGCACAACCTTTAAATTAAAAGAAACATCATTTCAAGTTTGAACAACAATCTATAAAAGTATGTTTTTAATAATATTCTACTTAAAAACAAAGTACGAACCATTTCCCTTAGCCATTTTCCAAATTTTGGTTCAATTCATTAGTGTCAATGACATTTTAGGAAAGGGGAAAGTGATGTTTAAATTTTCAAATTTGTACAATGGAGATTAAACACTTTCATTTGAAAAAATTTTTTTAGAAACATAATCAAAAGCAATTTATCACTTTCCAAGGAAAACAATACACCAGAATGCACAAAGTAAAACATACAGCAAGGGAAATGTAGGTACACCTGTGAGCAACAAAAGCTGAATAGACATGGGTGAAACTATGAGATCGAGAATAAACCAGAAGACACCAATACATGATAAATCATCTTTATCGACATGTCACGATGAAATCAAAACGCACAATACGCTCAACCATCCTCTCTCAGGCAGGTCGAGGGAAAATCCCATAGTAATAAACTGAATATATCCACCTACTATGGGCCACTGGTCAGTACCATAACCTACCAGTGCTACAATCATTCTTAGAATATTATCTCAATATTCCAGATTCCCATGTCTCAAGTGTTTGAAAAATGGGTGACCCAACTGATGCCAACCATGCATCTAATCATATACATATATATATATATAGCACAACAGACTTCACCCCGAGCCACTCCGTGGAACAACCTTTTGCCTTTAAACTACTCACGTACCTGGGAGCCTCTAAGCGCGGCCTCCCAAACAATCAATTGGGACCAAGGCATTAGAGATGTCGTCAGAGGGTTTTTATCAAAATATTTTCATCTCTTTCCATAAAGTGCCAAATGGGCATTTAAAACATTTCACCATCACTACTCTAAAAAAATGAATCTTCTTTACAAGACCAAACCCAGTTTAAAACCATTTAAAGAACCCCCAAAACAATACATCACAGGCTGCCAACATTTTTATAAAACCAAACCAAACCATATTATTTATTTATTTATTTATTTTCCAAATAAACTTTATGAGCCAACATGGAAATTTCTCAAACGAACCAAGGTGCTTGTTCACGCTTCAAAAGAAATCATTTCTCATTAAACCAGAACTCTATTTTATATTCCGTAAATTATGTTTGAAAGCCAATTCGGAATTCTTTCATTATTGGGTGTCCGCTCGTCAAGAGGATGTTTCATGTGTCGTGTATAAAATAAACGGCTCCTTTTTACACTAAATAACCATTTAAAAATTAACTATCTTATATGAAAAATTAATTATCGTATATTATCTCATATTTATTAAAATTAAGAAAATATTTATTTGGAATAATTAGGGTGTGCAAGCAGCATGAAATAATATAACTTAAATGTAAAAAGCAGTGCAAAGGGAACCTACCTCAAGATCAAAGCGCGACGGCAAAACGACTTTAGAAGCAAGGCGCGATGACACAACATGTGTCTGAAACCACGTGACAAAGTCTGACACTCTGCATAATCAATATCAAGGACTCAGACACATACAAAAACTCACTAGAGCACGTGAATCCAAGCATCCGGGAGAAACACTCACCTCAAAACTGAATCACGACGACGACGCAATCTCGGAATCGCCCCACACGGGTTCTAAAACAAAAATCCTACCAAAACAAACATAAGTTGATAACCCCCTAACAAAGCAAAGTCCAATGCAAGAATTTTAATAATAATAATAATAATAATAATAATAACAATAATAAAATTAATAATAATAATAATGATAACAAATAAAATAACAGTATTAATAATAATAATAATAATAACAATAATAATAATAATAATAATAATAATAAAAATAATAACAATAATAATAATAATAATAATACTAATAAAAATAATAAGATTAATATTAATAAAATATAGTAGAAATAACAATAATAATAATACTAATAATAATAATAATCATCTTTATAATAACAATAATAATAATAATAGTATTAATAATAATAATAATAATAATAATAATAAAGATATGAATAATAATAATAATAAAAATAATAATAATAATTATTATTATTCTATTGATAATCAATGTAAAAAAAATAAAAAAAATAAATAAAAGACCTTGGGGAGGTGCGTGGCTGGCTGATGTGCGTAGTGAGAGGAGGCTGAGGCACCGAACAATGGCTGAAGGGCCGGGGCGCGGCGGAGCGTGTGACGGGTCCGAGCGGGGGAGGAAAGGCTACTAGATGGTGGCCATGGGGAGGAAACCAGCTACAAGGCAGGGAGGCGCGGCTCGACATCGGAGGGGCGAGGCCGGTCAGGCAAGACGTTGGTGCGGGGCAAGAGGGTCGGCGGGAGGCTGGTGCAGTGAAGGGGCAAGATCTGGCGGGAGTTCGTGATGGGGAGAAGAATATGAGGCAGGGGGTCCTGCGCTGGCAGGGTGCAACGCATGCAGGGGAGTCGGGGCGCCGGGCAGTAGCGGCATGCAGGAGCAGCGCCGGGGTGAGGGGGTGCGCGCCGACAGAAAGGGAGCCGGGTGTGAGGGCTCTTCCACTGGATAGGATGAGGGAGCAGGGGACAATGGGGTGGAAGCTTCGAAAAAAAAAGAAAAGCCAGGATGGGGGGCTCCGCCGCTGGAAGAAGAGGCAGGGGCACGCTGAGCCGAAGGGGGCTGGCGGTTGGGCGCTGCTGCTGTGTCGCACCGAGCCGAGGGGGTGCTGTGGGTTCGAGCAAGGAGTGGAGGAGGCTGGGGAGTGCAGGCGTTGGATGTGGCTGAAGTTGCTGAAACGGAAAGAAGGAGGGAGGAGGCGGAGCCGGGGGCAGCGAGCACCGGAGAGGGGAGAAGTCGGGTAGGAGGGCCAAGGCGGACAGTGGGGGAGAAGAAGAAGGAGGTGGCGGCTCCCACGTGGGAGAAGAAAATATAAAGGGTGGGCCGCTAGGGTTAGAGAGGAAAAAGGAATAAAGAAATAAAATAAAAGAAATATAAATGAAAATAAAATAAAAATAATAATGAATAAATAAATCATTAATCCATAAGTATACCTCCATAAAAACATCAATAATTCTAATTGAAATAATAAAATTTTAGTAATATTATTAATAACAATAATACTAATAAAACTTATGTAATAATTTTTTTTGTCAAACTTTAATAACAGTAGTAATAATAATAATAACAATAGTAACCACTGATAAGAAAAAAAATGAATTCATATTATTTTAATAATAATAAAATTAACGAAAGGGCCACGCAGTTGCATGGGCGAAGTCGTGCTACGTCGCGCTCCACCCGTGCGTCCAATGATGTTGAACCCAAAACACGCACTTTTTATCCTAAGTTAAAAAAAATTCATTCGCGACTCAAACCAAACCCAAAAAATTAATTTAAGGCCAAGGAAAAAAATAAATTAAATTAAACATCCTTTTCGGGGTGCGACAAATATGATATATATAAATCATGTGATCAAGGTATACAATCTAGATAAAAAACATGAATTATATGATAAGGATTTATATTCAGTAGATGAAGGATTACATTTGTAATCTAGTCATATATTCCAGTAGGAAAAACCTTACGCTCAAAACATGTCCATTTTTCTAGTTCCATCTCTAAAAGTTACAGGCATTATGAAAGGAATTCCGAAACTCTTAAAAGAAATTTTGGCCATTCTAAATTTTAATCAATTTTTTTACTATGAAAATTTTGACACTCTTAGGTGATATGACACTAAGATTCACATATCATGTATCATGGTTCTTCAAACTAGAAAAAACTACCCAGTTAAATCTTTTTGAAAACAAAATTACATTTTTTACTTTAGGAATAAATTCACTCTTCCAAATGATTTTAGAGATCATGAAAACACAACATTCATTACTGGTCATGTTCTTCCAAAAATACCATATCTATCAATATATAATATAATATGGACTACCATATGAATATATCTAGATTATAATTCAAAGTAATCCATTTAATGGGTGGATACTCAAATCCAACACCCATATCAAAACCATTACATAATGAAATTTACAAGGAAAACAAGAAAAACTGAAAAAACAACTATCATCCCAAGGAAACTTAATTATCCATCATTAAGGTTTTTTTTGTCAATTTCATATATACTCCTACAATAAATCTCATTAGTCTTACACCTAATTTAATATGAATCAAATATAGTATAAATTCCTATACATATAAATATAAGGGTCACTTTTTAATACCTATAATTATCAAGGTGGGTATTTGGGAGGACTTATTCAACCATCAACTTATTCTCCCAATCAATATTTGGTAATGAAGGTGATATGATACCTATTGAAAGATAATACCACTTTAGGATTCTGTGATGGGTTTTCCACAAATTCCTCTCTATTTTATATTTCTAACTGGGGGATTTTATCAATACATCTCCTCTCTATATGATATCTATAACCCTTTTAGGAATATAATTAAATCCCACTTGTGAGAATTATCTCTACATGAATAATAGAACAATAGTTATAGTAATTATAATAACATAGGTACACCAAAACCTCATTTTAACTGAGTCTTGTGATTAAATTTCACTTAGTAATATTCAATAAACATATCAAATTTATGTATACATGGGATACCTCTTTGCAGAAAACATGAGTGAAACTTTTAGACAATAATGTTTTCTATATTTTCACATATAATACCAGTTTTTTTATTCTACCTTATTGGGGGAATAATTTATTGATTTTTAGGAAAATTCATAACCACCACTCCTTTAAACAAATACATCAAAATATATCAAATTCAAAGCCTTAAATATTTTATGTTAATTAATACCTGTTGATAATCCAACCAATATATATGAAACCAATGTTTGGAGATTGATGATTATATTAAAAATATTAGTTATATTCAAATATATCTATAATTCCTAATTTATTATATATGTATATATCTATGGAATACATGATTCATTCAATTTCTCCCCATTAAAAGATGCTTCCTATAAAACATCACCTTTATTTCCATAATATTCAAGAACCTTTCAGATGGCTTAAGAATAAGGTAAGTCTTTGAATAACGCCTCATATTGAGTAAGATGGTTGGTACAATTTTCCCAACCCATGAAATTCACTTACTGATCTAATTACGCTCCCACCCTTATATTTTCAGGTTTGGCCATCTTTATATGGATTAGACATAATATATTTGGGTGTGGTTTCTCTCTATTAAGCGGGAATTTTTGAATATTATCTCATAGGTTATTCCAATTTTTTCTTCAATTACATTATTTTCGGGTATCCATGTCAAACATGTGAGATTAGCATCACCTATAATCATGGACCTTCCATACACCACTTTTTCAGATTTTACTTCCCCATTCTTGAGAAGATTCTCCACTTCATCACTGTGAGTTTCGTCCACTAATCTAATTTTATAATCTATCCTGTTGATGGATTAATTTCTTCCCTCCATAATAATCTTATTTTTCTTTTCAATCATGTAAAGATTTCATTGGGCCTTGATGTGGTATCTCGTTCCATAGTAGAAGCATCTTATTCCATTAGGATTGGCCTTATTCTCATTTATATTATATTTCATCTTAGTAGTATATTATTCCTATTTCCTCATTATAAATTTTCAACCAATGGAAAATTCAGTAACTTTATTCACCTACTTCATGTTCTATCTGGTTTCATTCTATTCATCAGAATTAGGATGATATTTAGTAGTATTTTTCTAGAATCCATCATAAAAATTAACTTTAATCATTGAAAAATCATTGGTTTTTTATATAATATCAATTTATTCTTGGTAAATAGATTATTTCATTTATATGGGGTGTTATTAATTTTATTAAGTGTGTTATTTTCAATAGACATTATCCACATTGATTTAGGGATTCTCAAATTTTTACATGTTGACATATGATTCTAAAAATCGACATCTCATTGCTTGAATATCCAAAAACACCAAAAACATCCAATAAATATCATTCTTCTCATTTTAGGTGTAGGTATTTTAACAATACATTCTTATTTTATTTCAGATATTAATCCAATTTTTTATCCTCCTTTTGAGAAAGACTTTATCTTGGACTTAACCACTACTTTCCTTTACATGCTGGGAGAAGTAAAAATATTTTTTCCAATTTTTCTTTATAATAAAATTTTTATTTTTCCATAACTTCTTGAAATTCTTGATTTAAAGAAATATATATTTTCTATACTATGGATTACATTTTTCCATTAGATAGTGGAAAAATATTTTCTACATGACGTTAGGGACTATTTTATAATTTAACATTTCCAGCATTATGAATAATAATATCTGAATCTTGAGTTTCCTCATTCTTCTTTTCAGATCATTGAAAAGTTATAAAATTTTCCAATTTCTGATACCTTTTTATCTCATGCTCTAGATACATTAGGTTTAAAGAGTAAATTTTATACTCAATAGTCCTTAACATGACTTCCATATTTCTCTATATTACTAAACTTTTTCTTCATGGATAATTCTTTACTTTTTATGTAAACCATTGTTATCTTTTACCTTTTTATATTTACACTCAAGTTATGAATCATTAACATTTATTTAACATCATATATCTTACCAAGAGAATGTATTACTCATTTACAATCACTACTTGAAAATTGTTCTATACCCATGGTTTTACAAAAAACCATGGGTATAGGGATTGTACGTGAATCTATACCCACGGTTCTCCAAAACCATGGTTATAGGCCACCTATACCCATGGTTCTCCAAAACCGTGGGTATATGGTATTTTCCAAAGACCTATACCCATGGTTTTGGATAACCGTGTGTATTGGGTTTTTTTTGAAGACCTACACCCACGGTTCTCCAGAACTGTGGGTCTAGCTTATGGTGGGGAATGAAAATTATGTGGGACACGACAAAAATATGGCGGGAAGATATTTTTTCACGGTTTAGTTTAATATATTTGTAAAAATATAAATTTATATACATAAAATTTCGGTAGCTTGGTTGGTTACTAGTTGAGGCGCGACCTTGAGACCGGGGTTCGAATTCTGCAGTCAGCATTTTTTCAATTTTAAAAACCTATGTGGATTATATTAATATATAAATGTATATGTATATATAAATGACAAATGAAAGTCATATATCGGTTGGTCTGTTGGCGGTGTACGTCTGTGAGACCCAGCATGAGATGCAAGTTTGAAACCCCTTGACCGTGTTTTATGATTTTTTAATACCCCACATGGATAAAATGAATATTTATACGCTGATTTATTAATATATAGCAAAAAAAATTCGCAGGTCAGTTTGTTCCTCGGCGATGCGCCTCCGTGAGTCGCAGCAGCGTGGGTTTGAATCCTGGATATTGCGAATATTTTGAATTGTAATACCCCACGGTTTGACAACTGTTGGGTCTGTAGTGTTCCGAACAGTCGTGTTGCACATCCGGACTCCCCTATACCCATATTTCTCCAAAACCGTGGGTATAGGTTGAGACACCTATACCGATACCGTTCTAGCCCATGGTTCCGAAAACCGTGGGTATAACCTACACCCACGGTTTTGGTGGCTATTCCCAAGGTTTTGAACCGTGGGTATAGGTCATTTCCCTTAGTGAATGGAATTAGATAATTTCCTCTAGAAAACTACTAATTACAACATATCATTAATTTCAACTAGTATTTATTGAATATTTGACATGTTTTTTCTTTTATGTTTAACTAGTTTTGGAAGGGCCTCAAATCATCCAATCTATTTTTCCAATACATCCTCCAAATCTTCATCATAATCTAGCTATCATTTTTATCAAATAGGTCATTGATAAAATTCAGTATATTTGTATAAACTCCATTTTTAACCTTATTCAGATATTTACCTACATGTGAGTGAAAATCCTCATTTGTTTTATTGTCTCCATTTTCCTAAAATTCTTCATATCATGTAATTGAATAATTAAACCAATAAAAATCAGTATATATAACAACTAAATCCTTAACATTTGTATTTACATTATGTTATTTTATTTTATCTTCTTTCTGTGATATTTTTTCAACTTTGATTATACATTATTCAATTATATGTAAAGGGTGATTCAGACACCATAACCATATCAGAGTCTTATTAATCATCTCTTAGACTTTGTTTGATCAACCTATTTCCTACATCATATATCACTTCTTCAATATATTCACATTATATTCACCAATTCAAATGGTTGTCTTATTGCATAACCAAAGTCCCAAAGGTTCAATGGCTTCACCCAGTGTATACATAAGTGTTTCCTTCTAACACCATCATGGAAGTGGATATATGATCTATACAAGGATATCTACACATAAATATAATAGATCTCATTTTTACCATAATTTAATTCCTTGAATGCTATAAATTTGTCAAAAATTACCCATAAATTAGTTACTATCGATAGAACTACTTAACATAACCTCTACTGAATCTGGATAATTGGTTTTCTCACTCACTAACCTCCTATGATCACTGAAATTTGTGTCTCCTTATAAAACATTTGAAACCAAGGTTGTCATAATATCTTATTCTTATCACTAATTCTTCTATCTAAAAATGATATCCAAATGATTTCCAAATTTTATTATTCTTATTCTTCATTATAACATTCAGTGGATTCCATATGTTATTCTTTGATAGAATCAGTTCTACCAGAGACTCAAATATCATGATTATACAACAAAATTAACAAAAAAATATTTTTATTTTCTGTAAAAACCAATAAATTTCAAGGATATTTTTTCTTAAGTACTTTGGAATTTTACGATTCTGCGGTTTTTGACAGCACATGATTCTGAGGCCAAGTATGCCTGGAATCAATTTTTTAAGTTTTGTTCAGGTACGTTCAACAAACATACGAGCATGTTTTTCTATCTTTTGAACCGGTGCTCGGAATTGAAATCTAAGGACACCGATAAACTCGCAGTGCCGATATTTTCTTTAGGGGACCTTTACCGCAGTTTCGTTTTATGGGGGTTGAAAGTTAATTTTTTGGGTATATAGAATAAATTAAATAAAATTTTTGTACATAATTTTATTTATTTTTGGTACTTATAACCTACAGGAGGGAGTTAAGGGTGGGCCCACATGAACCCGCACCCTTCTACCTCCCCACAAATCCCGATTATTTCCCTGCTATTTTCTTGGACAACTCCCAATTAAGGTGAAGCCTCTCCACCTCCCTCCCATTAAATGTGCCAACCCATATAATTAATATCAGTGTTAATTAATTGACACCTCTTTTGAATTAATATGAATTGCATGGAAATTATATTAAATAGAGAGCTTTATTTCTTTTTTAGGTTGGAAAATCAGTTTTGGGGAATGGTTATGAAGAATTAAAGAGAGGTGATCCTTCTTTGACGAAGAACACCGTTCTTCAACGAAGAACATCCCCGATGAAGAACGCGAAGGACTTCTTCCAACAACGCTTCTTCCTCGGATGCTCCTTGGCGTCACAGAGTCTACATCACCTAAAACAATGACTCTTCCGCCATCGTTCACGGGACGACACCGATCTACCATGATGCTCGTCTTCCACGGATCGACGATGTGATACGTCTTTTGTGATGTAGGGGTTTGTATATTCTTTGAGTGAATAAATTGTACCCCCATTATTTGTTAATCTTTTGAATTGACATTGTCTGATTGTTACTGCCTATCACAGAGGGCGTGAGCCGAACAAACATAGCCTGATGACCCTCCGTCGTTCTTTTTTTTGATTGGCAATCGGGAAGCGACGACGATCGAAGGCGGCAGCCGCGCGCCGACCACATGCGGACGAACCATGACCCACAACTGCGGGCTGCTTGGCCAAAGGAGAACTGGATAGCTAAAGCCAGCCTGGTAGAAGGAGGACTGCGGCACCACAAGGAGTGTTGTGCTATGGAAGACCGCAGCCCGCGTTCCGTGGGCCGCTCGGCAGGCGAACCGGCTAGTAGGCGGCCGGTCGGGCTGAGAAGAACCATGACGCTAGGAGGGAACCGTGCTGGAGGAATCAAGGCCCCCCTGAGCGGGCCACTTGTGCCGTGAAGGCCGGCCAGTATGGTAGGGCTATGCCGCTTGTCACTGCCGGTTCAGAAAAGCGGGGGGCCGCGCACCCCCCCCCCCCTCAGACTGCTCGGTCTGGGCTGCGCCCCGTTGGGACAGGCTGCTACCTTCGGGCTCGGCCGTACGATTCATCTGGCCGGTCTGACCCTCTACCGGGTCAGACCCACCAAGACCAAGTCGAACCGACCTGTCGGCCCACTCAGCTTAACGGGTCGGGCCCGTTTCCACTTAAAGGTAAATATCTTGAAGACCGCACATCCGATCGATGTGCCGTCTGTGGAACTAGGAACCTAGTGACATGGTGTTTCTTTTGCGATAATATATATGAGTTTGGATGACTTTGGAAAATGGCCAGGTTTGGAACGAGTGTAACTCCAACCGGGCCCCTGGAACGAAAAAACCAATAACTCTCAGACCGGGCGTCCGATTGATGCGCCATTTGTCATGTTTGGTATCTTTTGACAAGATTGAATTTGGGATACATCAACTTTGAAATTCATGATAGTTGATGTTTCGAACCCTTTTCTCAAGAAGTGGACCCTCCCAGAATCGAGTGTGTTGTGTGCGAGAACCCTAGAGCTGGTTGCGACTGCGTCGACTACTGTACTGGAAACCTCTGTGGGTTCTACAGCGAAGAATACTGTATTGGAATCCTCCATGGTTTTGACATCAATGACTACTATACTAGAATCCTTTGTGGGTTCGACAATGACAACTAAAGTATTGGAATCCTCCATGGGTTCGACAGCGACGACTACCGTACTGGAATCCTCTGTGGGTTCAATAGCGATGACCACTATTCTAGTATCCTATGTGTGTATGACAGAGTAGCTGGTCTTGTATCCTATGTGGGTCTGACAGCTTAGCTGGTCTTATATCCTGTGTGGGTCTGACAGCTTAGATGAATCAGTGACTACATCTGATCATCTCCATCACTATACGAAGGATGTATACTTGTGTGAGCTGAGTCTTGATTTTGAATCATTATCATTGATGTGATTGACTTCTTCCTCTGTGGACTGGGTTGTTCTTGGGCTCGAGGGTTGGAGCCGAACTGAGATTGATGACTTAGGTATATGTATGGGAATATAACCATGTAGAGTTAGTTGATACTTTGTGTTTGTATCCCTCTTCTGTGGTTTATCCTTTGTGGATGCTGAGAGACCATCTGGGGTCTCGAGATCCCTACTGTGTATCGTATACTCACCCCTGCATGGGCTTTTCCCGCACTACATTGTGTTGGTTGCAGACGATGGACAACACTGATTGATGTGGAGACTTGTTGAGCTGGAAGGTACCCGGAGGTGGACCACTTATAAAGATGTTCACAGAGCAGATGAACAGACTTGAAGTATTGAAAAGGCCATCTATACCCACCCTTCAGGTGGGATTCCCGAAGGACGACTTGGTGGTTGCTGCTTTAGTTTACTACTGTTGTACTAGGTTTTTAGTTGTACTGTACTTTCAGTTGGGTTTGTATTCTGGCGCATTTACCTTTCAGCACATAATTTTGTATTCAGTATCACTTTTTGTTTACATCTATTTCATACTATATTGTGTTGTTTACTATTATAAAGGAAATGCCTTCCCTTTATTGGGATTTACACCTTTATTGCTAGTCTCCAGCCCCTGGCCTATGGAAGGCAGGCTTGGGGTAGTCACGGCACTAGCCCCGAGGACGGGTCCAGACAAATAGGTATTAGAGGAGTCGATTCTACCGCAGAACTCAAGACTCTGATCTTTCTTTCTGTGAAGCAATAGTGTTAAGAGTATTGAGTGTGGTTTTCGGTCCCTGGAGTCCAGTGTTTCTGCGGAGGCCGACGTATCCATACACTAGGACCCTGACCTCTGATTTCTGACTCAGTGCATGATAACACTGATTGTGTGTGTGTTTCCCTTGAAAATATTTCATTGTGAATACTTTGTGTCATCTCACCAGGCAAACTGTTTTTTCCGTGGCACTCCTGTTTGTTTTTTTAGGATGGCACCACGAAGGCAGCCATCTAGGGTTCCAAGTCGCTTACAATATAGGAGCCCGCCAAGCGACGAGGCCTCGGTGCAGGGCCCCATCACAGCGGAGGCACCAGAGGTACCACTACCCGTTGAGCCATCGATACTACCAGCCCCAGCAGCAGAGAGTGCACGCTACCTGAGTGAATTTCATGAGTTTCAGCGACAGAGGCCGCCCAGGTTCTGCGGAGAGATGGACCCTCAGGCAGCCGAGGATTGGCTGGAGGATATCGTCAGAGTCTTCAGATTATTAGGGACACCAACTGATCTTATGGTTACCCTTGTCGCGAGTCTCCTGCATGCAACATCAGGTAGATGGTGGAGCTTGATGCTCTAGGTGCACGATGAGGCATCTCTACATTGGAAAGACTTTAGGAGTATCTTCTACCCGGAGTTTGGTCCAGTCACCCTTTGTGCGGTGCTGATTCAAGAGTTATTACATCTGCAGCATGGCAGCATGACAGTAGCTCAGTACTCAGTGAGGATTACTTACCTCTCACGCTACTCCACGAATATAGTACATGACCCATTCTTTAGGGCCCGAACCTATGAGTAGGGACTGAGGCACGAGATCAGGGGTTCGATGATTCCCCTCTGCAACCCAAAACAGGCAGGGGTTCTGGAGCAAGCCCTTCTAGTGGAGATCTTTCTCGGTAAGAAGTCACCAGTGACGAGAACCACCACAGGGCGACACATAGAGGAGTATTATACAGCCGGAAGTAGACAAATGTCATAGAGGTCAAAGCAGACCAGCGCATCATGAGAGTGACCTTAGGATACAGATTCGGTTTTGCAGGGAACCTGAAACAGATCCAGAATTATGAGGAGCAGGCAGTGTTATGCATGTGGGGGGCAGGGCCACATGGATCATAACTGCCTTACCCTCCATGAAGACGAGCAACAGATAGTCGGGGGACCTCCTAGGAAGAGGCAGAGGTATAACCGTGGTGGTCCACCGGGAGGGGGCGGACGAGGTAGAGGAGCTGGCCGAGAAGCGGGTGGTGGATGACATTTCGAGGCTCTACCACCACCACCACCAAAAGGTCTACCCCGACTACAGGGAGCTTGCAGATAGAGGCGGGCACAACTCCAAGTAGTCAAGGCCTATGACCATGGAACACCTGAGATGATTTGAGATACTATATGGGTATACTCCACCCTTGCTGATGTTCGTATAGACAAAGGTGCGAGTCATTCTTTTATTAACTCTTCCCTTGTTCGGAGCTCGAAGATTCCGACAAAGCTGTTGGCTCGATCCTTATAGCTAGAGAATCCTACAGGAGTAGAATGGATGATTACACAATGGTGCCGGCAGTGTAAGCCTACTCTAGGAGGTTAGAGCTTCGGCTGGGATATTCTTATAGCGGCGTCGAGGTCGTACGACGTCATCTTGGGTATGGACTGGTTATCTACAGTCCATGCTCAGATCGACTGTATTAGGTTCTTAGTGCGGTGTGTCCGCATGGATGGGACCCGGTTCACCTTCACTGGAGAGAAGGGATCCATTGCAGCACGGGATGGAGTTATGTAGGGGAGAGGTCAGCCAATCACACATTAGTTGGCTAGTCTCATCCTCAGAGCGATTGATGTGCGGAGTCTAAGATTTTCTATTGTGGTGGATCAGAATGCGGATGTTTTTCCTGACGATGTTCTAAGACTACCTCCTCATAGAGAGGTTGACTTCTACATTGACATGTATCCCTGAACTACACCGATATTTACTCCAACATATCGGATGGCTCCCAATGAGCTTCATGAGATGTGGGTACAGGTGGAGGACTTGCAGGTGATGGGATTCATCCGACCTAGTGTTTCACACTGGGCTTCTTCGATTTTTTTTGCCAAGAAGGCGAATGGGATCTTGTGTCTGTGTGTCTACTACCATAACCTGAATCAGGTGGACTTAAGGAACAAGTACCCACTTCCGTGGATTGATGACCTCGTAGATCAGTTCAAGGGAGAACGATGGTTCTTGATGATAGACCACAGGTCAGGCTACCACCAGCTCATAGTTCGAGATGAGGATGTGCAAAAGACATCCTTTAGGTGTCGGTATGGCCACTACGAGTTCATGGTTATGCCCTTAGGTGTAACCAATGATCCAGCAGTGTTCGTGAGTCTCGTGAACATGATCTTTCGGCCTTACCTCGATCGTTTTGTCATAGTCTTCATTGACAAAATAGTGATTTACTCGACTACTGAGGAGGAGCACGCCTACCACATGGGGGTTGTACTAGACACACTCTGAGAGCACCAGCTTTATGGTATGCTCTCTAAGTTCCTATTCTGGATTCGAGGGCTTCACTTCTTGGGACACGTCATCTCTGAGGCGAGGGTAGCAGTGGATCCAACAAAGATCGAGGAAGTGCTAGCTTGGGAGCCACCTAGGAGTGTGACGGAGGTTCGGAGTTTCCTGGACCAGGCTAGTTACTATCAGAGGTTTCTCCCAAACTTCTCTAGAGTTGTTGCACCATTTTTGGATTTGATGAAGAAGGAAAAACCTTCGTGTGGTCAGATAGATGCAAGCAGATCTTCCAAAATCTGAGATGAAGATTGACCAGTGCGCCCATCTTGAGGCTACCGGAGGAGGGAATTGGGTACTTAGTTTACTATGATGCATTAGAGACCGAACTTGGGTGTGTCCTGATGTAGGAGAGAGTGGTGATTGATTATGGTTCGTGGCAGTTGAGACCTTACGAGCAGAACTACGCTACCCATGATTTGGAGTTAGCAGCAGTTGTATTCACCTTGAATATGTGGCGGCATTATCTTATGGGTGAGCGCTTTATAGTCTACTCTAACCACCAGAGTCTCAGGTACATCTTCTAAAAGAAGGAACTGAACCTGAGAAGGCAGCGATGGCTCGAGTTCCTCCAAGACTATGATTTTGTGATAGTCTATACTCTTGGGATTGGTAACCTTGAAGCTTCTGCTCTTACCAGGAGATCAGGCATTCAGCTGCAAGGTGAAGCTACAAAGTAGCTAGCCACATTGCAGATATCCTTTGTGGATACAGATGGATTAGCCTTTCTTCAGTCTCTCACAGTCACTCCTCCACTTCTTTAGGGAGTTAGAGAGGCACAACGAGGAGACGCTGACTGCGAGACACAACCTACTCAGATATCCTCTAGGCTAGCACCCAATGGATTTTCTGAAGGTGGGAAGCACGTCATCCTCTTCAGGGGATGTAAGATGGTACTAGTTGCACTACATGAGGAGGTGTTGAGGGAGTTCCACACTTCCCCTCTAGCAGTACATCCAGGAGTGGTGAAGATGTACCAGGACCTCAGACAACAGCACTGGTGGCCAGGTATGAAGAAGGTTGTAGAAGAGTTCGTTTAACAATGCCTCACTTGTTAGCAGGTGAAGGAAGAACACCCGGTACGAGCAGGCTTGGTACATCCCTTAGAGGTCCTAGAATGGAAGTGGGATGGGATCTCCATGAATTTCATGATGGGGCTTTCACGTACATCCAGAGGACACGACTCTATCTGGGTGATCGTAGACCGACTCACCATGTTGACTCACTTATTACTGATGAGAGAGAAGGGATCAGTAGAGAGCTTGGGGCGCCTCTACGTACAAAAGATCATACAGCTTCATGGTGTGGCATCTATGATCGTCTCTGATCGGGACACACGCTTTACTTCCTGGCTTACGAAGGGGTTGTAGGAGGAATTTGGTACTTAGCTATGTTTAAGCAAAGCCTTCCATCCTTAGTTGAATGGCTATATTGAGAGGACCATTTAGACTCTTGAGGACATGCTCTGTGCATGCGTCCTTGACTTTGGTCGTAGCTGGTAGGATCACTTACCCATGGTGGAGTTTGCGTACAACAATAGTAACCACTCCACCATTAGGATGGTCACTTATGAGGCACTGTACGGCCGACCTTGCAGATCACCTATGTGCTGGACTGACCGTGGGGATTCAGCACTCGTAGGACTAGATATGGTTCAGGATATAATGGAGAAGGTGGAAATCATCTAGGTGCAGATGAAGACTGTACAGAGAAGACAGAAGTACTTTGCTAATAAGAGAAAGAGACCACTGGAGTTCAAGGATGGCGACCACCTATTCCTACGGGTCTCACCTCGATGAGGTTTATGGAGATTTGGATGGGGTGGCCTGTTATCTCCACAATTCATCGGATCTTTCCAGGTTCTTAGCAGAGTAGGCAAGGCTACTTACCGCCTGACCCTTCCACCTCAGTTGCATCAGGTGCACGACGTCTTCCACGTATCTCAGCTGAGGAGATACATGCATGACCCGAACCAAATCATCGATCATAGGGAGCTGGACATTGATGACGAGGTGACACTCATGGAGGTCCCAATAGTGATTGAGGATTGATAAGAGCAGGTTCTACATGGATAGTTGATTCCTCTAGTGCGCGTTCACTGGCAGCATGAGAACCTCTAGTAGATCACTTTTGAGTGGGAGACTCAGAAGCGTGCTCAGTACCCCAATTTGTTCCCCACGTGTGTGTTGTATCTTTACGAGGTCGTAAATCCCTAAGGTGGGGGTAATTTAAAGACCCAGAAATTTCATGGAATTTTTTTTCTTAAATACTTTGGGATTTTACGAGTCTTCGGTTTCTGATGGCACTTGATTCCGAGGCCCGGTGTGCCCAAAATCAATTTTTGAATTTTTGTTCGGGTAAGTTTAGTAAAGGTATGAGCGGGTTTTTTTCTATCTTTTGTACCATTTCTCGGAATTGAAATCAGAGGACACTGATGAACTTGTAGCCCTGGTTTTCTCTTTAGGGGACCTTTACCGCAGTTGTGTTTTATGCGGGTTGAAAGTTAATTTTTTGGGGATATAGAAGAAATTAACTAAAATTATTGTACACAAGTTTATTTAATTTTGGTAGTTATAACCTACAAGAGGGAGTTAAGGGTGGGCCCACACGAACCTGCACCCTTCCACCTCCCCTCAACTTTCCATCATTTCCCTATTGTTTTCTTTGACAACTCCTCATTAATGTGGAGCCGCTCCACCTCCCGCCCATTAAATGTGCCAGCCCATAAAATTAATATCATTATTAATTAATTGAAACCTCTTTTGAATTAATATAAATTGCATGTAAATTCTATTAATTGGAAAGCCTTATTTATATTTTGGTTTGCTCTGGGGAATTAATGAGAGGTGATCCTTCTTTGATGAAGAACATCCCCGACGAAGAACGTGAAGGAATTCTTCCAACGACACATCTTCCTTGGACGCAACTCGACATCAAGGAGTCTACGTCGCCTAAGACAATGACACTTCCATCATATTTGATGGGACGACACCGATCTACCACGATGCTCATCTTCTGCGGATCGACGACGTGCGATGTCTTTTGCGAGGTAGAGGTTTTTATATTCTATGAGTGAATAAATTGTACCCCCATTCTTTGTTAATCTTATGAATTGAAATTGGCCAACTCTTACCGCCTAACGCGAAGGGCTCGGACCAAACAAACATGTCCCGATGACCCTCCATCGTTATTTTTTTAACGGTAATCAGGAAGCGGTGACGATCGAAGGCGACAGACGTGCGCCGGCCATGTGCGGAGTAACCGCGGCCTGCAACCACGCACCACTCGACCGAAGGAGAACCGGACAGCTAAAGCTGGCCAGGCCGAATGAGGACCACAACAGCA
The DNA here is from genome assembly GCA_963277665.1 of Viscum album. Classification (NCBI taxonomy): domain Eukaryota; kingdom Viridiplantae; phylum Streptophyta; class Magnoliopsida; order Santalales; family Viscaceae; genus Viscum; species Viscum album. The sequence goes on along the minus strand of OY728133.1, from coordinate 1,523,507,727 downwards.
TAAGGGGCACTGCGCTGTGGAAGAACGGGGCACGTGTTCCGCGGGCCGCTCGACGGGCGAACCGGCCGGCAGGCCGCTAGCTGGGCTGAGAAGAACCGCGACGCCAGGAGGGCGCCCACGTTGGAGGATCCGCGACCCGCCCGAGCGGGCCTCTTGCACCGTGATGGCTGGGAAACTTCAGTCGGATGGTATGGGATGGCGACGCTACTTCGAACTGTTGATTTGGGAAATCCGGGGACCACACCACCCCCCTCGGACCACTCGGCCAGCCGAGCCGCGCCGCACCGTGTCGGGCCGCATCCCGTTGGGCCGGGCCGCACCCCCTTGGGCCAGGCTGCACAAATCATCTTTCAGGTCTGACCCTCTGTCGGGTCAGACCCTCCAAGATCGAGTCGACCCGACCTGTCGGCCCACTGGTTTTAATGGGTCGTACTCGTTTCCACTTTGAGGTGAATATTTTGAAGACCGCGTGTCCGATCGACGCGCCATCTACAACACCAGGACCCTCATGACGTGGTGGTCCTTTTGTGATACTCTAACTAAGTTTTGGATGACTTTGGAAAATGGCCGGGTTTGGAACGAGTGTAATTCCAACCGGGCCCCTAGAACGGAAAAGTCAATAACTCTCTGATCGGGCATCCAATTGACACGCCATCTGTCACGTCGGGTTTCTTTTGACGAGACGGAACACTGGGATACATCAACTCTAGACTTAGTTACAGTTCAAATATCAACCCCTTTTCTCAAGGAGCGGACCCTCCCGGAATCGAGCATGCTATGTGTGAGAACCCTAGAGCTGGTTGCGGCTACGTCAACTACTGTACTGGAATCCTTCGTGGGTTCGACAGGGATGGATACTGTACTGGAATTCTCTGTGGGTTCGACAACGACGACTACCATAATGGAATCCTCCGTGGGTTCGAAAATGAAAACTACTATACTGGAATCCTCTGTGGGTTCGACGGTGATGACTAATGTTCTTGTATCCTGTGTGGGTCTGGCAGTTTGACCTCTGTACTTGTATCCTTTGTGGGTTTGGCAGAGTAGCTGGTCTTGTATCCTATGTGGGTCTGACAGCTTAGTTGGTCTTGTATCCTGTGTGTGTCTGACAACTTAGATGAATTAGTGACTACATCTGATCATTTCTATCGCTATAATAAAGATGTATAACTGTGTGAGATGAGTCTTGATTTTCAATCATTATCATCGATGTGATTCACGTCTTCCTGTGTAGAATGGGATGTTCTTGGGCTCGAAAGTTGGAGCCAAACTGAGATTTATGACTTAGGTATATGTATGGGCATATACCTAAGTAGAGTTGGATGATACTTCCTGTTTGTATCCCTCTTATGTGGTTTATCCTTTGTGGATTCTGGGAGACCATTGGGTTTCTCAGGGTCCCTACTATGTATCGTATACTCACCCCACCATGGACTTTTCTAGCACTACGTTGTGTTGGTTTCAAATGACAGACAATATTGATCGAGGTGGAGACTTGTTGAGATGGACGGTACCCGAAGGTGGACCACTTGCCGAGATGTACACAAAGCAGACTAACATACTTGAGGAGCTGAGGAGGCCATCTATACCCACCCTTCAGGTGGGATTCCCGGAGGATGACTCGGTAGTTGTTGCCTTACTTTACTAGTGTTGTACTAGATTTTCAGTTGTACTGTACTTTCATTTGGGTTTGTATTCTGGCCCATTTACCTATCAACACATACTTTTGTATTCAGTATCACTTTGTGTTTACATCTGTTGTGTACTCTATTGTGTTGTTTACTATTATAAAGGCAATGCCTTCCTTTTTTTTTTGTGATTTACACCTTTGGTTCTAGTCTCCATCCCATGGCCTATAGAAGGAGGGATTGGGGTAGTCACGACAGGGCCCCCAAGGATGGGTCATGACATTTTCTGTTTTATTCATCCTGATATTCTCAAATCTCCTTGTATATATGGGGTCAAATTAAATTCATTCACTCTTTTAAAAAACCATAAACGGTAGTTTGGGAAGAAAAAATGGCTTACTATGAGAAAATATATTATATTTTACCCATTAGAGGTGTAAATGTATTCCTATGAACTCAATTTCCATCTCAATTATTATTCCAAAAATATCCTAGATGAAATTATTTTTATTTTGAAACAAAACGCAAAATATATCCACACAAAAATGCACCACATGCATAGATTCATCTTCGAAAAATATTACAATAAAATATTGTTTTATTTATAAATAAAACTAAATATATCTATATAAAACATATTTATAGTGTGTAAGTCAACTTTCTTTTCTAGATTTATTAAATCTACTAGTATTACTATTTTATAAGTCATGTAAACTTTCCAAGATTCTCTGGTCGGGCATCATGAACACTAAAATAGCCTAGAAATGAAAAATATGAAGGCTATGATAAAAAGAAGCTTGAGGTTCAATGGTTATTAACCTATAATATTATTAAAAAATAGAATAATTCATTATATTTACCAAAGATTATATGCATTTGAACTCTCTTAATTGATCCTAATCATAATAAGATCATATCATGGATTCTCTAAACATTACGATATTCTGATCTCTAAATAATTACCAAAACATCATCACTTTTTTTTCATTATAACTAAATAATTATGAAAAATATTTTATAATGTAATGTTTTAAAAATGTTTTCATCAAAACCTTCATGAAAAATAATTTTTAATGTAATTTCTAATATTATATCTCATTGAAAATTCTATAAATAATTTCCTAAAATCATTTTTTCATCATTAAAAAATCATTTCCTACATAAATATATATTTCATATAGAGTTATTCTTTTTGAATCAAATATTATATTTCTTAATGAAATACATCTTTTAGGTATTTGAAATGTTTGTATCAACTAATATTTTTAGGTATTATGTTGTTCAATTCTATTTATAAATTATATGAAACAATCTTTTGTCCCATAGATTTTCCTTACATGTTGAATGTTTGATATGTTAGGGAAACCATATGTATCGATAATGAAATTTGTGGTTTTATGTTTCTGTTAAATTAGTTTTCTTAATATTTTATATCTCATAAGATAATATAGAACATTTATTCTATGATATGCTTTTATAAATAATAGTGTGATCCCTCTTGGATATAATAATAGACTAAAGGGATTTCCTTATAGGATATGATCATGATATGATGATACCTAGGAAATGTTTTTGAGAAAAAGGTAATTTAATTCTATCATAAAGTTTATGTTACAATTAAATGCCATATTCCATTTATTATGGCCATTGGATCATTTTTATTTCGTTATAATTACATAATACTTTTCAATGGAACATGTTTGGTTATATGGGATGACATTGAATTATATCATGGATTATAATAGTTTTTTTATTTTATATTAATTTAAAAAATATATTTATACCCTTATCATGTGCTATTAGATTATTATGATCTAACCCTTATTGACATATTGATGTGTTTTTTCTTAATAAAAAAATTGAGATAACCCCATCCTTTTGTTTCCATTCCGTATGTTATGAAAATGAAAATAACTCAGTAGAAGTCTAGAAGGGATTATTAGGTTTCCAAATTATTGAAAAATTTCTACAAGCCTATTAAATATGTTTCTTATGTAGTTAGTCCTCAAAGACACTAAATAATTAATTCAGGTTTTTATGTTTCTAGAAGTGATTCTTGTGTTTTTTCATTGATCTTGTGAGTGAGGGCATGTGGTGCTTCAAGAATGATGAGATATATGATTCATCCAATGGATCCTTATTATGTTGAAGTCTTTAAGGATCACATATCTAGTTCCATAATCTTATCATTCGATATTGGTAATGATTGAACATTTATATTTCCATTACCTTCTTTTTTAGTTCTACATCTTCCATTTGTACCTCATTAATCTTCTCAGGGATGGATGTTTTTATAATCATCTAAAAAATATTGGATTTGTACCCATTAATTATCCTTTCAAGGTAAATTTTATGAAAATACATAATTTTTAGATATCTTTAAATCCTAATAATAGAAAAACTAGTATTGAATATTCAACATAGAGCACCAACCAACTTATTAGCATTCCGAGGTTGGTATTGTGTTATATATTAGTAATCATTATCAAATCCAACCATCTCTTTTAGTGAATATTTAAATATCTAAATGTGATTATATAATTCAATGTTTTATGATTATAATATGTATCACACATTTAGAAATAAAGATAATTCATCTATATTTTCAATAAAAAATTACCACTCTCGCTTCAAATCATGAGATAGATAATTTTACTCATGAGTCATCAATTAGAATGTGGCATATGCCACTACCATGTCACTATATATGATAAATTTTCTTATCCATTCTTAAATGAATAAATATATATATAAAAACCTTCTCCACTATAGGTTTTTTCTCGCATAGGATCACTGAGAAACAATCTCATCAAATATAGAAAATTTTATTGATATTAATTTATCCAAAATTAACATCGAATAATACCAAATTAACTCAGCTATTGTATTTAATAACTATGATAAATTTATATCAAAGCATTGGTATAATCCATCCAATCCCTGAAAACTATAGATCTCAGCCAGTACATTTGATGTGGGACATTCATTAATTACATATATTATTGATGAATCAACTAATATATCTTTTATTATAATAATAATAATAGAAAATTATAATTTATGCATCAAGAATTAACACTTTATAAATTTATTAGACAAATTATCATTTCCAAATTCATTTAACAGAATCCTCAAATGATACTCATTGTCTACCTTTCTCCTAGAATATATGAGAATATCATATATAAATACCAACAAAAACTTATCATGGTAACCTATAATGAATATATTCATTACATAGAAAACAATAATGGTTCCACAAGTATTTCCATATATAATCACTATAAATACATAATGTACATTCCTTTTTCAGAATGAGGTCTTGGATATATCCTCTATTTTATCCCATAACTAGTGATACCTAGATCAAAAATCAATCTTTCAAAATTATTAATATATACATATTTGATGAAAAAATATCATCAATATGGGGTAAATGTTTCTTGATTTTATAGTGTTAATGTAATATTCATGATCATGAAAAACATTAATCATTTAATTGATAATATTTTTAACAAAAATAATGAGTTCACCCCATATTGGTACACTTGGGAATATATATCCCTCCTCTAGATTATAAATTTGTCAATTCATTCAACTCAATTGGGTGCATTCTATACTGATTATTTGAAATAAGTTAAAAAATAAGATTGAGATCTATTGAAAAATCAACTTCATGTTATGGTGAAACACTTGGAAACTTTTTAAGAAATACATTTTCATATACTCAAAAAAATTAATATAATAAAATGTGTGCTTCAAAAAATCCATTTGATATAATCCACCCTCATGAATATATAGTAAGACCCACAAAATGGAATTAAATTTCAATAGATGTTCATTTTTATCCATGTAGCTACAAATAATTATAAGATGATTTATAATATAAAATGTGACCTCCCTTCCTATACATTGATATGTTTCTATATATAGTGATCCATTCCATGTTCATGATACCATTAAATTTATATATTGTGAAAATAAAAAAATTTCAAAGAATTAAATTTCCATAATATTATTCTAGATAAAAGATATATAATTGAGATGAAATCACCTTATGATTTGGTGTTTTCATGGATAAATCATAATCTTACTATTGAGGTGGTGATGTTTACTCATAGAAAACTCTCTATATATAATAGTATGTATAAATTAAATAAAAGAAGAATGTTTCAATTATAGAGTAGATAATGACTGTTTGTTTCACCAATTAATTATTTCAACCCACAAGAGAATATTTGATATAATATACATTCCCATTTTCCTTTAGATTAAAAGTTTATTAAAAAAATTACTATATTGACCATTGGATTCATGTACTTGTTTTCATATTATCAATACTTCATTAAATTGCACATTTTTAGTGTGGGTGTCACCTCTAGCTAAGATTTCTATCCATTTATTTCATTCGATAACATCTTCATATCTCATTATATTCCATTTTATCGATGACCTGTTATTCCACACTTCTAATACCTTGTAGAAAATTCTCCAAATTCATCTTCTGACATTGTTTTCATAAAAGAAAACTTTTTTTTTTCTTTCAAGGGTTTTATTATGTGAATCTATATTAAAATTTACCTCCCACTTCTTTTCCAAAAAAACTGTGATGACAATAGAGATTCAACTCTCCAATTATACCATAAGATTATATCCGATGAGTTTTTTATGGTAATCAAATTATCTATTATACAATGCATTTCATTTACCTTGTATTAATCTACTAATAAATCAATTCAATTTTCACCAATTTTGATGATAAAATATGAATCATACCTTGAAATTTTAGTGATAGTTTTCTAATATGTAATAATGGATTCATCATCCTTATGTGCTAGTTAGTAATATTCCCACAAAATCATATTGGAAGGTGTTTGAGGAAAATACTTATTGGAAATCAACTTCTCAAACTCATTACATTTTAGGGAGTCTATTTCTCCCTTATTCATAGTATCATTAATAATATTACACCATTGATCAAACTCACCATCCAAATGATACAAGACCAAAACAAAAATTTCATGGTCCAAGTAATAGAAAATAGATAATAACTTTTATATATCATTAATCAATTTCTAGATATTAAGTAGATCAAATGGCCTTTTAGAGGATGGTTGACATTACCAAAAAAATATTCCATGCCATGTTGTTCCTTCCTTCATACAATTGTATGTCAAGCCTGATTCATGTTAAGCACAACATTTTAAGTGAGTTGGGTGATATAAAGCAGAAGAATTTTCATCCTAGCTTCTATACCATTTGGTTTCACATGACAAAATCATTACTTTGGATGTCACATTTTTTATAAAACAAATCTCTTAGATCAAAGAATTACCTAAACCCAAAAAACATAGTGTGTGTGTCAAGAATTATAAATTAAAGTGAGAAATTATATGACAATGAAAATAATTCAAATGATTTCCTTTTTATGGAATCTTATTTTCATCGTATGAAACATTGGTTTTATCCAATATCACATTTGTTTACTATAGGTTGACAGGGATTCTATCCTCTATTTTCTCATAAAAATATATATAAAAATAACTAAACCCTACTTGGATGAAAACTGAGGTGACCAAAAAATTTAAGAAATAAATATTAAATACCTATATATGAATATTCAATACATCTAAAAATTATACATGACTACAATATATAAAGGATTAGTGTATGTGGATTCTAGTTATATTGTCTAGTTATTTCTTGAAATATCATCTATATATCAAAAACTATTTTTCTCACAAATTACCATGCACAAAAATTAATAAATGACAAACTTCCACATATACTTGGGAAATGTAATTAGGGAAAATGTGACCTTAAATGATCAGTAATGGTAAAAATTGAATATAACAATTGATTCTTATATGGGAGTATATAATAAGATTAACGGTATGCGAACATGATCATTAATTTATGAGTTCAAACCCAATAAGTCACGGACCATATTACATTATGGAGTGGTTGAATGGGGGGGGGGTTCTCATAGGATTGGTGTTGTGGATAGCACACTCAGGAGCCCCCTGATCTCATGGGTTCCCTAGGGTTTTGTCTCTGGGTGGGCTGTTCAAATGGGGTTTCTAGCGGCACATGCCACAATTGGTGGTTCCATCAGTGGAGGTTGTTTTGGTGTGGTGGATCCAGTGTTGTAGTCGACTGGGATCCAGGATCCAGTATTGGCTAAGGTGTGTTTCAGGGAAACAGGGGTGGTTTTGGCATTGGCATAGGCTAATTCCGGCATGACTCTCCCCACAAGGTAGCATTGTCAGGCTGTCTCCGGAGATATCATCTTTCTTCTATGGCGGTCTTCGCATCAGATGATTTGGGTAGATCTGTACAATGTCTCCCAGCCTGTGAAGAAACAATATACTATGAATAAGACCCATGCTATGAAGCATTAGGAGGCCAAGAACTCCTTCATATAATGATGCTGAAATTGCGGCCCAATCGCATCCTAAATCACTTCTACGCCAAACAGATAAATAGTGTTGAATTATTTTACTTCTTTTTCTATCAACATATAATAGTTCTATGATGGTTGTTTATGAAAACATGTATGTTTATGGATCCTTGTTTTTTCATGATGTGTAGTTCCTAATCATAACTCTTCAATTTGGATTCATGGAGGAGTTGGATCTTTGGATCCCAATATTGTTCGATGTGGTTTTGGTGCCAAATTTAGTAGTCTTGAACCTCCAAATGATCATGTCTACTAGAAACTAGTTCTTATGCAATTTCACTAGGATATCTCTACAATCTCAATGGTGGATCCATGTGGTCGTCTTTATCGAGTTTCTTTGGGATTTGAGGGAGAGAGACCACATGCGTCAGTGGAATACAATTTCTAAGGTTTTTTCAATAAAAGGTTAAGTGATATGATGTTATTTGATGAGTTGAGTTTTTTTCTATTTTTTGTATTCAATTATGTTTTTTCCTTTTTTGTGGTTGTCATGTTGGGGGATCCATGGAGACTTGATTTGTTGAGGGAATTGTCTTTTTGTTCCCCTCATCTTTCCCTAATATTCTTCCACTCTCTCCAAGGCAGGTTTGAGTGGTGGTCTCCATGGTTCTTTGGGATGTCAGGGAGAGAGATTACAGGTGTCTTGTGGTAGTTCTATCTTTATTGTCTTCTGGTGGTTGGCTATGTTCAGTATGTTATGTTTTACAATGGATTTCGAATTTGGTATATGAAAGCACCTAGAATCTCTATGAGGAACAACTCTAGATGAGGAGTCAAAGTAGAAGGTTTTCGCCCATATATGGCCATCAAGATTTCGAAGAATGAGTGGGTATGGATTTTTCCATTAGTACTAGGCCTATACCACCCTATATAGGACATCTAGCTAAGAGGTCATGCGATGGTGGAGGCTAGACATAATGATGTAGTTGTTGGGGAGGGGTACTTCTTGTATTCTGTAATTGGGATGACTTTAATTTTATTTTTTTATCTGGTTGATGTTGTTTGGGTTCACACAGACCCTTTAAAATTGTTAGTTGAAAATAAAAGGAGTCTAGATTCATGGTTTATTTATTTACCAAAACAAAATTCACTAGTAATCAGAGTGAAGAATCAATAATAACAGATTATGATCCATGATACCAAAACAAAAGTATAATACATATGTTTTTAGAATTAAAATAAGGGTATAAGTCATATTTTAAGGATTTATTCCATTAAATTTATCACATATTAATCTTTATCTATCCACTAATGTACCTTCTTGTCTTTGGCGCAATTTCGCACGTACCCTCCTAGGATTGGTCTGATCACCCATGCACCCTTTTGAGTTCATGATAACCATCCATGTACCCTCTTGGGATTCGTAAAACCTCCATTGTACTATTTGAAGACAAGATATTTAAAACATTACCTAATTATTTTGAGGTATATAATGGACACAATCATAACAAAATAATAAATTATATTTATATTTTTCATGATACAATGAGATCATTCATTATTCCTTCATATTTTTATTAAACAGTGTGATATAAGGGGGTTTCATAACAAAATAATCATTATAAAAAACACAAAGAATGTTTTTTGATGTAATTATGTGATAAAAACACAAGTTAATCATAAAAATCCTTGAATAATAAAGATATAGTAGAAAATTCATTTATAAAATCAAAAGAAACATTCTATAAAAAACAAGAGAAAAATCATTTTCTTTTATATGTTTTTAAAAACTAAAAATTATAATATTATTGGTAGTAGTTTTTACTTTTAAAAAAATAGAAACATATAATTGAAGCAACATGATTATGAAAAAAAAAGTTATAAGTAATATCTTTTTATTCTGAAAATTTTTAATCGAATTTTTTTTTACACTTTTGTAAATGAAATAAAAAAATGAACCATTCAAAAAATGAAAATAATATTTAATTAAAATGATTGTACTAAAAGGTAATGATATTTAAACCTTTATTATAAAATAATTTAATATGTAATAATATGTATCATAAAATAATATTTCAAAACATGGATGAGAAAAAGAATTATTTCAAACCAAAAATGGGAAATAACGTCTTCATTTCTTTAAAAATTCAGTCTATATTTTTTATACCAACTAGGGGATATATTGAAATAATAATTGAAAATAATAGAATAAATCATTGGAGAATAACATTACTAGGGTTTAACAAAGACAAAACATATAATTTTCCACAATGTTAATTGAAACATAATAAATCCCAATAATAAATTATATTATAACATAAAATTTTACCACAACTCCCAAATTTATTCATAGGAGTTGTAACCTCATTTTTTATTAATTTAAACTTATTATTCATATATAAAATAATAATAATCCGGAATATATTTCTATATATAATTCCATTACATATTTTCAATTGACTATTTATTAACAATTGTTCATCAAAATCAATATTTTGTTATCATATGTTTTGTTTTCAACATAGGTTTGGTTTTGAGATTCTGATCCCAACACATATTTCATTCTATCAATATCTCCATAACATTAATCAGGTAATAAATATAATATATTTACATTAAAAACACTTTTATAACCATCTATGTTAGTTGATGATAAAAAATGCATCACATCACGTCATAGAGGTGTATTTCTATATTTACGCACATGCATTGTTTTCATTTACAAATTGATTTATAGAAATGAAAATAAATATTGATTTACATTTTAAATAATTTAATTATATAATAAATATTATATATATTAATTAAATACTATTATATTACCATTTATTTGAGTTGGTGATGATAAATAAACTTGACCACTGTATAGAGGTGGTATTATACATATACATATGAGCAATGTCTTTAATGAACAATAATAAGAAAAGAGATAGAAAATAGTTTTAAAATAAATATAATAACATTATATTTTAGTGAATAATATAATGTAACTATAATATGATTGTTAGAAAATAATTTAAAGGGGTATCATAAGAACTAAATATGAAAACATTTATTAAACACTTATAACTTCTTTGAGGATATCATCCATTATTTTACACATTTTTAGTTACCCAAAAAATTATAAATAAAATCACTATTTGGAATTAATTAAATTTAATAATATATAATATTGTTATAGAAAACACATGAAATTATTTGGTTTCATTATATCCAAAAAAATTGAAAGTATACTATGTATAATTACAATTGATAATAAAGCTATTGAATAGTAATCAAAAGATTATTACAAATATAGGGTTTTAGAAAATCCAATTAACACAGAAAAAGGAAGTGATGGCCTTAGACAGTAGGATCATACCTTATGAATCCCAATATCAAAGCTTATATAGGGGATATCATCCATGGGGTTTTTCCTTCATCTATTCTAATATGAGATCCAATAACCTAATCATGAGCAAAACTATTTACTAGAGAAGATAAATCTCATTGAGATTACGATCCAATCCATGTATATCGAACCACCCCATAAAAATCTAACCATCATGCATATTAATCTTTGGGTGTTTGATGTTGTGTTTATGGGATATGTATCGAGACCCTTGTAATATGAGTATATACATTTTTTATTTGACTAATGAATATATTTTAAACTAATTATTGTTACTTTATAAATGTTTTTTTATTTTGATACAACAAAAAACAAATTTTATTTTTCAGAAATATTTAAATTACACTGAGAAATTTATATTGATTAATTAATGGATTTTTGGATTAAATTATATTTTAATAAAATATTATTATTAATTAATTTTAATTAAAAATAAATTATCATATATGTTTTATAAAGTCAAATTTAATATTTATTTGAGTTCAAAAACTATTATTAAAAAAACCAAAGTTTTCTAAAAAAATGTTATTTATAATTGTTATGTCTAAATTCACATATTAAGATAACTATTTAAATAAAATTAATATTATTTTTGGAACCACAATTTTGATATTATCCAACAGTTAATTTTTCATAATTTTAGGATAAAATTTATGTTTTTGGTAAAAATTAAATACCGTATAAATATGTGGTGTGTATTATGACATCATAAGAACAAAAAAGTGATGTAATAAATAATATAAAAGATAGAAATGAACAAATATACAAGTTTTATTTAAATATATGTTATTTTATGTTTATTTTTTTAATTTTTTTTAGACTTCACAAATCCTAAACAAATTAATATATTTTATGGATTTTAAATCATTTATTTATGAGTAAGATACACTTACACATAAAAAAGGGTATTATTTTATTAATTTCAAGCCTTATCCCTATAAATTTAAATTAAACCCGCATCATTTGATGAAACCATATGTAAAAAACATGGGAAGGTATGTGGTTTTGGATATTTTATTATATAGAGTCTAAAACCTATGTTTGAGAAATAATTAAGAATTCACCACTTATTTTCTATATTAAACAACCTTATATCCTATTTATGTAAACTAAAATACCTCAAATCACGTACATACTCTTTCATTCCCTATCTAGAGTCCTCCCAAGGCACATCCTTGATCTCAAAAAGATCCTCCAATGTATTTTCTGTGACACAGTCAAGTAAGGGTTCTTTTCTTTCTCCACTATATTAAAGTATCTTATTTATCATTTTCCATTTTTATCCAATTCATAATATTGGTATATTCTCTTTAATATCCCCATTATTTCCCCTATGATTCCAAAATTTTAATAGACACATTTTAATTTCATCAAACCCTTCCATGAACATTTACACACCCACTTTATGATGCCTAAATTCCACTACAAGTTTCTATGAAAAACAATTGGGTAGTCAATACCCCTACCCATTTTTATAAAGGGATTTCGACATTATGATCTTATAATTATTTTATTGGATAATTGCATGAATTTTACAATAATACATTACTTTAAAAAAATATTATTATGAATTAATCCATGTTCTATGATCTCTATGTTACACTTAAGCGTGAGAATGAAATGAAAGTGACAAGTGCTCCCAGAATTATATAGATCTCCAATTCATTGGGTAAAGTTTAGTCTTATGAGACATCAATTTGGGACAAGGTTTAAACCTAATAAATTTATATGCGATCATGTTAAGTAAGTTTTTAATAAAAATATTTTTTCTTTCACATTTTAAATTGTTATGTAATGTACCTAACTTCCAAATAACCTATTAATGTTTATCTTCCAGGATTTATTAAGTATAATATTATGTGATAAATCATTAATTAATTTGAAATAAAGGTAAGGTTTGTCATAGTTGGTATTATAGGAAAAGCCTATTTATTTTTGCTATTATGATTACTAAATGGTAGAAAAAGAATAATAAATAAGACTAAGTATATGAAAAAATAACTATATTTTTTTATGTATAGTGTAAGTTGTTTATCATGAAAATACATTTATGTCTAGATACTACAAGTGGATGTGGCTCTCGCACATATGAAAATAGATGGAAAACCAGAAAACACAATGTTTAACTAGACTCATATGGGAACTAGTGCATGAGAAAAGAGATTCCTACATAACTAGGTTGACGATCCCACGGGATATAGTTTAGTAAATACATAAGCTCATTATGGATTATTATTATGTGAAAAAATACCCATAAGAATATATTTTATTTAATAAATCCTGGATGACATAGATGAAACCTAAAAATTCATAAAATAATGAAATACATATAATATATAAGTTATCCCTTTAATTTACCTAAATTTTTATTTATGTATTTAATATTTTAAAACCAATCATCCTCGATTTTATTTTTTTTCTAGATAATGTGAAAAAGAGGAATTCGATAAACAATAAATGCGATGGTAAATGTGATTACTTCCCCAATGAGATTCCAAACCCGATGGGAGTGAGAATTAAAAACATTGTGCTGATAATCTCTTAGCTAACTTGAGTTCTAAATTGAAACATAGATTTGGAGGGATGCCAAAATTTCCCTAATAAAGAAAAAGATTAAATTAAGTCCTTAATGAGACAAATGCCTCTAAATTTTAATGGATTATCTAATCCATTAACCAAGGAATAATCGATAAAATCAATTAATGATATCTTTTCCCTCCTTCAATGTTTCAAATAAGAGAGGTTTATACTGAATATTGATCATATAGAGGGAGAATCTGATCAATGGTGGAAATTGACCAAGAATACAAAACTTGAGTAAGATATTTTATATATGTGGTGGAAGTAGTTTCAGAAAATGTTTTTAGATAAATATTTTCCTAGAGCATTATAATTTAAAATGCAAAGCGATTTCCTTAAACTCAAGAAAAGAAGACGATGAATATATTGGGGGAATATGAGGAAAACATAACAATAATGTAATGAAACCCATCCAACATTGTCATTAACCCCAAATTCATGTTCGAATGCTTATTTGGTGAGTAAAAACCTAGCCTATGAAAAGCCTTGGAGATCAATGATTTTGATAAATACGAGAAAATTGTATGTTGTCCTCTCAGCGTAGAAATGGAGATTAGAGAATATCAAGGGTATCTCACAGGTCATAATTATATTGTGGACTTTAATCTCACTAATCTTATAAAAAAACCATTTTCCCTCAAATTTCAGCATCCCACTGTTCAAAAGGGCAGAAAGAAGCACCACAATAATTGACTAGGGGGGCAAGGAAATGATTTAGGTGAGGGGAGGAAGGGAACCTCGATAGTGGTTACTAATGGGAGAACCCCACTATTTTTGTGGATGAAATAAATTATCTAGTCATACCCCCTCATATTGTTCATTGCTTCATCTTCAAGGAATTGAGGATCTCTGCAAACTAATTCTATATGATAAGGGTTTTTTAAGACAACCAACAACAACCAAGGAAGTAAAAGTGATATTTTTCCAATGAAACTAATGAAGTAGATCTATAAAATGATGTAGTGATATGTAATCTATTTATTCATTAAAGAATAAAAAATGTACTTTTTTATTCTGGTTCAAAACATTTCTTTGTATATAAATATTTTTGTAGAACAATTCAAAAACCAACATAAATAATGGAAGTTAAGATGTTAGTGAAGATGTAGAATAGGGAAATTATTTCATTCAAATTATATTACTCATTCCATATCAAAATTTGTGTGATAATATTACATAAAAAACGTTTCATACTTCTTTTGGAATAATTTGATGCAATTATATACATAGAAAATATTTCCTTATATAGATCCAACAAAAATTTCCATGTGAAGAAAATCGCTCTCTGTATCGTGAATCATCCTCCAATTCATTACAAATGAAAGAAGATAGATGAATCTTATTTATGGAAAACATATCAAAAATATATATTATTTCCATATGATAAATAATATCTAGATCAAATTATTGAGTTGAAGGAAACGATCATCCTTGAAGACATGCATGTTTTGAGGGAATATGCTAATGTGTTTCCTAAAGAATTGTCTAGTCTACCTCTAAGATGAGTGGTTAAATTTTCAATCGATCATATACCTATAGAATCACCATTATCCAAGAATCCATAGAGAATGGTTGTTGTGTAATTGGAATAGATGATGAAATAACTAATAAATAATCTGTAAGAAGGGTTTATTTGCCTAAGTGCTTCACCATGGGGTGCACCAGTCCTCTTTGTCAAGAATATAGATGGGTCAATGTGCATTTGTATTAATTATTGTGATCTCAAAAACATAATTATAAATATAATGTACTATATTTCATGGGTTTATTAATTATTCTATCAACTACATGGAGAAAAATACTTATCCAAGGTGGATCTCTAGTCGGGATATTACCAAGTTAGGGTGAAAGAGGATATCCAAAAGACTGCATTTCGTACAAGGTAAGAGCGCTGTGAGTTCATAGTAATTTCATTCAGACTCACTAATTCTATTGAAATCTTCATGGAATTGATTAAAACCATCTTTATATATTAAATTGACAAGTTTTTGGTTTTCTTTATAAATGATATTCTAATATAATTTAAAATAAAGGAAGAACATAAAGAGTATCTGAGCACTTTAAAAAATACCTTATGAAGGTAGACGATTTCTTCCAATAAAAAAATATGAAATCTAGTTGAAGGAAGTCACATTATTTGAGAATAACATCATAAGAAGTGGGATATCTATGGAAACATTAAATAATGATTCAATTAAAGGATGGAGAAGGCGAAAATCAATGAGAGATATCAGTAGATTCCATGGATTAACAGGGTACTATCATCGATTTTTGAGACATTTCTCACAATTATCAAAAACTCTAACCATGATAACTCTAAAGGTAGTGAAGTTTTATTGGAATGTTGAATGTGAATGAATATTCAAGTAGTTTAAAAGTAGGCTAAGAAATCCACTTTTACTCACACTACCCAATAGTGCAGATCTTTTTGTTGTATAAATAAATTACGTAAATAAGGAATTGGGATGTGTGTTAATATAGAATAAAAAAGTCATATATTATTCTTCAAGGAAGTTTAATGTTCATGGATAGAACTATAAAATGAATAATATTAAGTTGGATACAGTAATATTCATTTAGAAAATATGGTATCATTATCTCTTTGGGGAGAAGTGAGAAATATATATTGATAAAAATCATCACATATATATTCACACAAAAAGAGATAAATATGATCCAATGAAGATAGTAAGAGCTGATCAAAGAATCTAAATGATCAATACACTACCATCTTGGTTTAGTGAATATAGTGAAATATTCTCTATGTAAATAGGATCTTACAATTTTATCATTGATGATAATGGAGAAATATCCAATATTCTTAAACATGAATAAGTTTGACATAATAATCATATAGTAAGGAACATCATTAATCATTTCACAATTGATTTCTCAACCCTCTATTTTGTAAAATATAAAGGATGGTCAAAGAGTTTCTGTGAGAATTTAGAAGAATGTAGATGCTATAAGAAAAGGGAAATCCTAAGAGTTCAGTGTTAATGAAGAAGGTCTTGTGAGATTTTGGTCACGACATTATGCACCATAAAATCATGATTTAATGAAGAATATGATGGATGATGCACATAGTTCGACTTTCTCCATCCATAAAATAATAAAAATGATGTATCAAGATCTCTAAGATAACTATTTATGGGAAAATATGAAGATAAAGATTACATAATAAACATCAAGATGTATTTTATGTCATCATGTTAAGGTGAAAAGGAAAAAATCTGCGGATCATATGCATCTATTACCTATACGTACATGGAAATGGGAAAACATCCCCACCATATTTTTCATCATTCATCCCAAGACATCAAGAATTAATAATGATATCTGGGTTGTAGTGGATCACATTAAAATGTTTTCTAACTTTATCCCTACTCAAGGGGACTTCTCACTCGATCAACAAGAATGGACATACATTAGATAAGTGGTGAGGATGTATAGAAGAACACTATCAATAATATTTGATCAGGATCCAAAACATACCTCTATATTCTAGATGAGATTTCAACATGCTATAAATACTGAGTTAAACTTTATCATGGATTATCACCATCAAACTATAGTCCAATATAAGTGGACTATATATAAAGTTGAGGATATGTTGAGAGAATTATAAAATATTTTTTTAGGAGGGATAAATCTATATATTCCACTGATTGAGTTCGAATACAATATTAGTTTCCACTCAAGAATCGAAATGGATCTGTATGAAGCCCTTTATGGGAAGAGTTTCATAATACTTGAATGGTGGTATGATGTTGGGGAACAAAAACTTCAATGATCATAAATGGTTGAGAAAATGGTGAAAAAGGTTAAAACCATTTAGAAGTACATCAAGAATGATTAGAGTTGATAGAAGAGCTATACTGATAGTAATCAATGTGTACTAGAGTTGGATATTAGAGACTAGGAACTCCTCTATATCTCCCTATGGAATAATTTTCTATGATTTGGGAAGAATTGAATGCTTATAACAAGATGAATCGGTTAATTTGAGATTCTTGATCAAATTGGAGAGGTGTCTTATCAACTTGAATTCCTACCTAACCTATCATAAGTACATGATATATTCTATGTATCAGTACTGAGGCAGTACGTACTATGACCCTCACCTGTACTCAATCTAGTGGTGGTACCCTTGAAGAAATACAATTCATATGAAAATAATTTGGTGAAAATATTTGTTTACATAGACAATGTTTTATGGATTACTAAAATGCATATTTTCAAAGTGATTTGGAGAAACCACATTATTGAAGAAGGGATGTGTGAACTAGAAGAGGTTATGAATTAGAGACACTCTGAACAATTTTAGTTTTGGGAATGGAACATTTTCTTGGAAATGTTGGAGGTGGGGGGGGGGGGGTATTGTAAAGACCAATGCCATTATAAAAAAAATTCTATTATGATTAAATTAAATGTATTATTATGTAATATTGTTATAGACTACACAAAAACTTCATTGGTTTCATTACATTCAACCTGATTTATATACCCATAATTTATCACTTCCATTGATAATATAGATATTGAAATGTGATCACATTATTAGTATAAATAAAAGTTTTTAACAAATATAGTTAACACAGAAAAAGGAAGTGATGAAATCAACACGTATAATGTTACCCTATGAAGCCCATTTATCTATGCTTCAAAGGGATATAATGTCATTGGGATTTTCTCTTGGAAAATCCCAAGATATGATTCAACAACTTCAGTATGAGCAATACAATTTACAAGGGATGTTCAAACTCATCGAGACCATGACCCAAACCATGTACGCCAAACCATACCATGAAACTATCACCATCACACACCTTACTCTTAGGGTTTTTTGTATTGTATTAATGGGATATTAATCAAGAACCTTATAATATAATTTTTTATATTATTTTTTACAAATTAATGAAAATATTTTCATCCTATTAATGTTACTTTAAAAATTATTTTTATTTTGTTATAATATAGTTGGAAATGTTTTTTGGGTAATATTCAGATTCCATTAATGAATTTATTTTGATAAATTAATGGATTTATTAAATAAATAATATAATAATAAAAAAAATTATTAATTTTTTTATCAATTATAATTGGTGATATAATTTTTATGAAGTCAATGGTAATTTTTATAAGGGATTGAAAACTGTTATAGTAAAAAAACACATCATTTCCAAAAAAATAAAAATTTTAATATAAAAATTTTAAATTAAAATATTTATAAAATTATTTAAATAAAATTAATATTATTTTTTGGAATCATAATGTCTAAATTTTACAATGGTGAATTTTTCATTATTTTATGAGACAGTAAGTTTTTTTGGGTCAAAATTAAATACTGTAAAAATAAACGATGTGTATTATGAAATCATAAGAACTAAAAAGGGATGTAATAAATACTATAAATTTAATCCACAAAGAAATATATGTTTTGGTTTAAAATGATATGATTTTATATTTAACTTATTATTTTAATAAATCCTTTTTGATTCCTCCAAAACCATAAATATATTTTAATGTTTTAAAATAATTTCATTAAAGGTATGACTCACTTCCATATCAGCTAAGGTATTATTTTATTAATTTAAGTCCTTGGAATTTTTAAATAATGAAATAAATCCCTATTTTTAAAAAAATATAGGAAAAACTCATGTGTTGTTGGGTGGTTTTTTATTTTATTATATAGATTCCAAAAACAAAGTTGTAGAAATAATAAAGAATTTGTCACAACCCATCCTCGGGGCCCGTGCCGTGACTACCCCAAGCTCGCCTTCCATAGGCCAGGGGCTGGGGACTAGCACCAAGGCGTAAATCTCGGTAAAAAGGGAAGGCATTGCCTTTGTAAAGTAAACAAGAACCACAGAGTAAGCAAGAAGAAAAGTAAACACTAAGTAAAAACTGAGTACAACTGAAAGTGCGGAATGGAAGTGGGCCAGTATACAAACCCAAACTGAAAGTAAAGTACAACTCGAAAAGGAAAACAACAACTGAAAAGTAAAAGCAGCTACGCCGAGTCTTCCACTAGAAATCCCACATGAAGGGTGGGTACAGATAGCTCCACAGCTCCTCGGGTCCCACCGTCCGCTCCGAGTACGTCCCGCCCAGTGGTCCACCTCCAGGTACCGTCCTGCTCTGCAAGCCTCAACCACGATCAACGTTGTCCGTCATCTGCAACCAACACAACGTAGTGCGGGCGTAGCCCGTGCAGGGGTGAGTATAAGCTACTTATTAGGGACCCCGATACCCCTGACGGTCTCCCAAAATCCACAAAGGATAATCCAAAAAGGAATGATACAATCACGAAGTAACAACCGACACTGCTTAGGTATATACCCATACATATACCTAAGTCATCAATTCCAATACGCTCCAACCTCCGAGCCCAAGTACAACCCAGTCCACACAGGAAAGTATACGTATTCCACACAGGAAAGCAAAACGTAATCCACATAGGATAGCACAACACAATTCACACAGGAAAGAAAACAGGATTCAGCTCACACAGGTATACTTCTTCGAAAGACGATAGAGATGTTCATTGATCCATCTAAGTCGTCGGACCCACAAAGGATCGATAGGTACTAACCGCTGCAAAGACCCACATAGGATCGGACCCACACAGGATCTGTAGGCGCTGGCTCACACAGAACCGCTGAGCGCTGACCCACACAGGATCGGACCCACATAGGATCGGTAGCACTGATCCACATAGGATCGCTGAGTGTTGTAGTCGTCGTCGTCGAATCCACTGAGGATCTCTGCATAGTCGTCGTCGCAGTCACAATAGCAGTCGCAGCCAGCACTAGGGTTCCCGCACACAACAAGCTCGTTCGGGGGGGTCTGCTCCACGAGCCGAGAGGCTGATACATCAACTGTCACATAGTCCAGAGTTGATGTATCCAAAAGTTCCGTATCATCAACAGGAACTCAACACAACAGACGGCGTGTCAATCAGACGCCTGGTCTAAGAGTTATTGGCTTTTTCATCCCAGGGACCCGGTTGGTTTTTAAAGTAATACCAACCCGACTGTACTCCACTTGCGTCCAAACCTAAGGTAGAGTATGCCAAATGATCCATCTCACTAAGAGTAACTCAACAAAGTTGACGGCACGTCAATCGGACAACCGTAGCTCAAGATATGAGTGTTTCCGCTCCGAGGGCCCGGTTGGTTTCGTGTACGAACCAACCCAGCCGATCTCAAGGTATTCCAAAACCTTGAGTGAGATATACCTAAACGACCGTCCCAATCCAAGGATCACATCGCACCTGACGACACGTCGTTTGGAGGTCTGTAGCCCGAGTTATGGGCATTTGAACACAAATAGTCCGATATCAGGGGTTTCGGGCCCGGGCTGACCCGGCCCGAGACCCCCCGGTTGGCCCGAACCAGGTCGACCCGTGCCGGACAGGGTCAACCCAGCCCCGGCATGGCCCGGCCCGACGCGGCCCGGCCCGGTGCGACCTGGCCTGGTAGACCAGCTAGGCGCCGGTCCGGCTGGACGGAGCGCGCCCAGCGCGCTGCCAGCTCGGCCTTCGGCCGAGCTTTTGGAAATACGGGGGGAACCTGCCCCCCTTGTGTAACTGCGCCCCCCCCCCCACCCAAATTATGGGGGGCCGTTTGAACCGGTCGGGGGAATTTAATTGCCCCGGCACCTTCCCTTTCCGGCCGGCCCGACCTGGCCGGCCAGCTCCTTCTCAACGGGACCGGCAAAGGTCGGTCCCCTTCCGGCTCCGAAACCGGAGGCCCGGCTGGCCGCCGGTCACCTTGCTCCACCGCGGCCCGGAACCGGCCGCGGCTCTTATCGTCCAGCGCGGTGCGATGGCACCGCGCCCCTCTGCCGCGGCCCCGCTCCGGCCGCGACGTCTTCAGTTTTCTTCGACCCGGCGCAACAGCGTCGTGTCCTTGAATTTCTTTCCACGGCGCGGCGCGATGAAGTCGCGTAATACTAGCCGTGTGATTCCCGAGTGGTGCGACGGCACCACGCCATTCCATTCCATCCACAAATAATCAAACATGAACATAGGAGTGGGGTCCGGCTGTGTTTGTGCGGTCCGACCCCCTCTCGTTATACAATAACATTTAGTCGATTAACCAAGAAGTTCGACATGCAAGAATCAAGAAAAGAAATAATTTAATAAAATAACAATAATACCCAACCTCGGTTCAGGAACGGTGTTCGTCAACGACCCGCGGAAGACGAGCATCGCGGAGGTCGGGCGTCGCGGGGAAAGAACGTCGACGTCGCGAAGCGAGGATTCAAAGTCTTTGACGGCGATTTCGTCGCGGAAAACCGTCGCGGAAGAGACGACGCGGAAGAAGAACGTCGCGTCGTAGATACGGTGTCACGGAAGAACCGTGTTCTTCGGCAGAGAAGTTCTTCGTTGATGAACGGTGTTCTTCGCGTTCTTCGTCGAGGAAGAAGGTGTTCCTTAGCTTTTTCTCCAAAAATCTCTCAAACAACCCAACACCAACCCCTAATAAAATAAGTTCTAAAATTATTTTATTAACACAATAAAGCATTTGAAATTCAATTGTTTGAATTTCAAAAACTTACATGTAACTCACCAAATTAATTATAACAAGTTATCAAATATTAATGAAGGTGAGTTAATGGGGAGTTAGGAATGTGAGGGGTTAAGAGGGGTTAGGGAGTTAGGGAAAAAATGAAAAGGTGGGGGGTTCATGTGGGCCCCACCCTTTTAATTATCCACACATGGGAAGTTGGGTGGATGTGGGCCCCACCACCAACTTCCCATGGGAGAAACTAACCACCTTGAAAAAGAATTAAAATTGATTTAACAATTTTATTTACTTTTTTGATTGAACCCCATTAATTAACTTCTTCTCCCACACAAACGCAACTATGGTAAAGGTTACCTTAAGCGATTACCAGCGTTGCGAGTTCATCGGTGCCATCAGATTTCAATTCCATGCACCGGTTCAAAATATAGGAAAACCCGCTCGTTCTTTCATTGAACCTACTCGATCCAAACTTCATAAATTGATTCTGGGCACACCGGGCCTCGGAATCAGGTTCCGTCAAAAACCACATTCTTGTAAAATTCCAAAGAAAATTAAGAAGAAAATTCCCTTGAATTTTACGGGTCTTTACATTACTCCTACCCCAGGGCTTTACGTCCCCGTAAATATACATAAAAACTAGGGAAACAAATGAGGGTATTGAGCACGCATCTGAGACTCTCGCTCCCAAGTGCTCTCCTAGAGATTCTCGTGCTGCCATCTGATGCGCACTAGAGGAATCAACCGTCCATGTAGGACCCGCTCCTGTCAATCCTAGATCTCCACCGGGACCTATGTAAAAGTCACCCCATCATCATGGTCAAGCTCCCCATGGCCAATGATGTGCGTCGGGGCGTGCACGTATCTCCTCAGCTGAGATACATGGAAGATGTCGTGCACCCGGTGCAACTGAGGTGGTAGAGCCAGGCGATAATCCACCTCGCCAATTCTGCTGAGGACCTGGAAGGTTCTGATGAAGCGTGGGGATAACTTGCCGCCTTGGCCAAATCTCCATAATCCACATCGAGGTGAGACACGCAAGAAGACGTGGTCTCCATCCTCGAACTGTAGTGGCCTCCGCCTCCTGTCAGCGTATGACTTCTGCTGGCTCTGAGCTGTCCTCATCCGCTCCTGGATAACCTGGACCTTCACATTCGTGGCCTGGACCATCTCCGGCCCAACAAGTGCTGACTCCCCAGGGTCTGTCCAGCACAAAGGAGATCTACAATGTCGGCCGTACAACGCCTCATATGGTGCCATCCCGATGGTGGAGTGGTAGCTGTTGTTGTACGCAAACTCCACCAAGGGTAGGTGGTCCTCCCAGCTACGACCAAAGTCGATGACATATGCGCGGAGCATGTCCTCGAGAGTCTGAATGGTCCTCTCCGACTGACCATCCTTCTGAGGGTGAAAGGTTGTTCTCAGACGTAGCTGCGTCCCGAACGCCTCCTGTAATCCCTTCCATAGCTGGGAAGTAAAGTGAGCATCTCAATCGGAGATGATAGAAGATTGCACACCGTGAAGCCATACAATCTCCTGAACGTAAAGTCATCCCAAGCTCTCCACTGAGCCCTGCTCTCTGATGGGTAAGATGTGAGCCGACATGGTGAGTTGGTCGACAATCACCCAGATGGAGTCGTTACCTCTGGAAGTGCGTGGAAGTCCAGTCACGAAGTCCATAGATATCCTGTCCCACTTCCACTCCGGGACCTCCAAGGGCTGTATCAAGCCTGCTGGTACCTGATGCTCTGCCTTCACCTACTCGCAGGTGAGGCATCGAGAAACGAACTCTACCACAACCTTCTTCATTCCCGGCCACCAGTGCTGTCATTTGAGATCCTGGTACATCTTCTCCACTCCAGGATGTACCGCCAAAGGAGAAGTGTGAAACTCTCTCAGCACGTCCTCCCGCAAAATGACTGGTACCATGGTAAATCCTCTGAAAAGGATGTCGTGCTCTGCTCCATGGTAGAAACCATCAGGTGCCTGTCCTGAGGATATCTGTGCACGCCGCGTCTCACAGTCAGCATCCCCACGCTGTGCCTCTCTGACCCGCTGTAGTAGTGGAGGAGTGACTGTGAGAGACTGAAGGAAGGCTACTCCATCTCTATCCACGAGGGATATCTGCAAAGAGGCTAGCTGCTGTGTCGCCTCCTCAAGTTGCTGAATGCCTGTCCTCCTGCTGAGAGCATCAGATACCAAGTTCTCCTTCCAAGGAGTATAGACTATCTCAAAGTCATAGTACGGGAGGAACTCGAGCCATCACCGTTGTCTCAGGTTCAGGTCCTTCTACGAGAAGATGTACCTGAGACTCTGATGGTCAGAAAAGACTGTAAAGTGCTCGCCCATCAGATAGTGTCGCCATGTATTCAGAGCGAAAAACACTGCTGCTAACTCCAGGTCATGGGTAGCGTAGTTCTGCTAATGCGGCCTCAACTGATGTGATCCATAGGAGATCACTTCCCGCTCCTGCATCAGGACACAACCGAGTCCGGTCCCTGATGCATCGCAGTAGACTACGTACCCTACTCCCTCATCAGGAAACCTCAAGATAGGTGCACTGGTCAATCTCTGTCTCAGCTCCTAGAAGCTCTGCTGACATCTGTCTGACCACACGAAGGGTTTCCCCTTCTTCGTCAAAGAAGAGAGTGGTTCTGCAACTCTGGAGAAGTCTGGAATAAATCTTTGGTAGTATCCAGCTAGTCCCAAGAAACTATGCACCTCTGTCACGCTCTTGGGTGGCTCCCAAACTAACACTGCCTCGATCTTCACAGGATCCACTACAACTCCCACCTTCGAGATGACGTGCCCCAAGAAGTGGACCTCACGTGTCCAGAACTGGCACTTCGAGAGCTTACCATAAAGCTGGTGCTCTCGGAGTGTGTCTAGTACAACCCATAAGTGGTAGGCATGCTCCTCCTCAGTCGTCGAGTAAATAAAAATGTCGTTGATGAAGACCACGACAAATCGATCGAGGTATGTCTGAAAGATCCTATTCATGAGGGCCATGAACACTACTAGAGCATTGGTTACGCCGAATGGCATAACCAAGAACTCATAGTGGCCATACCGACATCTGAAGGCCATCTTCTGCACATCCTCGTCTTGAACTCTGAGATGGTGATAGCCTAACCTGAGGTCTATATTCGAGAACCACCGTGATCCCTTGAGCTGATCAAAGAGGTCATCAATCCTCAGTAGCGGATACTTGTTCCTCACTGTCACCTGGTTCAGGCGACGATTGTCAACACAAAGTTTCAAGCTCCCGTCCACCTTCTTGGCAAAAAAAATCGGGGAAGCCCAGGGTGAAACACTGGGTCGGATGAACCCCTTGCCCTGCAAGTCCTCCAACTGTACCCGTAGCTCTCGAAGCTCGGAGGGGGCCATCCGATATTCTGGAGTCGATATCAGGGATGTCCCGGGAAACAGGTCAATATAAAAGTCTATCTCTCTGCGAGGAGGTAACCCTGGAACGTCGTTGGGGAAAACGTCCGCAAACCGATCCACCGCTGTAGGAAAACCAGGACTCCGCACGTCAACTACTCCTAGGATGAGGCTATCCAACTGATGAGTGATGAGTTGTCCTCTCCTCTGCGTGAGTCAATCCTGTGCTGCGAAGGCTCCCTTCTCGCCGGTGAAGGTGAACCTGCTCCCGTCAGTGCGTACACATCTCACCTTGCACCTAAAACAGTCAATCTGTGCATGGACCATAGATAACCAATCCATACCCAAGATGACGTCGTAAGGTCTCGACGCTGCTACAAGAAGATCCCAGCCGAAGCTCCCGCCTCCTAGAGTAAGCTCACACTGCCAGTACCAGTGCGTAATCGTCGAATCTACTCCTGTAGGAGTCTCTAGCCGTAAGGATCGAGCCAACGGCTCTTTCGGAATCTCCGAGCTCCGAACAAGGGCAGCGGCTATGAAAGAGTGACTCGTTCCTGTGTCTATAAGTACTGCAGCAAGGGTGGAATAGACACAGATAGTACCTCGAATCATATCGGGCGCGCCGTGGTCGTAGGCCTCCGCTGCCTGGAGTTGTTCCTATCTCTGCCCTCCAGCTCCCTATGGTCGGGGTGGACCTCCTGGTGGTGGTGGTGGTAAAGCCTCAAAGCGTCGCCCACCACTTGCTGCTCGGCCAGCTCCCTTGCCTCGTCCGCCTCCTCCCTGTAGACCGCCATGGTCAACCCTCTGCCTCGGTGGTACCTCAACCGTCTGCTGCTCCTCGGCACGGCAGGTCGAGCAGTCACGAGCCATGTGGCCCTGCCCGCCGCACGAGTAGCACTGTCTGCCTCTCGAAAGACTGGCTCCGCACTGTGTGTCCCGCAATGCAGAGCCAGTGTCCTGAGATCGTCTTCCTGAGGGTCTGGTCTACCTGGACCCCTGAGTCATCCATCGACTGCCTGCTGCAGAAGACTCTGCCACGTTACGCCCTGCAATGGGTCTCGGTGCTGGTGTAGACTCAGCAAGAAAGCTCTTGATCAAAAGGGCCTGGTCCAGTACTCCTGTTTGAGTCAGTATGGTGAGGGAGATCAGCGATGCCCTTATCTCGTGTCTCAAACCCTTCTCAAAGGTCCAGGCCCGGATGAATGGGCCTCATACCATGTCGGTTGAGTAGCGCGAGAGATCGGTAAATCACTCCGAGTACTGAGCGACCGTCATACTGCCCGGCCGCATCTGAAGAAGCTCCTGAATGCGCACCGCACGGAGGGTGGATAGGATGAACTCCGAGCGGAAGAGGCTCTCAAAGTACATACAAAGTAGAGATGCCTCATCGTGCACCTGGAGCATCAAGCTCCACCATCAGCCTGCTGCTGCGTGCAATAGGCTCGCAGCGAGGATCACCATGAGGTCTGCTGGTGTCCTCACTAGCCTGAAAACTCGCACGACTGCCTCCAGCCAGTCCTCGACTGCCTGTGGGTCCTTCTCCCCGCGGAACCTGGGCGGTCGCTGGCGCTGGAACTCATGCAGTGCGCTGAGGCGACGTGCATCGTCAGCGGCTGGTGCTGGAAGCATCAGTGGCTCGACGGGTAGTGCG
This sequence comes from Viscum album, assembly GCA_963277665.1. Classification (NCBI taxonomy): domain Eukaryota; kingdom Viridiplantae; phylum Streptophyta; class Magnoliopsida; order Santalales; family Viscaceae; genus Viscum; species Viscum album. The sequence continues at coordinate 1,523,480,162 of OY728133.1, read as the reverse complement.
ACTGCCGGTGCCACTGCTGACAAAGGTCCCTGCACCGAGGAATCGTCGCTCGGTGGGTTTTCGTCACGCTCGACTCTCGGAACCCTAGCTGGCTTCCGTCGTGGGGCCATCCTGAAAAGGAAACAGTTGTTCCACGGTCAGAACAGTATACCTGGTGAGCTGATACAAAGTAATCACAATGAAAACTTGAAACACTCATGCAATCAATGTTTTCGTGCATTAAGTCGGAAATCAGAAGCCAGGGTCCTGGTGTATGGATACGTCGGCCGCCGCACCAACATTGGACTCCCTGGACTGATAACCAAACTCAATATGTTAAACATTATTGCTTCACAGAGAAAAGATCAGAGTTTGCGGTAGAACCGAACTACTCGGATACCAATTTGTCACGACCCGTCCTCAGGGCCCATGCCGTGACTACCCCAAACCCGCCTTCCATAGGCCGGGGCCTGGCGACTACCACCAAGGCGTAAATCCCGGTAAAAAGGGAAGGCATTTACTTTTTAATGTAAACAAGAACCACAACGTAAGCAAGCGAAAAAGTAAACACTAAGTAAAAACTGAGTACAACTGAAAGTGAGGAAAGAAAGTGGGCCAGTATACAAACCCAAACTGAAAGTAAAGTACAACTCGAAAAGGAAAATAGAAACTGAAAAGTAAAAGCAGCTACGCCATGTCGTCCACTAGAAATCCCACCTGAAGGGTGGGTACAGATAGCTCCACAGCTCCTCGGGTCCCGTCGTCCGCTCCGAGTACGTCCCGCCCAGTGGTCCACCTCTAGGTATCGTCCTGCTCTGCAAGCCTCAAACACAATCAACGATGTCCGTCGTCTGCAACCAACACAATATAGTGCGGGCATAGCCCGTGCACGGGTGAGTATAAGCTAATTAGTAGGGACCCCGAGACCCCTGAATGACTCCCAAAATCCACAAAGGACAATTCAAAAAGGAAAGATACAATCACGAAGTAACAACCGACACTGCTTAGGTATATGCCCATACATATACCTAAGTCATCAATTCCAATACGCTTCAACCTCCGAGCCCAAGTACAACCCAGTCCACACAGGAAAGTATACGTATTCCACACAGGAAAGAAAAACGTAATCCACATAGGATAGCACAACACAATCCACACAAGAAAGAAAAAAGGATTTAGCTCACACATGTATACTTCTTCGAAAGAAGATCGAGATGATCACTGATCCATCTAAGTCGTCGGACCCACAAAGGATCGATAGGTACTAACCCCCGCAAAGACCCACACAGGATCGGACCCACACAGGATCTGTAGGGGCTGGCTCACACAGAACCGTGGAGCGCTGACCCACACAGGATCGGACCCACACAAGATCGATAGCACTGATCCACATAGGATCATTGAGTGCTGTAGTCATCGTCGTCGAATCCACTGAGGATCTCTGCACAGTCGTCATCGCAGCCACAGTAGCAGTCGCAGACAACACTAGGGTTCCCGCACACAGCAAGCTCATTCGGGAGGGTCCGCTCCACGAGCCGAGAGGCTGATACATCAACTGTCACATAGTCCAGAGTTGATGTATCCAAAAGTTCCGTATCGTCATCAGGAACTCAACGCAACAGACGGCACGTCAATCGGATGCCCGGTCTGAGAGTTATTGGCTTTTTCGTCCTAGGGGCCCGGTTGGTTTTTAAAGTAAAACCAACCTGACCGTACTCCACCTACGTACAAACCTCGAGAAGAGTATGCCAAATTATCTGTCTCACTATGAGGAACTCAACAAAGTTGACGGCACGTCAATCAGACGTCTGTAGCTCATGATATGAGCGTTTCCGATTCGAGGGCCCGGTTGGTTTCGTGTACGAACCAACCCGACCGAACTCAAAGTATTCCAAAACCTTGAGTGCGATATACCGAAACGACCGTCCCGATCCACGGATCGCATCTCCGCTGATGGCGCATCGTTTGGAGGTCCGTAGACCGAGTTATGTGCATTTGAACCCATACAGTCCGATATCGGGGGTGTCTGGCCCGGGCCAACCCGGCCCGAGTCCCTCCGGTTGGCCTGAACCGGGTCGACCCGCCCCGGATAGGATCGACCCGGCCCGGCCCGGCCCTAGCACGGCCTGGCCTGGCAGACCGGCCAGGCGCTGGTCTAGCTAAACGCAGCGCGCCCAGCGCGCTGCCAGCTCGGCCTTCGGCCGAGCTGTTGGAAAAACGGGGGGCGCCTTCCCCCCTTGTGTAACCCCCCCCCAAATTATGGGTGGATGTTTGAACCAGCCGGGGGAATTTAATTCCTCCGGCCCCTTCCCTTTCCGGCCGGCCCGACCTGGCCGGCCGGCTCCTTCTCAACGGGACCGGCAATGGCCGGTCCCCTTCCGACTCCGACACCGGCGGCCTAGCTGGCCGCCAGTCACCTTGCTCCACCGCGGCCCGGAACCGGCCGCGGCTCTTGTCGTCTGGCGCGGTGCGACGACACCGCGCCCCTCCACCGCGGCCCCACTCCGGCCGCGGCATCTTTGGTTTTATTCGACACGGCGCGACGACGTCGCGTCCTTGAATTTATTTCCACGGCGCGGCACCACGGTGTCGCGTAATACTTTCCGTGTAATTCCCGCGTGGTGCGACGACACCACGCCATTCCGTTCCATCCACAAATAATCAAACATGAACATAGGAGGGGCGTTCGGCCGTGTTTGTGCGGTCCGGCCCCCTCTCGTTATACGATAACATTTAGTCGATTAACCACAAAGTTCGACATGCTAGAATCATGAACATAAATAATTTAATAAAATAACAATAATCCCCTACCTCGGTTCAGGAACGGTGTTCTTCAACGACCCACGGAAGATGAGCGTCGCGGAGGTCAGGCGTCGCGGGGAAACAACGTCAACGTCGCGAAGAGAGGATTCGATGTCGTTGACGGTGATTTCGTCGCGGAAAACCGTCACGGAAGAGACGACATGGAAGAAGAACGTCGCGTCGCGGATATGGCGTCGCGGAAGAACCATGTTCTTCGGCGGAGAAGTTCTTCGTTGAAGAACGGTGTTCTTCGCGTTCTTCATCGAGGAAGAAGGTGTTCCTTAGATTTTTCTCCAAAAATATCTCAAACAACCCAACACCAACACCTAATAAAATAAGATCTAAACTTTTTTTATTAACACAACAAATCATTTGAAATTCAATTGTTTGAATTTCAAAAACATACATGTAACTCACCAAATTAATTACAACAAGTTGTCAAATATTAATGAAGGTGAGTTAATGGGGAGTTAGGAATGTGAGGGGTTAAGAGGGGTTAGGGAGTTAGGGAAAATTTGAAAAGGTCGGGGGTTCGTGTGGGCCCCACCCTTTTCATTATCCACATATGGGAAGTTGGGTGGATGTGGGCCCCACCACCAACTTCCCATGGGAGAAACTAACCACCTTGAAAAATAAATAAAATTGATTTAACAATTTTATTTACTTTTTTGATTAAACCCCATTAATTAACTTCTTCTCCCGCACAAACGTAACTATGGTAAAGGTTCCCTTAAGCGATTATCAGCATTGCGTGTTCATCGGTGCCATCTGATTTCAATTTCGAGCACCGGTTCAAAAGATAGGAAAACCCGCTAGTTCGTTCACTGAACGTACCCGAGCCAAACTTCGGAAGTTGATTCCGGGCACACCGGGCCTCAGAATCAGGTTCCGTCAGAAACTGCATTCTTGTAAAATTCCAAAGAAAATTAAGAAAAAATTTCCCTTGAATTTTACGTGTCTTTACAGAATTCTCCATTGATTTCCTATATAAACCCACCGAATACCAAATTTCTCTTTACTAAAAAAAATACCCACATCACATCCTTATTATATAATACACTTTGTAAATACCTCTAAAGGTGACCTAATCTCTCAAGAAGCTCCTCCTAAGCATTTTGAGTCACACAATCATGTAAGAGTTTTTTTTAGTTCTACTCTTATTCAAGTATCTTATTTATTTTATACCCTTTTTCTCTAATTTCTAATATTGTAATATGACCTTCCATATCACTTTTACTTACCCTATGATTCCTATATTTTGAGAAAACCCCATTTCCCTCATCAATAACTTAAATGAACATTTATATGGCTACATTATGCTTCCAAAACACTATCTCTATTTTCCATGCCAAACAATTGTCATGTAAATACATGTACTCATTTCCTATCAATGGTGTTTACCTTTATGTACATCTAGTTATTTTATTAGATACTTATATGTATGTATTCCAAACTTTTTAATTTTGGAATAAAAAATTATTATGAATGAATCCATGTTGTATGATCTATATGAAAAAATTTAGTATGAGAATGAAATAAAAGTGATGGGTGCATCTAGAATTATATAGTGCTTTAACGCATTCAGTAATGTTTGGTCTCAAGATACAAATTGTTTGTACATGGAGTAAAAATTAATCATTTAAAGTAAATTTTCCCTCATGATATTATAATAGTTATCCTTGAATTATGTTTTTGAGGTAGAGTTTTAATGTTTTCTACATTTTCCGTGTTTCCTTTATGTTGTCATGCCATATCATGTATTTTTGTTCATTTTTATAATTCTTAATCATTTTCTTCCCCATTTTTATGAATATTGTTTGAAATTTGTTACTCTCTTAATGTTATACCATGATTATTCTCTTAAATAGATTTATAGCTCCCCCAATTATAATGTTTGTCCCCAGGTTATCCCATACAGTTCCAGGTGCGATCATTTTAATGAAGTTTCCAATAAAGATTTTGTTTTTCTTTTTTTTAATTTTTATGTAATATACCTAATTAAAAAATACAGTATATATTAAATATTCCGGGTAGTATTATATGTATTATTATGTAGTAAATCATGAATTAATGTTTATTGAAGTGAAATGCTTTCATACAATAATCCTTCTATTACTGGTCATTATATGAAACAAGAACCTCATAAAAGTGGGAAAGTGAGTTTGGATGTGATTTGGGTAGATATTTACTAAGCTGAGTTTCTCAATTTATGTGATTAAATCATGATAGATGGTTCCCATTTATAATGGTAGGGAAACCCCTGAAAATATTCTTAGCTTTAAAATAATATAATGTTGTAGTAATGACAATGTGGGAACAAAAAAGACCCATTTAGATTGTATTGGGAGTTTATATATTAATAAACTTTACCAATTTGAAATATATAATGTTTTTGTGAAATTAGAATCAATATCCCGTAGTTTTAACCCTTTTAAACCCATTTTAACCATTATTGTGGCAACTAATCCTTTTAGAAAGGTAACATTTTTAAGGAAAACATTAAACTACCCTTATAAAATTTTGTGAAAATTATGATTTGAAATAAGAAATATATTTTTTCATATACAATTTATATGGGTTTTAGAAATTAATACAAATATACTTACACATGGCACATAAAACACATTTAAGAAACTTAATATTCCATAACAGTAATGAAATTATTTCAATTTATTTTCTAGTATCAACCATCAGATGAATTTTATTTATTTTATTATGTATATTATTTACATATTTTCTTAAAATCCTCTATAAATAGTGAATATTTTTAATTTATTAAGAAAAAATTCAGCACACACATAAAAAATGTTTTCTAAAAAATATTTCATTTTCCATGAAAATGACATTATCATTATTCTTAAGAAATAAATAGAAAATACAAGAAAGATAATTCCCTTTTTACTTGTATAAACTATATTATTCTATTGTTTTAGTACTCAAAATTGATATTTATACTTTTAAATATATATATATATATAAATAACATAATATTATTAAATAAAAAAATTTGCAATTAATTTATTTATTATACTACTATTTCATATAATTCGTTAAAAATTTCATGGAAATAGATAATAAATTTTATTAATAATTACATCATTTTTTTAAAATTGGATGTTAATATTATTCTATATAAGTACTAAATTAAACAAAAATGAATAATTAAACTAAATATTTCAAAAATAGTTTCGTCATAATTATTGTTTTTTACATAAGATAATATAATATTTTAAAATACTAACAAATTTTATAAATTTCATTTATCTATCTAATAATTTATTTCATTTTATATTTTAGTACACCATTATTCACATATATTTAGTATTTCATGAATCACAAGTCATCAAATAAATCAAAATTATTAGAAATATAATATTACAAAATATTAGGGTGTTACATTAAATAAGAACAATTAAAATATTTTATAATTTTATATTTGAATCAAAAAAATTCAAAATATTAAAAATTTTATGGTTTAAAAAGATAAAATGAATTAAATAAATAATTTTATGTTAAAATATGTACTTCCTAAAAAATATTGAAAAAAGGAAACCAAATGATAAATTGTTAAACACATAAAACACATTTTATGCCATGATTTTGTTATATAAATTATTTATTCATTTCTATAAAAAATGTTGTAATAAAAAATAACATATTTTCAATGTCTGTTTTCCAATATTTACTTTGAATTTCACTTTTCGAAAAAACATAAAAAAAAATTATTGGAATATGATTTTTATATGATGATTCCAAAAGTTATGTCAAATTTATTAAAATAAATTTAGAGAATATAAAACTATAATATTTATATATTGATAATAAAATTTTTATTATATCAATTAAGATAAAAAAACCTAATAATAAATTAAATATCTTTTAGAGATAAATAAAAATGTATTCAATGTGAAATTAATGATAAAAATAACCAAAAGGGAGAGTATGTAGCCTAAAATGATCTATCAGGCCACGATAATTGATCTCCATCATTCAAATTAATTAATCCCTCATCAAAAATAAAATAAAAAATTTAAAACTACAACTAAGGATTCCAAAACATCCATTATGGTTAAAGTGGTGAATCCAAATTCCCAGAAGTCAATTTTACAGGTGAATATAGAGTCCAAATACAGATACTAATATGAGATTAATACTTTTCTATCCATGTAATATGTCCCATAAATAAATCTAGATAATCAATAGATGAATTAAAAGGTCCTACCCAACATCACATGACAAACTATTGCATGCGAAATTTTAATTGTGAATACACCCAATGGAAGGTAAATATGGGTGATTCTCATGAAAACATATATATCATAATGGAGATTCCCAAATAATGATGACCATGACGAAAAAGTTTCACATTATCGACGAGTTATCCTTCATCCATCTATTATCTATAGAATATTTTTCATCATTGTTATCTTTTCAGAAGATTTTTCATTTCCCAAAAAATATTGATAACCAAAAAACAATGTGATGGGACTCCACCCCCTCGTATATAGAACCTATGAACCCAATATGATAGAGGAAGAAAAATTCCAAAAATAATAAGATTACCAACTAATTAAAATCATTTAGGTAAGAACATGAACCCTTGATATAGAACACTAAACACTGAATAAACAAATTATTAAAAGAAGAAAATTATAAAAACCACAAAAATAAATAATTTTTTTATATTAAAAGTAGACTAACATGGTTAAAAATCACTTAAAACTATGTATATAGATTGACACTAATGGGCTTACCAAAGCATTTATACCATCCTTAAAATTTTAGCTCCTCATTAGATGGTTTTTATGGAAATAAATCACCATCAATGATCCCATGTGATTTTATTGGATCTACACTAGTAATAAAAGATAGTTTAACTAAACAAAATTGGTTGATATGAATGAAAAAAAAACATAATTAGAAACAAAAAAAATACAATCACTCTACAAAATATTTTTCACGCAAAATTTTTAAATACAATACAATGGAAATTCCAAACTAATCTTACAAAAACATTTCTTGGATCTACTTCCAAAAATAAATTCACATGGGTTAAAAAACTATTTCATCTCCAAAACATTTTTTAACTACTAACATTGTGTGAACATAACATGGTAAAGAATGTATTGCACATCCCTCTAAAAGGATACAATATGTGGCATCCTTCCATAAAGGAATACGAGTCACATTCACCCCATAATTCAATTAGATAAAATTTATTAGGTAGAATTTAGTCAAAAGTATGAATACCAAGAATAAGAGAAAAAATTACAAAATAATGAATCAAGTACTAAAAATTGTAATATAGGGAAGAAATTGTATGGAAGGGGAATATATGATTCCAGAATTGGATGGTGACACAATACTAGATGAAAATAACGATTTGAGTGTGATAAAATAAAAATAAAAAAATAGATTAAAATACAATTGAACCACTCAAAATAAATTATAGAAGAACCATTATATATTTGAGGAATAATCATCACTACTATTAAAAATAGTACCCTTAATGCTTGTTCTCTTTATATTGCTCCCAAAAATATTTATACACATACAAAAAATATTTTTAACAATTTGATATACAATTTTTATGGTATCTAATATTTATATTTAAATCATTATTTCATTGTGAATACTACTTATTATATTTTTTATGATTCCTATTCATAAGGTCACTATTCAAATTCCCTTATAATTATTCAAATTGAAAAATATTATTAAAATTCTTATATGATCAAAAATATTTCTAAAAATAAAACTTATTTATATAAAATACAATTCAATGAATTTTCTATCATATTTACCTATAAATTATTAATAAAATTATCCTTTTATTTCCAATGTTTGGTTTTTATTTTCAATGTGTTTTCCCTCCAATAGAATTTCTAAAACACCACAAACCACTCAAAATATGAATTTTAGTAATTTATTTTAAAAATTGTTGTCACCACCTTAAACTAATATGGTTCTTATTTCATTTATTCATACTTAATTTATATTGTAATATTATGAAATAATATCACACTTATGTTTTTACATAGTGAATATAATAATAAGCTATTGTATTTTAGTGAATGCAAATAACAATGAAATAAATATTTTTTGTGTAAAATTAATTCTATAAAAACATGTGATGTTATCTTCATCCCTATGAAAAAATTTATTCTTGAAATTTAAATTCAAACACAATGATGAAAATATTCTTGGGTTTTTTTCCTTATTAAATCATTTGTTTACAATGTTTTCCCTTTCATACTTATGGTTTTCCCAAATTACCCTGATGTGGTGCGTTATCTTATATCACTATATGTTTTCTCCATGATCCATATTCTTAAAAGGGTACTCCTCAAAATATATATAATGCTAAAATTAACCTTCTCATGATTAAATATATATATGGTATCTAGTATTGAATTCCTAAGAAAGGATAAGTAAATCATATTATATAATATTTAAAAGTGATTTGGATGTTTCAGTCCATTTTCCACAACACTAAAGTGATCAAGAATCTTTATGGGGTTATTAATACCACATTTTTTAGGTTGTATTTTTTGTTAATAAAAGGGTGTATTTAATGTTAATATTTTTCAGAAGTATAATAATTTAGTATTAATGATTGGAAGTCAATTTTTGGAGAACCCAAGAATTATGAAGAAGAACTTCCCATGCCAAAGTAGTATTCTATAAAATTGGTTGAATCCTTTAATATTGTATATTGAGGGTACTTTTCCAAATTCATGTTTCAAAAGAAAATATGGGAATGATGTTATCTGTTGCTAATGGATATTGAAATAAATTTATTGATTCTAGGAAAAATAGTTTTTGAGGAGTTATGGTGTTCTATCCTTATAGAGAAAAAGATTATATTGAAATATATTCGGATCAATATTATGGAAGATAGAATTGTATTTCATGCTTGATAAATCATTAAGAAATAATTCTAGGTTTTTTTGGCATTTTTCATAATGTTCAATGACATTATTTAATTTCACTTGGAGGGTTCACATTGTCTACAACATTAAAAAATGTGAATATTTTGAAAATGGTAATTTTCATAATGAAATGTTTGGATGAAGGCATAAAATATCCTTATTATTGTATAAATAATTAGGATAAATTGATATTTAAAGTCCATGGTAATGATATTTATATTTTTCAAGAATATATTTTTTAAGGAGGAATATTGGTTGGACTATAATGTTTCATACTTGTTAATTGGAAAGTATATTGTGGGGATACATAAAAAAATTGGGCATTAAATTTTAAAAACTAGTCTAGATAAACCCCACACATGTTGTAATAGGCACAACCACATGTGAGATATAGCATGGAAATATAGAGTGGTGGATGGAGGAGTGTATATGCATAATTACCAAAGGGGTTGATCAAGGGGGATCACATGAGAATTGGTGGGAATATAAAAACCTATGTTTTCTTGGAGGGACCATACTATGGTTTAGTTTAGACTAATAATAGATCAATGTGTGAAGGTTTTTTAGGTGCAGACATATGTGATGTCTTAAGAGGCAGATGGAATCTGAATTATTATTATGTGTATAGTGAAAAAGCACCAAACTAATGTTCCATTATCCAAGAAAAAAACTATTCCCATGTTAAAAATATTTGTATATAATGAATTCCACTATATGTGACCAATATATTCTATATGATCCAGGATTTCATTCATATTAAACCTTTAGTTACCCTTACATAGATCTAACCTAACACCAGTACCCTCATGCTACAATGAAGCTAAATTTTTGTAGGATCCATATCAAAACTCTTTACAATCAAATTCCTCTATCTCCTATGACCATTAAGTCAATATAAAATTAATGGATAATGAAACAATGATACCATGAAAATAAATGCATGAAAAATTATATATTCATAAAAAATGATCATCCTTGTATGTTCAATTAATATGAAATTAAAATTAAATAAAGCTAAAAATGAAGACTATGCATGGTTGAGGATGGTGAAAATGATCATTTTTTATATCCAAATTATAATTAACCTATGAAAGAAAAATTCAGTTATATGAATATTCTATTACTGTTGGAATCATTGAAAAATAATAAAGAAACCTTCATAACATCTAAAATACTAAAAGATTCAAAAATATTTATATTGATCCATGATGTGTAATTTTAATAGGATATATTCATGAGGGTAATTGGTGAAATTAATGGGACAATCAGTGGTTTCTCATTAATAAATACCCAGGGTCTAAGATGAGACCCACTACTGAATTTATGATGAGAGCCCTTTTTTCAATGAAAAAATAATCATCTTGTTGTGCCCTTGAATATCTTATTACCGAAATATGTTACATCAATCACTCTTTTTCTTGGAGAAATGATTCAAAAATATTTGTTGATTTAAAAAATAAGGAACCTTGTACTTAATATATTGTTTAAATAATACATGTTATCCACAATATAACCTAGTTATGTAATGAAAAAAGAATTATTTTTTCCCTAAAGAGTAATATTTCATAAATTTAATGTTAAATATCTTGAAATTGTTTTTCTTAAAGGAGTATATACCATTTAATATATTCACATAAAGAAAAAATTGATTTTTGACCCTATGATTTATTTTGTAGGAGATATATTTGATTTAGTATTTTTTGTACCCAAATTTACCATACAGGTATAAGTGGTCATTGTAGTACATAAAGGGATCAAATCCACAAGGACTGAAGAAGAAACCAATAAATAATATGATTTTACGGAGGATTGGATATGAAGTGTCCAACAATGGTGTTGATTATAATTGAGAACTAATTATTTAATTTAAATAAAAAAAATTACTTAATATAAAATTTCTAATGATGGTGAGTTGATCCTAGGTTATTATTAGGAAGAGAATATATGTAATTATTTTCGTAATGAATTTTAGTTCACTAGTTCAATAGGTATCCTTTTAATTAGACAAGTCACCAAAATAATTCACCAAATTTAATAAAAAAAAGTTTTTGTTTTAATATATAATAAACATATAGGATCGGTTTCATGATTACTAAATGGAATTGGATTGTACTAGAAATAAAAATGTCTTGTCGTTGAAGTCATCAAATACGATAAAGAAAAGCAGTCAAAGAAAAGAACTCTAAAAACATAAAAATAAAATAATAATTCAATAATATAAATAAAAAATCTAATATATCCCCACGAAACTCTATTAAATAAAACTAAAAAAGGTTCACCATTCCATTGATGAAAATATCTCAGTGGAAGGTGGAATTATATTTAAAGAAGTGGGATTGAAGAATAAAAACATTAAAACAATGAAAATCCACCATTTTGTGAGTAATTTCACAATATTTTGTGTAAATAAATTATAACATTGATTTAACAGTATTAATTTGTTAAAAAATAGGATAAAATAATTTAAGAATAAGATCAAATTTTACTAGTAAACTAATATGATAAAAACAATTACATGGAAATAGTGATGGTGCAATTAAAAAATTAAAGCGTAAAAATAAAATTGAAAGAAAAATCGGATTCAACAATTTCATCACCATTACCACCTTGAATAGTAAAATGATAATCATAAGGTCAATCCCCAATCAATCAATTTCTTCGCCATAAATTATGAGATTCAAAAGGATAGTGAGATAAAAAAAAGGAAATTGGACTCTTTTAATGTGGACAAGGAAATTCTCCCAAATTCAACCCCTTTTGGTGTTCAAATATGGAATTTAGTATTAATGAATAATTTATTGTTATAGATGATAACTATTTTTTACATGTTTTCTCTAATATATTTAAAATCTCCCTGCCAATTTAATCAACTATCCTCTTTTTATGATGAAATTTGTTTGTTAACTGTATGGGCCTCTAAATCTGGCCCATAAATTAGATGTCAACTTAGGATCCATGGATCTCTTTGAAATAATCAGAATTAGATCCATCCACAGTTTAACTAAATGATACCCTTAATTTTACATTTCTATAGTTCAAATTTTATTTTCCTTGAAATTTATTTTTGGGATCCAATTTTACTTGATGTGTATAAGGCCCGTTATTATTTTTCGAGAAATATATGCGTAAATTTACAAAAACATTCATCTTACATTGTGATTAATCAATTAAACAAATAAGATAAAATTTTCCAATGGAAGTGACCAATAATATTCCAAAATAATAAATTCAGAATATAAAAATAATGAATTAAAAAAGAAGATGATTTACTGGGACAAAATTTACACTATAAAGATGAATTTCACAATGACATGAAATGATGTTCAGTTTGTAAATGCACTAATATTGGTGCTTATCTAAATTTGAGAAAAATAATATCATAATATAATCAATTAATATTATCCTTTTATATTGTATAATCACACCACAAACATGATTCTTGGTATTTTTGAACAAAAACTATCTCAAAAATTGGAAAATTGAATTTCGTTTCCCAAAAAAAACTTAAAAAAAAATTCTAAGAAATAGAAATCATTCCCAATAATCATGAAAAATATAAAAATAATATCAAAAATGTTCTCCTCATAGTCATATCCTAATCAAAAACACATTCCTTTGTTAGAATTGATCACCACATTTCATCCAGTTTCAAGTAATCATAATGATTTATTATGTGTCTCAAAATACATAGGGCCCATTTTCTTGTTCAAGGGGAATCAAATAGAAGCATCATATGGGAATCGATTCAAACCTTAAGAGGAGTATCCCTTTTTTTATTTTGTTTTTTGTTTTTTTTATTTTTTAACAATAATTGAGATGGAAAAAATATCTCTGGGAAAGAAAATAATAGACTCGTGATCCACAAGTGCCGGATGCCAGAAATATTTTCAATTACATGATCTAAAATAGATATGTTATGCCTAACTCTGGGGAAGAAAAATATGGATCCATGATCCCAATGTGTATAAAGACACACATTTAGACAAAAAATTACTCAATGTTGTCATTATTTTTATAATTTGTATACGAAAACTAAACTATGAGTGACCAAAAACCCTATTCTATGATGAAAGCAACCTATGAAATAAAACATACACAAAAAATACATTTTACGTACATTGTTTCATTTTAATTTTTGATGATGAAAATGTAAAATCTGAGAAATCACATCAGATAACTACACTTTTCAAAAATTATTCTCATGAACATAAACATGCATTAAAATTTATTATCAAGTCATTCACAATAATTTTAAAATTAGTTTCCGTGTTTCAAAATGTACAATACTCCATGAAAGGATAATTAATTTAAATTATCATTGAATGTAAATTATATCATAAAAGATGAATTTGTTTCATAAAATCATTTATTTTTACTCCATCCCCATTATAGAATGACACTACCCTTTGTGTCGAATGGTATTATAAGAGAGAGATTAAGTAGACTTGTTTGGGATAATAGATGTATGGGTTTGAACATTACAATAAATGAATTTTATTCGAAAATAAAAATATCATTAAACTACTAAATCTAATGAACAAGAGGAATTATGTCACATTATAAACCCCAAGGGGTATCCCTTTATAAAAAACAAAATAAAATAAAAACATTCAAAAATCAAGAATTCCTCCAGAAAATTGCTCATTTTAATGTCAGTAGATTTACATGAACACCCCAACATAGATAGTACCATAATTCATCACATTAAGGATTTCATTTTTCAACACCACTACAAGATTAAAATTTAATCTTTGCGGTTGTATGGGAGTTTCAGAATCTGATTCAAGAACAATCCTCTATGTCCCAATGAATGGGTCACCCCCATGAATACTGAAAATGATCTATCCAATTTCTTTTTCAATATTTCATAATACATCAAGTAGAATTTTCTTACCATTAGTTTTTAGAGTGGATTAAATAAAAATTTAATTTTTTTACTATCCCCTATGAATGAATACACAAAAGATAGAAGATTGAAATTTAATTAGAAATCATATTGTATAATAATAACATAATTAATCCAAGACCTTTAATTTTACTTAATTTTAGATTCCAAATTTTTCAACACAAGTACATCCTTTTTAATAGACGCGTGAACTTCAAAATTAGACATATTATTTTCATAAATCCGTCTAGAAGAAATGTTTATTATTTTACCAAACTTTATAGTGATCATTGATATTGAAAATTCACTATTTGAGCCATCTAAAATAGAATCAATCCATGGATATAAGTTTCCCTCATGTGAATAAAAAAATTTAATTCATTTTGACTAAGACATCCATCATCAATAAGATGATCATTTTAAAGTTCATTTTCAAAATTAATTATCAAATTAACATTATGGAATTCCTTATCATTACAACTATGAGTGGTTAGATTATAGATGTTGAGATCAAGGCTCATGTTTTCAAATGTTATTATCACATTCCCATTCCTAACACATATGACTAATTATATTGTTGATAAAAAGATATGACCAGTTATTATGGGGGTTTTCTCCCTAAGGCCAAATCTTGGGTGATTTTCAAGGATAATGAAACCAGCAGGGTATATAAAATTTTCAACTTTCACTAAAACATTCTTAATGTAAAACATTAAAATTATTACAATATGATCAACTAGTTGGGGAGTGATAGGAGTGGGTTATAGATCCTGAAGGTTGAACTAATAATACACTATATAAGTAATTAGGTTCAAATTATCTCCAAGATCACATAAGGCCTTAATATTGTTTCCTCTCTAAGTTAAACAGTGTTGTATATACAACCTGGGTCCCTCAACATAGGTGTCATGGTTTGTTGGATAGCGTTACTCACATTAAAATCCTAACATTATTTGTTTTTGAATTAAAACACCCTTTTAATGTAAACAAATCGTTAAGGTACTTAGAGTGTGCATGTATTTTTTTATTGCATCAAGAATGTGTATGTTCAACTTGAAAACTGAGAATATTTCACAAAATGTTTCATTTTTTTCAGTCTTGTATTTTCCTTCCCAACATTATAGGAATAGAGAATGTTATAGGACTTTTTTGGTAGGTTTTGGTTCCTCAAAATTATCAACAGTATTTTTAGATTCAATGAATTTTTCATCATTATTTTTATGATAGATTGATGCATTATAAGTATTGGAAATTGTTGTTTCATTTTTTATGGTATCATACTCCTTGAAATAGTCACCACATTGATTTGTTCTTGAGAGGTTTATGTTTAACTAGATTCTCCCATCATGTTTGGGCGATGAACAAATTATGTTGACAAAGGTGAATTTCCAATTTTTAGTAAATCAAATTCATATTTATGTGATGAGACTTTTGGGTTCCTTTTTTATATTTTCTTTCACAATTGATCAAGGATTTATTGAGGTAGAGATCAATTAGGGGAATATGATTGTTGGTTTACCCCAAGATAATTCCATGGATATTGGATGGAATATTGATTAGGTTTCTTTTTAGGTTTTTCAAATTAGGGTGGTGGATGTTGGTGTTGGACTGGTTTCAGTTTAAAATAGTTATGTGTTTTAAAATAGTGTTGAGTGTAGGGGTTGATACATTGTTGTTTTGTTGGTCATTGATTTTAATTACAATGTAAGGTTGTATGATAATTGTACCATGTATTGAATTTGTTTTGGTGTTGTGGATTTTTACCATTAAAATCATTAACCTCTACATATGGTCCGCCTAAAATAACCACCTTGATAGATGTGAAGTTGGGAAGTTTTTAGTATTATGGTGATGATTTTTACAAATTGTGCAAATAGGATCAACTATTTGGGTTTCACGGACCTTACTAACATTGATATCCTCAACATTTCTAGAGAGTGCATCATGTTTTTATATAATATTTTATCCTTATTAATGATATTTCATTCCCCCATATTTTTGTGGCTTAACATTATAAGGTGTTATTCTCTATGATTGGTTCAGTTCAGAAATAATTTTTAAATACATGTAAGCATCGTTTGGAGGTTTTTTGGAATGTTTCATTTCTGATTTTTTCAATTAACTATTTGTTACCTTTCCCTAACCCTTCATAAAAAAATTTCACTTATTTTGGGTTTGGAAATCATGGTAAAATATTAAATGTTTCTTCAAACAATTCCTATGTTTTATAGAATGTTTAACACTCTTTTTAAAAGATATTATGGATTATTTTTTATAATGAACTGTTTTGTGATGAGGGAAGTATTTTTTGTTGAATTCTCATTGAAGATGGTCCCATGAGTGAATGGATGATGGATTCAAGTATTATAATTGGTTTTTTGACCAATCCTTTAGAGAAAAATAGAAGGGTTTCATTTTAGTTGATTCAATTTTATTTTTAGGGAACATGGTTTCAATAGTTTTATTAAATTAATTAATATGATAGTAAGACATCTTAGACTCCATACCCTAAATGGTTGGAAGGTGGTTAGGACATGGTGTTTAAAAACATATTGCGAATATCCTATGGTATCATGCCTAAGGAAAGAGGGTATATTGGTCCATGAAGGTGTGAGTTAGTCATTAGTGGTCTGGTTAATAGTATTACATAAGTTTTGGTCTTCCACCTTTGGATTTACATTTGGTTTCCATCCTAGTTTTATGAGTTGGTTTCATTGAATAACCTCCATCTGATTGGGATCAATGATTGAATCCAAAAAAATTAGTAATGTTATGATCTAATGAAAAGATACCCCTATGTTTACTTAACTCCCCAACCCCATATGTATCCACCCTATCTAGACGATTTGAATGGCCACAAGTATAGGCAGACATATGCTAGGAAAAGAAGAAAAGAAAAGAAAGTGTAAAACATAAGAGAAATGGTATATGAAAAGTGAAATGGGGGAGAATAGAATGTGTTTCTATGGTGACTTAATTGGGAACCCAGAAATGATGCCAAAATTTGGTTGTGTCCAAACTTTCCATAAAATAATAAGTAGTCTTTGTAGTATATGCAGAGATTGAATGCACAAGGAACAAAGAAGAAACCTATAGACACTAATATTTTATGGAAGATTCAAAATGAAGTGGCTATATTGGGTGTCAATTATAATTGAAGAAATAAAGATTATATTTATAGAAAAATCTCAAAAACACATAATTACATCATCTAAAACAATTAATGATTATTAGTTGATCCTAGGTTGTTGTTGGGAATATAATGGATGTAATTGATTTCTTAAGGATTTTTTGTTCACTGGTTTTAGAACAATCTATTCAATGAGTCAACTCCCCAACATTATTCATTTATTTAATCCATACATAATTATGATTATAATCACTAATTTAATTAGAGTATCACATTAATTATCACTCAATGTATATTTATCATACTAGTACAAAAAATGTATAGTCCTCAAATTTGGTGATGACGAAGAATAAAATAATCAATGAATGGAAATTTCACACCATATAAATAATTTTGAGAATTTAAGAACATAAAATAACAACAAATATAGTCCCAATAAACTCCACCAAATGAAACAACAAAATTTATATCCTTACATTGATGTAAAGCACTCAATGAAGGTGGAAGTCGACATAAAAAAGTGGGATTAAAGAACAAAAACATTGAAATAATAAACACTCCACCATTAGGTGAGGAATTTCAAAACAATTTGTATGAATAAATTCACAACATGATTGAACAATATCAACATGTTATGAAATTTTATAAAATAAGTGATGAATAAGAATAACTTTTATTAAGAAACTAATATGATTGAAAATAATTACATGGAAAAAATGAAGTTGTGATTACAAAATTAAAGCATAAAATAACAATTGAAAGAAAAAAAGGATTATCCAATTATATCACCATAAAAAATAAATAGACAAATAATTAGAATAGGGTAAATCCTACCTCAATAAATTATTTAATTATTAATTATTAGAGTGAAAATTATGGTGATAGAAAAAAGTAAATTGGAGTCTTTTAATGTTGACCAGGAAATTCACCAAGATTCACACCTCTTTTTGAAGTAAAACTATGGAATTTAATAGGACCAAATATATTATGTTAATAGCTATGAAATATATTATTCTATATTTCATCTAATTTTAATCTAAATTTCATTATCATTGGATTAACCATTCAAATGTTTTGATGAAATTGGCGGGATGACTTTATGGGCCTTCAAATATGGCTCACAAATTAAATGTCAACTTGGTATCGTGAGAAATACTTTAAAATAATAGAATTATATCTATCAAATGTTTAATTAAATCATCACCAGGATTTTATATTTCTAATGAAAAAATCTTAGTTTCATTGGGCTTGATTTGTGGCCTCCACTTTTACTTGATGGGCGGAAGGCCCAATATGCTTTGTCTATAAATTTCTCCATTAAATGAAAAAAATATCAACCGTACATTATGATTAATCCATTTATCCTAAATGATAAAATGTTCCAAAAAAATTGATAAATTATATTTTAAAATATCAAATTCATAAAATCAAAAAAAAATCAACAAGTAGATGACTAATTGAAACCAAATTTACACATTAAGCATGAATTCCCCAATTATGTGAAATGAAGTTGAATTTATGAAATACACTAAATTCATCCCACCAATTTCATCAAATATGATCTTGTTAACAAGATATAGGAAATTGAAAACTCAATTTGATCAAAAACTATATAATATTGTGAGTATTCGGCATAAAATATTTTATTATATCATAGAAGATTAAAGAACATCAAGGAATCCTATATGAATTATGCAAGAGAATAAAAAGAAAATTTATTATAGTCGATTTGAGGTTCATGTCAACAAATACGATCTTGTTCAAAGAGGTACATAAAGAATATATTGTACAAATGGACAACAAGACAACTCGTACATTATGACTAGTCGGTACTAGGATAACGAGTTAAAGGACATACCCTTCTCTTACTTTCACAGATTAAAAAAACAAACTAATGTGTTCATGGGATTGACCCCACCATAACCCATGGTAGTCGTCATTCTTAGGGATTTAAACCTCATGATCAATAATTTGTTCTCTTGTTCTACTTTTTAGTTTCGCGTATATATTTTCTATAACTAAGGATAAAATAAAAAATAGATAAATAAAAATCCATTAACTCAAAAATAGAGGATGTAAAATATATTATGAAAAATTTAATTGTCCTTCCAATACTTATTAACTCACACCTTAGTGTAGTCAAATACCATTGTGATCCATTTTAATTGGTGCCAAAGTTACTAGCTGAAACACTTTTAGATTATATTTTTTAAATTCTTTTTTATTCTTCTAAAATGAAAATGGAATGTAGTCTTAGAAGAATTATATCAACTTCTTATTATAATTTCTGATCATACAATAGTTTGGATAATTTTAGGAAGAAAGGGTTTAAAAATAATAATAAATTATCAACCTTATAAAAAGATTAAATGAAGACATTTTCCTGGGATTTGAATCTATAAGGATATTATATGAAAAGATGAATATGATTTGGTTGTCTGAAAACTACCAAGGAATTGAAAACAATTTCTACCATAGATTTTGATTAAGAGGTATCATGTTTTTTTTAATACAT
This sequence comes from Viscum album, assembly GCA_963277665.1. Taxonomy (NCBI): domain Eukaryota; kingdom Viridiplantae; phylum Streptophyta; class Magnoliopsida; order Santalales; family Viscaceae; genus Viscum; species Viscum album. Next base: position 1,523,459,919 of record OY728133.1, on the reverse strand, counting down.
TCAAATATAATAATGTAAAATATGTGGTAATGATTATATTATAAATCTACATGATTTCTTTTCAGAAGAACATCACCTATGTTGAATATGAAGCTGAAAAAATAGATAAAGAAATAGAACAAAAGGTGATGATCTTTGCACATCTCACAAAACAACGTCATTCTAAAATTATAAGAATCTATGTGATTTAATTTACATGATCTATATTAGGGGTTGATTTAATTGAGTAAATCCTAATGATACATCATGATATTGAGATCCTAGAAAAATAGTTCCATGAACTAAATGAAAAGAAAAAGGCAATCATTGATGTAGAAATGTATGATGATGATATTGGAAATATCATGAAATACGCTATTGAAAAACTGAATATTGGATAGATTTAAAAACAAATACTTAACACGAAATTATTTGAGATTAATGTTAGAATTATGAATCTGGATATACACGAATCCATGTGGTCACAATAAGTTAAAAGGAAATATGATTCCACACGAACTAAAATGGAGGAATATATGGATGAAATACATCAATTTGGTTGAATGGACATTTTTACATAATATATTGATCAATATATATCAGAAAAAGTGATATCATTAAATCCATGTTTGTAAATAATTATTTTTCTAAATACATTTCTACAAACACTAAATATTTTTAGAAAACATCCTTAAAAACTAGGATTATTAAAAATAGTTTAGAAACCCACCATTAAATCCATGGTGTATTTAAGTAAGTGTATTAAAATATGTTCCCCAAAAAGGTCCAATTTTGTAAATGGGAAGGAATTAAAGTAGCACACATTAAATATTTGATATATTTGTTAACGAATAAAATTATCACAATTTGTGGGGTATTTCTAGTACTACAACATGTTTATGTATAATGTTTTAGGTTATTGGTGTAATATGTAAAAAAGTGACATTTAATGAAATCTAAACACAATGGGGGAAAACTATAGTGTATAAAGACCACACGATAAATAAAAAATTCATTCAATTGTAAAAAACATGGTGGTTTATGGGGTATTTTTAACAGAAGTTATCAAGGTAAAAAATTGAAAATAAAAGTCATTCAAGGATGAAAAAAATAAGTTAGAAGAAAAGAACACTATAAGTAAAGAATAGTGATAATTTTTTATTATTAAAAAATAATGAAAAATTTTAAAGAAAAAATATTTCCATCATGGTCATGAGGAAGGATGTTAAGTTATGAATGGATAGTAAGATAAAGAAAAATACGATCCATAAACATATAGGAAGTATGAATAGAGTGTAACACCAAATGGAAGAAGCTACTTATTTTTTTCATGGGTGGATACATCTAATATTTTTTAAAAAATTCATGGAATAAAATTTTATTGTTTTAATACTAAACAAAAAAGTAATTAATCAATCCAAGAAATAAATAAGAGTATTGGTATGGTAGAGTACATTCATAGGTTTTTATGGGGAACAACCATGAAGGAGGTACATATTCCCAATGATTTCATTGTTATTTAGATATATGACCTAGATAGTTCATGAAAAAATAATTAAGGATAAGAGAATAATAAATCCAAATCAATGATTGATATTTGACATGAAGAAATAAAATTTTGTGAGGGGTTTTCAACAAATGATGATATAAATTTTATAATGCATTGTGTGGTATGATCAAACAAGATGGTTATATTGAAATGACTATAAATTAATTACATGTGATTAAGAAGTGATCTTGACAAATATTAAAATTTTACCACTTGATATTTGTGCATTGATATCTTATAATAAGATTAATATTCTATAGAAGGAGAAAAATAACATTGAAGTGGACATAAAATATTCTCATGGTGGAGAAGAAATTATCATCTTTTTTACTCACAGTAAGGATAAAATGAGGATCCAACATATTATATAAATCTACATTGTTATATTTTAACCATTTATGTAATTAAAGATGATGATGTTAGTCAAAAATATATCCAAAAGGATAGTAAGATCAAATAAATGTTAATGATATGTAATAGTTCTACCATGGAATGATTTTCAAATTTTAATATTAAATAATATTTGAATAATATAACTAGCATGATGATGTTTGGAAGGAATTAATCCATGTAGGTGGATATTCTTGTGAAGCTGTAATAATATATAATTAATGGACATTGATATATGGAAGGTTCTTATGAGTTCATTAATAAATTTTCTTGTCTTGAGGTTCTCTTATAATTAAATAATTATACCTAAATTAATGGGTGGAAATGAATTTACTTAATGATAAGAAAATGGGATGGTCTTTTTTTTCAATGGCTATATAAAATAAAACATTCTAGTTTTAAAAGAATGTTTTTATCTGTATTATAGATGTTGAATATAATTTATTATTATCATTCATAGAATTATTTACATCAATTATAACAAACATGTTTTAACTAGAATACATGTGAATTGATTCTCAGCCAATAAATTAGGAAATGATATTAAGTATATTTAGGTATCATTTTATGTTTTTTTTGAAATATATGATTTTGTATTCTAACTCAAACCCACATATTTTATACCCCAAGAAATGATTATATAGATCTTAAGCGGGATAAATTATAGAACATTTCATAAAATAAAATAATACCATCCTCTCTTCACGAATTTATTTTATTCTTTTCAATAAGGGGTTAAAATGAAAAAGAGAATATAAATGTAAAAGGTAGTGAGAATAAGAAAATCATATGTGAAAATTCGATGATTAAATTGAGAAAGAATTTACTGATATTATTAATAAACAAAAAAGGGGATGTTTATGAAACCATTATATGTGTGTTGTATTTTATTCATGTACACTGAGTAAATTATTTCAATATTTTATATAATAATTACAATAGAGTATCAGTTATTGGAAGTTGGCTTTCAAAATCCTAAGTAGATTGAATCAGAAATATAGAATAAAAGTAAATATTCTTTGAAAATTACTTGAATCCTTGAATCCTAGATTCTAGGGGTTCATGTCTTAATTCATGTGAAAAATGGAAATATATGAAATATATTATTATTTTTCCAATGGATATTCTTGGAAATAGATTCATCATTGTAAAATTTGTATTTTAAGGATTTGAGGTGTTCCTTTCTTATGATGAAAAATAATTTTTTAAAAATATTATTGGATGAATATTGCATATGATAGGATTAAATTCCATTGTTAGTAATGCATTTCTGAATTGTTATCACATTTCATGATGATTTATTAATGTTCAATGATAATTATTCGTTGTTTACATCACATGAAAATTATGAAGGCCATTGGAATATTAAATTTGAATGAGAAATGTTTAGATTAATGTATGAAATATTCATATTTTTACATAAATAATTTAGTTAATAGGAAATATAATGGCCATTTAAAATATATTTATATTTTTCACGAAGAAAATTTTGAGAAATTCAATTTGGTGGGCTTGGATTTTTTCATACATGGTAATTACAATGTATAAAGTGGGTATTAACAAAATAAAGTAACCATTCAAGTTGGATGGCTAGGCTAGATCAATATCACGCATGCATAAGTCAGATTAGTCATATAGAATATCCATCAATACAAGCCAGTATGGAGGCATGAATAGTGGGATTTAAAAACACTAGTATGGATTATATAGGGAGATCTCTAAGATTTGATGAGTTCATAGAACATATAGGGTACTTAGGGGACCATGATATTTTTTTCATATGACTGGGTGATAGACATGTGTGTAATGTTGTTTCAGTTTTTGACCAAACTATCTGTGTGAGGGGTGTATGTAATAATAATTAATATTAAGAAAACCGTGAAAATGAGTTAGACCAATACAGGATTGGTCGAGCACATACATTTTTCTCATGTTAGAAATAAATGTATATAACATACGGTACACAGTTTGATCTATCTACACTATCTGATCACTATATTCATTTGTCTCTAACCCTTAGTTACCCTTATTTGGATTAAATAATACATTGGTACCCTTAATATGTCGCAAATCCTCCTTTTACACATGATCTATATGTGAAATCTTGAAAAATGACATCCTCTATCATTAGAAAACATCAATCAGAGATCAAAAAAATTGATCTGAAGATAACCAGAACACGAACTGACATGAATGAATGATTTTTTCCATGAAACTGATCATTTTATGATATTCCATTTCCATGAATTGATAATGAATTTTTTTTATTGAAAATAAGTATCCATGGTTGATTTTGACGCAAATGATCCTTTTTATATGCTTGTGGGAATTATTTATTGAAATAAGAAGTTTATTATATGAAGATGAGATGAATATTGTTGTCATTACAAGTAAATATGAGAATCCAAGTAAAGATTATAAATATGAAATATTTTTTGAAATTAATTTCAAACAACATTGTGAAATTGGATTCAAATATATTCATGAGGATACATGAGGCAAGATAAACCATATAAGAGATTCAGTGATTCCTAATCTAAAAAAATCATAGGACTAAGCTGAGGAAAACTACTATAACCTTGAAGAGATCCCATTTTTTTTCTAAAAAACATGAAATTAATTTGAACCTTCATATATCCAATTATAGGATGATTTAGTCCCATGTACACTCTTAATTGAAGAAAATATCCACAAAAAAAACTATTTAGTTTTCTAATATAAGACTTTGTAGTTAGTTTTGTGTATATAAAACAAGAAGGTATCTATGTGATAACCTAGATACTTAAAAGAATATTTTACGATGTTATGAAAATAATAATATTTTTAAATGATAAGGATCAACATGTCATGATTATTTTTCATGATGGAGTCTATCCTATGTTTTGTACCCCAAAGAAGGAAAATTTGTAGTATGGAACAATGATTTAAAAGAAGAAATTTTATGAGTCAATAGGTAGATTTAATACATAATATTTGGTAATTTTTTATATATTTTGGGGAGAGTGAGTGAAGAATCATTGTTTCACAACAATAATATTTCTTATGAATCGAAGAAGAAGGAGAAAAAAAATTATATTGGTAGTGGAATACCCAATTTGTTCAATCAATGGCTAATGTTCTAAGTACCAGCATAAAATATAATTTCATATTTTGGGAGTCATAAAATCATTAATTAAAACTATTTATTTTCTAAAATATAAGAATAAGATAAATTCTTATACTCGATGACATACTTAAGTTAATGAATGCTGACAATATTCATAGTGGTACAAGGCTAATATACTGTACAAAAGGGACTATAAGACCACTTCTTCATTATACCAGGTTGGAGACAAAATGATGAGTTCAAGGACATACACATTCTCAAGAATTCATTCATAATAAGAAGGAAGATATGTATGCATGGAATACAAATGATATACACTATGGATGTAGTAATCTATAGAGAGGTCAACCTCAAAAAAGATCCTGATGTTATCTTATAATAATTTTAAACTCCATATCTCTTATTACACTAAAAAATGATAAAGTAATAATAATGGAAAATATAATCACTGAAGAGGTGAGGTTGAAACAAATGTTTTAAATTTTTTAATAATATGTCCCACACTAATTCCCACCATATATCAATGTGGTCACATACGTATGTATTCCCTTTTAGCAGAAAATATACCTTTGGATTAACATTCCACTATTCAAAAAAATCACACACATCCATAAATATATTAAAAAGAAATTTTTTATTTAACACATAAATTAAGATTTTATCTTTGATTATAATAACAAAACATCTTAAATATTATACATATATTATGAATTGTTGAATTAAATTGAAATTATATATCTTATCAATGATAGGTTCTTTTCTTGAAATATTTTTTTCTCCAACATTGTCCTATTAAGTGGGTGGTATACACATCTCTGCATTGTGGTGTTTTTGAAGATCTATATGAATGCTTCTGTGAAATATATTATTATACGAGAATAAAATAATATGAAAATGTTGATCAAATCATCTATTGAATTACATTTAATGGGATTTTAGATTATATTATAGTGGTTTAACAACCCTCTTATATTGAACATCCATATTAGGATGATATGTTGTACTAATGTTCAAAATTATGTTCAATTATTTCTAAGGAATCCTGCAATTTTTTAATCCTTATATAAAAGTTAGATACATTTAATAGTTTTTTAAATTTATACTCATGAAATATCTTATATATATCATGAAAAATTGATCTTGTGAGAGTCATTATATATAGAAATGATGTGAGTAGTCATTTAACACCTATCTTACATAAACCATTGAGTATTTAATCCATCAGATATCTTTAAAAGTCTAGTTATAAACTCGTTGGTGATATTACATTATTTAATTATTGGTATGTACAATGATCACATGATTATAATAGAACATTATAGATATCCCAAAAAATTTGGGAATACAAAACTTCTTGATACAGATTCAATAATATCCATTTTTATGTTTTCCATCCACATATAATCTCAAAAATCAATGTATATTTGTTTAATTTAAATGGTTATAGTGAAATTTCAGGTATGATCAGTACATAATACATCATCAAATATTTTTGGAAATGGTGGTAAACACAATAATGTTCCATATATTACAAATTTTTTATTCACTATTAAACTATGATGTTTTATAATTACTAATTTCTCACACATTATTTTATATCCCTAAATAATCCCTTTGTGAAAAAATACTATATAAGATAGTTGGGTGAGAAATCATTTATAAAAGATAGTATATCATAAATTTTTTTATGATTAACATATGTATCATTTTAATATCTAATAAGATTAAATCTTTTATAATGCTTATCACTGATAAGGTTAGATGATTTGTTCCACTTAGAGGTTCCACAACATTTTACGTCATTACAATATAGTAGTGCATTGATCATTCATTGTCTTTTATCAACTATATTAATAAACCTTTGTGTTTGTTGAGATCTTGTTATTTGAATATATATATATATATTCTTATATTATTATTAGTTTATCTATCAATCATATCCCCATATAAATAATACATTAAATCATCATTCAAATATTATCAATGAAAACTCTATATTATATGGTAGGTGAATTTATAATTGACCCTTAATTGTACGGAGGAATATGTTATCACATTATAATTTTTCATGAGTACATACCCCATGACCATCATTGATAGAATAATTATATTAAAAAACACTTCTTAGATAGAGGGTAAAAATAATAGAGGTACAGTAGTTGGTGTCTTTTTCAACTAATTGATACTGTGATTACATTCATATATCCAAAAAAATCATACTTCTCTCTCTGTTAATTTAGTAAGTGGATTTTACATTCATGATAAGTTCCTCCAAAACTATTGATATCATCTAGATAGTTTGAGAAAACAATGGATATCTGTCATAGATATCAATTTAACCATTATTAAAATGCATTTACATTTAAAGGATCAATATATGTCCCACTTTTGTTATTATATTTCGCTAAAATGTATTTTCCTCCATCCATAATTCACATTGGTTGTATATTTTCTACAACTTATACACCTTCCATGTATTTAATTTCATGGTCAAATTCATCACCAATATCTTTTTTTATTTTCAAATATATTAGAATATACATGATAATGTCAACCATACAAAAATCAAATAAACATCAAGAGGCAATATTTTTCATATCCATAAATTTTTTTATTGAATTATTGGATACAAATTGAATCTATATTAACTCATATAGTTTATATCCTTTTCAAAAGGAATAATTTATAATATCCTTATATTTAACCATTAATTAATGAAATCCAAATTAATGATTCACCTATGAGAATTTCTATGACCCAAATAGTTTTATTAAAAGGTCAAAAATCTATGATAATTGGTACTTATTCTCTATCATGATCTCCTTAAGAGCATGATAATAATTTTCAAAACACTTTAAACTATTATTAATTTTAAAAAATAGGGATAGGGTATCCCATTCTTAATTAATGAGGTGTAAGATACGCTAAATTTTAGCTTATTATAATTAATTCTAACATTATTCTTGTTCAATGGGAGTTATTATCTTGGGAATATAGGATATATATAGTTCTTTAGGTATAATTTCTACTAAGATCCCAAAACATTAATTAGAATGAATACTATATAACCCTTTCTAGGAATACATATTCATATTAATTGAGAATGGGATGTATAAATGGGTGGTCCATTACCTTAGATGAATCATTTAAACAAGATATAATATATCATAAGGAAAAATATCCATAAATAAGAAGAATCCACCATAAGATAAAAATATATCGCATTACAATATTATATACTTGGTGGAAATTTTTTGATATGGAATGTGATTTCTATAAACTCTATACGGATATTGGCTTCATATAAGGTCAGTTAATCCATTTATAATATGATTTAAATTTTTACTAAAGGAAGAATAAATAGATTTTGTAGATGACACTTCCATTATATGTTAATTAGGGAAGTGTTTTTTATTGATTTTGAATAATTATATAGACCGTTAAGGACATAATATAATTCATTTATCCCCCATTCTTATGTTATTCCTTGAAACCATATATTTGGAACCAATTTTGAATAATTATATAAAATGATGTTTAACGTTATGCATTGACATTATCGGTGTATACGATCATTGATGTTTAATCATTAGACCATGTGTGGAGGATTGATTGGAAAATTTATTTCATTCATTATATTAGTTGTCTTAATATTGTACCTTTTGAATTATTTTTCATGTTTTCCTCTATTTTTTATATTTTAGGTATTTCTATGTTCTATTGGGGATGTTCCCATTAGTCTTATTTTAAAACATTTGATCTGCAGGTAGTAAAAAATTATTTCCACCGAGAACATTTTTAGAGTATCCAATATAATTAAACATAATTAATATCATCTTATCATTAGATCCTAAAGGCCATTGATAAATAACAATATTTACATCCACCCGAAGGGCACATCAAATTATTTCATCATAACTATAAACTTATGTAATTTCTAAGTCATTTTTCATTTTTTTTAATATAGAAAATAATATTTCACACATAATTTAAATGTTGAAAAAATGATATAATATTACTCTAAAATCCTTATTATTTTTTCTTAATAAGTAACAATTGATTCATCCTAACCTTGTTTGAGGCCATCAAATTACCTGTCTATTGTAATATAGTAAGTGGAAGTAAAATAATTTTTGATAAATAATATCTTTATGTCTTCCCATTTGATATATACGATATATTTTCTATTTATTTTTATTCAAGATAATTGAACACCAAATATTGAATTCTCCCATTAATATATATATACATCCATGATCATTTTTCCTTTCACACAACATTAGAAGAAAAAAATAACATTTCAATGTAATTTGTCTATTGATTCATATTTAATAGATTGAAAGATCAATAAAAATAAGAAGATCATTTTCCAATAAACAACTCAATTACAAGCTTTAAATTCCTTATATATGATGGAAAATCCACATAATTTAATTTTATTTCATAAAACTAGTCAATTAGACATGTTCCATCCAAATTATTTTGTCAATATATCCCATCGTATTAGGCCTCTAGTTGGGAAATTATTACAATCTGCAATAGAAATGTTTATGCCATGTTTCATTTCATTTTTAATAATTTAATAAATCATTAAAAAATTTATAGATTATAATAATATAATTGATAAGAATATTAATTGAATTTTCATTATTTAAAAATAAATCTCATAACTTATTTGTAAATACTACATGGTGAATTTTTAGGTTTTAAAAAAGTATATTTAAAAATTATTTCTATAATGGTCATGAATCTAATCATAAAAATGACTATAAAAATATCTTATATTACATATGATGTCCTATATATCATAATATTTTTTAAAACATTTTTTTATTACCCCAGAATTCTAATATATGATTTTTATCAAATAAGTCAATGTCTTCAATTGCATGATCTACATGAAATAGTAAACTACATGGAATCCATGATAGGATTAGATAATAAAAAGCAATCCATTTAATTACTTCGAATGAATAGTAGTATCATATTTTTGAAATATTTATATAATGAAAATAATAGATACTTTTAACATGATAATATTTAATAGGTAAATTTTAAACAACTAGGGAAATAATTTCAAATTGAAATGTTTATTTTTATAATATTTTTGTTACAGTTCAAGAAAATGTATATAATATAATTTTATAATAATAATAATTATTAATAATATAACTAATATGTGTCCAATTAATTAATTATTATTTGATAGGAAATAAGAATAATTAATACTGAACATTTTTAAAAGTTATTTTCTAATATGAATAGGCCTCTAATATAATATATAATTTTAATTATATATTTTAAAATAAAATTTTAGAATTTTCATTTGTAAAAATTAAAAATTTTTTATATTAATAATAATAAATTAATCTTAATATTATTTTTTCTAATTTTCTAAAATAATTTTTTAAGTGAATAGTTCAAAATAACATTTTTCATAATACGATAGCTTTCATTGAATCAATTAGATATAAACACATCCTTTAACATAGAAAAAAATTTTAGTGACGGAAAAAAAATATGATGATATATTTTAAAATAATATTTTTTTATTACAACCTTATATTTTGAAATTTTAGAATATAAGTAATATTTTCTAAAAAGAAATTATTATTTTTATTTATTTTTGAAAATAATATTTTATATATTTTATAATTTAAATTTACTGAAATTGATTAAAAATATTAATCGTTTTATAAAAATTATCTAATAAGAACTGAATTAGTTTTAGGTATAATGATTTAGTTAACTTAAATAAAAAGTAGTTACAATGTTAAGAGATAAAATGGTAAAAGTACTAATTCATATAGAAAATGGATTAAATCATTATAATAATCTACATAGAATTGAATTAATGATATTTTTCTTGAAGTGATACCTTCACCATTCCATTATTTGTCAATTTTCTACCCACATGACATGATTATCATGTGCTCCCATTATTATAAGATGTTTTTTTGAAATAAAATGTCTTTCTCACCACTTACAAAAGAGGCATCACACCACCCCTTTAATGCCCTCCAAAAAATCATTCTAATCTTGAAACCCCATATTAATTCTATATCCTATAGTAAAATTGTACACTCTTGAGATTTTGGATACATAATAGTATCTTCTCCTACCCATTTCAAAAGATCTTATTAGGAAATTTGATATTTCCCAACATGAGTAATCATGTTTACTTCATTCGTTTATATTTAATTTTTTTAATTTTATTTTTTTAATAAATATTTAATAAAATGTGTATCTATTATATGGTAAATTTCATTTTTCTATGGTAAGAATAATTAATCTATATTTACCTTATCTAATATGAAAAAAAATACTGTAATTCATGTGTTGTGAAGACTACCAATGTCACGACCCGTCCTCGGGGCTCGTGCCGTGACTACCCCAAACCCGCCTTCCATTGGCCAGGGGCTGGCGACTAGCACCAAGGCGTAAAATCCCGGTAAAAGGGAAGGCATTGCCTTTGGAAAGTAAACAAGCACTACAGAGAAAGAAAGCGGAGAAAGTAAACACTAAGTAAAAGATGGTACAATAGTAAGTGTGGAAAAGTAAAGGGGGCTGGAAATACAAGCCCAACTGTAAAGTACAACTGAAAGGGGAAAAACAGCAACTGAAAAGTGAAGCCGCAACGTCGAGTCATCCTCTGGAAGTACCACCTGAAGGGTGGGTATAGAAGCCTCCACTGCTCCTCGGGTCCAGCCGACCGCTCCGAGTACGTCCCGCCTAGTGGTCTACCTCCAGGTACCGTCCTGCTCCGCAAGCCTCCCCCATGATCAGCGCTTTCCATCGTCTGAAACCAACACAACATAGTGCGGGCATAGCCCGTGAAGGGGTGAGTATAAGATACTCAGTAGGGACCCCAAGACCCCAAAGGTCTCCCAGAATCCAAAAAGGATAAACCACAAATGAAAGATACAATCACGAAGTAACATCCGACACTGCTTAGGTATATGCCCAGACATATACCTAAGTCATCAATTCTGGATCGGCTCCAACATCTGAGCTCAAGTACAACCCAGTCCACAGAGGAAATAAAAACATAAAATCTTCACAGGATAGCTCAACACAATCCACAAAGGAAAGTAAAACATAAATCCAGACAGGATAGATCAACACAATCCACAAAGGAAACGAAAATCGACACAGGATAGCCCAACACAATCCACAAAGGAAAGTAAAACAGAGTTTCATCTCACACAGGTATACTTCATCAAATGACGATAGAGATGATCACTGATCCATCTAAGTCATCGGACCCACGAAGGATCGATAGGTACTAACCCCCGCAATGAACCACAAAGGTCTGACCCACAAAGGATCGATAGGTAACTAACCCCCACAAAGACCCACATAGGATCGGGCCCACACAGGACCTGTAGGCGCTGGATCACACAGAACCGCTGAGCACTGACCCACACAGGATCAGACCCACACATGATTGGTAGCACTGACCCACAAAGGATCGTTGAGTGCTGTATTCGTCACCATCGAATCCACTGAGGATCTCTGCACAGTCATCGTCATCACAGTTGCAGTCGCAGTCAGCTCTAGGGTTCCCGCACAAAGCATGCTCGTTCGGGAGGGTCCGCTCCATGAGCCGAGAGGCTGATACATCAACTGACACATTGTCCAGATTTGATGTATCCAAAAGATCTGTATCGTCAACAGTAACTCAACGTCGCAGACGGCGCATCAATCGGACACCCGGTCTGAGAGTTATTGGCTTTTTCGTCCCAGGGGCCTGGTTGGTTTTTAAGGCAAAACCAACCTGACCGTACTCCACCGGCATCCAAGCCTCGGGCGGAGTATGCCAAAATATCCGTCTCACATAGAGTAAAACAACAAACTCAACGACACGTCGATCAGACTTCCGAAGATCAAGATATGAGCGTTTCTGCTCCGAAGGCCCGGTTGGTTTCGTGTACGAACCCACCTGGACTAACCCAAAGTATTCCGAAACCTTTAGTGCAATATACCGAAACGACCATCTCAATCCAAGGATCTCATCTCCACTGACGGTGCATCGTTCGGAGGCCTGTAACTCATGTTATGGGCAAAAGACCGAAATGGTCTGAAGACGGGGGGTCTGGGCCCGAACCGACCCGGCCCTACCCCCCCTGGGTCGGCCCAAACCGGGTCGACCCGACCCAGGTCTGGGCCAGACCCGGTTCGGCGCGGCCCGGTCCAGCCAGGGTGCGACCTGGACAGTCGGGCCGGCCCGGCTCAGCTCGGCCGAGTGGCCGAACGAAGGAGCCGCGGGGCGCTGCCCCCGCAGGAAGAGGGTGCAGCAGCCTCGCGTGGGGGCGCGCTGGATTTAGTGGAAGCGGCTTTTACCGCGTCTCGGGCGTGTGACCCGGACTCGCGCGGCCACGGGTCCGCTGGCCGCCGCCGCCACGGTTTCAGCCGCGGCGGCCCTGTCCGGAGGCGCGCCAGGGGCGCCGCCGCGCCGGTGACTCGCGCCGCCGGTGGCTTCCGCGGGCCACCGGAGTTGCTCCGGTGGTCTGTTTTCCTTCCTGTTTGCGCCGAAGCACTTCCCGGGTCCCGTTCTTCACTGCGAAAACAACGGATCGACCCTGCAGCATGTTTTGTCGTCACCCGCCAATCCGCGCACCAACGAAGAACTGCAGAGGGTAGTCTGGCCGTGTTTGTTTGGCCTGCACCCTCCACGTTAGATGATAACAGTTGCGAGAAATTATCAACACATAGAGAACATATAGAAAACAATTTTAATAAATTAAAATTGTTCTTATGAAAACGGGTTCTTTGTTTTGAACGGAAACATCCACGGTGTAAAATCATTCCCAATAAAACCCCTACCTTGTCAAGTTGTCGCACGCGCGTTCTTCGCGGAATTGATCGTCGTGGAAGGAGGGGATCATCGTGTCGTCGCTGTATCCGGCGTTGTGTCAACGAACTCCAAGGACCAAGAAACAACAGATTTAATTAATAATAATTAAATCCATATTTTTGTTTTAATATACAATGTAAATTTAAAAAAAAGAGCGCAACCCCCTACCTTGTCGCTGCCGATCGAAGGTTCTCACGGGGTTGGATTGTCGCGGAAGAACGTTGCGGAAGAAGAATTGCCGGCGTCGCGGAACTTGGCATCGCATCATCGATTTTCCAAGGGCTCAGCGTTCTTCGTGTTCCTCACATTCTTTGCGACGGAGGATGAAGAACTATTGGTTTCTGTCAAATCCTCTCAACGAACATTTTTCCAGAAGTCGTGCGTTGGTCTTATTTTATTATTACGCCAACAGATTGAAAACAGGTTAAGAAACGATTAAATTAATTCAATGAATAAAACCGCCCAATAAGATGGTGCATTAAGAAATTAAGAAAACGCGCCAGTTGACTTTCATAATGACGGGCTTTCGCAGGTGGATTACTTATCATAAAAGAAACGGTGGGGCTAATGCGGCCCCCACCTCACAAATATCCTACCAAGAGGGTAGGATATTTTTGGATATCACCCTATCCACATGAACTCAGATTAAGCAGCTTTAAGTGGCTTTAAGTTGCCTCCTTGTGGCTTAAGTGAAATAAAATAAAGTTTGTCATACAATCTATTTTATTTCTTAACTTTAAGCCCAGAAATTAAAAACCACACCCGAGAAAACGCAACTCCGGAAGAGGCGTTTCTAAGAAAATATCGGCGATGCGATTCCATCGGTGCCCTCAGAATTCGATTCTGAGAACCGGTTCAAAATTTAGAAAAACCCGCTCGTCCGTTCACTGAATGTACCCGATCCAAACTTCGGAAAATGATTCCGGACACACCGGGCCTCGGAATCAGGTGCCGTCAGAAACTGAGTTCTTTTAAATATCCAAAGAAAATTAATAAATAAATTTCCTTGAATTTTTCGGGTCTTTACCTCACTCCCACATCAGGGCTTTATGTCCTCATAAAGATACATCATAAACTAGGGAAACAAATGTGGGTAATGAGCATGCATCTGAGCCTCCCGCTCCCAAGTGCTCTCCTAGAGGTTCCCATGCTGCCATCTGATGCGTACTAGAGTAATCGATTGTCCATGTAGGACCCGCTCCTGTCGATCCTCAATCTCCACCGGGACCTCCGCAAAAGTCTCCCCATCATCCACGTATAGCTCCCCATGGTCAATGATGTGTGTCGGGTCGTGCACGTATCTCCTCAGCTGAGATACGTGGAAGACGTCGTGCACCCGGTGCAACTGAGGTGGTAGAGCCAGGCGATAAGCCATCTCGCCAATCCTGCTGAGGACCTGGAATGGTCCTATGAAGCGTGGAGACAACTTGCTGCCTCGGCCAAATCACTGTAATCCACGTTGAGGTGAGACATGCAAGAAGACGTGGTCACCATCCTCGAACTCTAGTGGCCTCCGCCTCCTATTAGCGTAAGACTTCTGCCGGCTCTGAGGTGTCCTCATCCGCTCTTGGATGACCTGGACCTTTTCTGTCGTGGCCCGAACCATCTCTGGTCCCACAAGTGCTGTCTCCCTAGGGTCTGTCTAGCACAAAGGAGATCTGCAAGGTCTGCCGTACAACGCCTCGTAAGGTGCCATCCCGATGGTGGAGTTGTAGCTGTTGTTGTACGCGAACTCCACCAAGGGTAGGTGGTCCTCCCAGCTGCAACCAAAGTCGAGGACACATGCGCGGAGCATGTCCTCAAGAGTCTGAATGGTCCTCTCCGTCTGACCATCCGTCTGAGGGTGAAAGGCGGTGCTCAGACGTAGCCGCGTCTCCAACGCCTACTACAACCCCTTCCAATGCCGGGAAGTAAAGTGATAATCTCGATCGGAGACGATAGATGATGGCACACCATGAAGCCGTACAATCTCCTGAATGTTGAGACGCCCCAAGCTCTCCACTGAGCCCTGCTCTCTGATGGGTAAGAAGTGAGCCGACTTGGTGAGTCGGTCGAAAATCACCCAGATGGAGTCGTGACCTCTGGAAGTGCATGGAAGTCCAGTTACGAAGTCCATAGATATGCCGTCCCACTTCCACTTCGGGACCTCCAAGGGCTGTACCAAGCCTGCTCGTACCTGGTGCTCTGCCTTCACCTGCTGGCACGTGAGGCATCGAGATACTAACTCTACCACAACCTTCTTCATGCCTGGCCATCAGTGCTGTCGTCTGAGGTCCTGGTACATCTTTTCCACTCCAGGATGTACCTCCAAAGGAGAAGTGTTAAACTCTCTCAGAACCTCCTCTCGTAAAGTGACTGGTACCATGGTACGTCCTCTGAAAAGGATGTCGTGCCCTGCTCCAAAGGAGAAGCCATCAGGTGCCTATCCTGAGGATATCTGTGCACGCCGCGTCTCATAGTCAGCGTCCCCATGCTGTGCCTCTCTGACCCGCTGTAGAAGTGGAGGAGAGACTGTGAGATACTGAAGGAAGGCTGCTCTGTCCCTATCCACGAAGGATATCTGCAAGGCGGCTAGCTACTCTGTCGCCTCCTCAAGTAGTTGAATGCACATCCTCCTGCTGAGGGCATCGGCTACTACGTTCCCCTTCCCAGGAGTATATACTATCTCAAAGTCATAGTTCTGGAGGAACTCGAGCCATCGCCGCTGTCTCAGGTTCAGGTCCTTCTGAGAGAATATGTACCTGAGACTTTGGTGGTCAGAAAAGACTGTAATGCGCTCACCCATTAGATAGTGCTGCCAAGTCTTCAGTGAAAAGACCACTGGTGCTAACTCCAGGTCATGTGTGGCATAGTTCTGCTCATGCGGCCTCAACTGATGTGATCCATA
Organism: Viscum album; assembly: GCA_963277665.1. NCBI lineage: Eukaryota > Viridiplantae > Streptophyta > Magnoliopsida > Santalales > Viscaceae > Viscum > Viscum album. The sequence goes on along the minus strand of OY728133.1, from coordinate 1,523,443,151 downwards.
GGCAATCACGGCCCGATCCTGCATCAGGACACACCCGAGTCTGGTCCCTGATGCATCGCAGTAGACTACGTATCCAACTCCCTCCTCAGGCAACCTCAAGATAGGTGTGCTGGTCAATCTCTGTCTCAGCTCCTGGAAGCTCTGCTGACATCTGTCTGACCACACAAAGGGTTTCCCCTTCTTTTTCAAAGCTGAGAGTGGTGCCTCAACTCTGGAGAAGTCTCGCACGAATCTCTGATAGTATCCAGCTAGTCCCAAGAAACTCCGCACCTCCGTCACGCTCCTGGGTGGCTCCCAAGCTAGCACTGCTTCGATCTTTGCAGGATCCACAGCAACTCCCGCCTCAGAGATGATGTGCCCCATGATGTGGAACTCATGTATCCAGAACTAACACTTCGAGAGCCTTCCATAAAGCTGGTGCTCTCGGAGTGTGTCTAGTACAACCCGTAAGTGGTAGGCGTGCTCCTCCTCAGTCGTCGAGTAAATAAAAATGTCGTCGATGAAGACCACGACAAATCGATCGACGTATGGCTGAAAGATCCTATTCATGTGGCCCATGAACACCGCTGGAGAATTGGTTACGCCGAATGGCATAACCAAGAACTCATAGTGGTCATACCGACATCTGAAGGCCGTCTTCTACACGTCCTGGTCTCGAACTCTAAGCTGATGATAGCCTGACCTAAGGTCTATCTTCGAGAACCACCGTGCTCCCTTGAGCTGATCGAAGAGGTCATCAATCCTCAGTAGCGGATACATGTTCCTCAATGTCACCTGGTACAGGCGACGATAATCGACACAAAGTCGCAAGCTCTCGTCCGCCTTCTTGGTGAACAAAATCGGGGAAGCCCAGGGTGAAACACGGGGTCGGATGAAACCCTTGCCCTGCAAGTCCTCCAACTGTACCCGTAGCTCTCGAAGCTCAGCGGGGGCCATCCGATATGCTGGAGTGGATATCGAGGGTTTTCCCGGGGTACAGATCAATATGGAATTCTACCTATCTACGAGGAGGTAGCCATGGAACGTCGTCGTGAATGACGTCCGCGTACTGATCCACCATTGCAGGAAAACTAGGACTCTGCACGTCAAAAGCTCCTAGGATGAGGCTAGCCAACTGATGAGTTATGGGATATCCTCTCCTCTTCGGAAGTCCATCCTGTGCTGCGAAGGCTCCCTTATCACTGGTGAAGGTGAACCTGCTCGCGTCGGTGCGTACACATCGCACCTTGAGCCTAATACAGTCAATCATTGCATGGACTGTAGATAACCAATCCATGCCCAAGATGACGTCGTAAGGCCTCGACGCTGCTACAAGAAGATCCCAGCCGAAGCTCTCGCCTCCTAGACTAAGCTCACAATGCTGGCACCAGTGCGTAATCATCGAGTCTGCTCCCGCATGAGTCTCTAGCCGTAAGGATCGAGCCAATGACTCTGTCGGAATCTCCGAGCTCCGAACAAGGGAAGCGGCTATGAAAGAGTGACTCGCTCCTGTGTCTATAAGAACTGCAGCAAGGGTGGAATAGACACAGATCATACCTCGAATAATCTCGGGAGCGTCGTGGTCGTAGGCCTCCGCTTCCTGGAGCAGTGCCTGTCTCTTCCCGCCAGCTACCTGTGGTCGGGGCGGGCCTCCTGGTGGTGGTGGTTGTAGAGCCTCAAAGCATCGCCCACCACCTTCTGCTCGGCCAGCTCCTCTGCCTCATCCGCCTCCTCCATGTGGACTGCCACGGTCGACCCTCTGCCTCTGCCTGGGTGGCCCCTCAACTGTCTGCTGCTCCTTGGCATGGTGGGTCGGGCAGTCACGAGCCATGTGACCCTGCCCGCCGCAAGTGTAGCACCGCCTGCCTCTCGAAAGACTGGCTCCGCGCGGTGTGCCCCGCACTCTTGAGCCAGTGTCCTTAGGCTACCTACGTGAGGGTCTGGTCTGCCTGGACACCTGAGTCATCCGTCGACTACCCGCTGTGGAAGACTCTGCTACGTGTAGCCCCGTTGTAGGTCTCGCCGCTGGAGAAGTCTCAGCAAGAAAGATCTTGATCGAAAGGGCTCACTCTATTACTCCTGCCTGGGTCGGGATGATGAGGGACATCAGCGATGCCATGATCCCATGTCTCAATCCCTGATCAATGGTCCGGTCCCAGAAGAACGGGTCCCGTACCATGTCGGTTGGGTAGCGCGAGAGATCAGTGAATCTCGCCGAGTACTGGGCGACCGTCAAGCTACCCTGCCGCAGCTGAAGAAGCTCCTGGATGCGCACCGCACGGAGGGTGGACGGAACGAACTCTGAATGGAAGAGGCCCTAAATGTCTGACCAGATGAGAGAGGCCTCCTCGTGCACCTGGAGCATCAAGCTCCACCATCGTATTGCTGCTTCGTGCAGTAGGCTCGCCGCGAGGATCACCATGAGGTCTGTTGGTGTCCTCACTAGCCTGAAAACTCGTACGACTGCCTCCAGCCAGTTATCGGCTGCCTGGGTGTCCGTCTCCCCACGGAACATAGGCGGTCGCTGGCGCTGAAACTCATGCAGATCTCCAAGGCGACGTACATCGTCAGCGGCGGGGGCTGGAAGCATCGGTGGCTCGGCTGGTAGAGGTATCGATGGTGCCTCTGCTGTCAAAGGGCCCTGTACCGAGGCCTCGTCGCTCGGCAGTCTGTCGTCACGTACAACTCTCGGAACCCTAAATGGCTGCCATCATGGGGCCATCCTGAAAAGAAATAGGCGCGCCACGGTCAAAACAGTATAACTGGTGAGCTAACACAATTAATCGCAAAGAAAACTTGAAACACACATGCAATCAATGTTTTCGTGCATTAAGTCGGAAATCAGAAGTCAGGGTCCTGGTGTACGGATACGTCGGCCTCCGCACCAACACTGGACTCCCTGGACTGATAACCACACCCAATACGCTAAACACTGTTGCATCACATAGAAGAAAGATCAGAGTCTTCGGTAGAACCGACCACCTCTGATACCAATTTTTCACGACCCATCCTCGGGGCCCGTGCCGTGACTACCCCAAGACCGCCTTCAATAGGCCAGGGTTTGGTGACTAGCACCAAGGCGTAAAATCCCAGTAAAAGCGAAGGCATTGCCTTTGTAATGTAAAAAATAACTACAGAGAAATCAAGAGGAAAAAGTAAACACTAAGTAAAAGCTGGTACAACAGTAAGTGCGGAAAAGTAAAGGGGGCCGGAAATACAAGCCCAACTGTATAGTACAACTGAAAGGGGAAAAACAGCAACTGAAAAGTAAGGACGCAACGTCGATCCATCCTCTGGAAGTCCCATATGAAGGGTGGGTACAAAAGCCTCCACTGCTCCTCGGGTCCAACCGACCGCTCCGAGTATGTCCCACCCAGTGGTCCACCTCCAGGTACCGTCCTGCTCCGCAAGCCTCCACCACAATCAGCGTTGTCCGTCGTCTGCAACCAACACAACGTAGTGCGGGCATAGCCCGTGCAGGGGTGAGTATAAGCTACTCAGTAGGGACCCCGAGACCCCCGAAGGTCTCCCAGAATCCACAATGGATAAACCACAATGGAAAGATACCATCACGAAGTAACATCCGACACTGCTTAGGTATATTCCCATACATATACCTAAGTCATCAATTCTCGCTCGGCTCCAACATCCGAGCTCAAGTACAACCCAGTCCACACAGGAAATCAAAACGTAAAATCCACACAGGATAGCTCAACACAATCCACAAAGGAAAGTAAAACGTAAATCCACACAGGATAGCTCAACAAAATCCACAAAGGAAAGTAAAATAGAGTTTCAACTCACACAGGTATACTTCTTCAAATGACGATAGAGATGATCACTGATCCATCTAAGTCATCGGACCCACGAAGGATCGACAGGTACTAACCCCCGCAATGACCCATAAAGGATTTGACCCACAAAGGATCGATAGGTAACTAACCCCCGCAAAGACCCACACAAGATCGGACCCACACAGAACCTGTAGGCGCTGGCTCACCCAGAACTGCTGAGCGCTGACCCACACAGGATCGGACCCACACATGATCGGTAGCACTGACCCACAAAGGATCGCTGAGTGGTGTAGTCGTCGCCGTCGAATCCACTGAGAATCTCTACACAGTCGTCGTCGTCACAGTAGCAGTCGCAACTAGCTCTAGGGTTCCCGCACACAACAAGCTCGTTCGGGCGGGTCCGCTCAACGAGCCGAGAGGCTGATACATCAACTGACACATAGTCCATAGATGATGTATCCAAAAGTTCTGTATCGTCAACAGAAACTCAACGTCATAGACGGCGCATCAACCGGACGCCCGGTTTGAGAGTTATTAGCTTTTTCGTCCCAGGGGCCCGGTTGGTTTTTAAGGAAAAACCAACCCGACCGTACTCCACCTGCGTCCAAACCTCGGACGGAGTATGCCAAAAGATCCGTCTCACTTAGAGGAAAACAATGAAGTCAACGACACATCGATCGGACGTCCGAAGCTCAAGATATGAGTGTTTCCGCTCCGAAGGCCCGGTTGGTTTCGTGTATGAACCCACCCGGCCAAACTCAAATTATTTCGAAACCTTGAGTGCAATATACCGAAACGACCATCTCGATCCAAGGATCGCATCGCCACTGACGGCGCGTCGTTCGGAGGCCCGTAGCTCATGTTACGGGCAAATGACCGAAACGGTCCGAAGACGGGGGGGTCTGGGCCCGGACCGACCCGGCCCGACCCCCCTGGGTCGGCGCGGCCCGGTCCGGCCAGGGTGCGACCTGGACGGTCAGGCCGGCCCGGCTCGACTCGGCCGAGTGGCCGAGCGAAGGATCCGCGGGGCGCTGCCCCCACGGGAAGATGGGGTCGCGGCCCCGTGTCGGGCCGCGCTTGAGTCAGCGGACGCGGATTTTGCCGCGTCCCATGCGTGTGAGACGGCCCCACGCGGCCTTGTCCGGCGGCGCTCCGGGGGCTCCGCCACCTCTGGCCGCCAGCGCTTCCGCGCCGGTGACCCGTGCCGCCAGTGGCTTCCGTGGCCCCCCGGAGTTGCTCTGGTGGTCTGGTTTCCTTCTCGTCTGCGCCGAAGCTGTTATTGGGTCCCGTTCTTCACTGCGCAAACAACGGATCATCCCTGCGGCATGTTTTTTCATCACCCGACAATCCGCGCACCAACAAAGAACTGCAGAGGGTAGTCGGGCCATGTTTGTTTGGCCCGCACCCTCCGTGTTAGATGATAAGAGTCGGGAGAAATTATCAACACATAGAGAACATATCAAAAACAATTTTAATAAATTAAAATTGTTCTTATGAAACCGGGTTCTTTGTTTTGAACAGAAACATCCATGGAGTAAACACATTCCCAACAAAACCCCTACTTCATCAAGTCATCGCACACACATTCTTCGCGGAATTTATCGTCGTGGAAGGAGGGGATCGTCATGTCGTCGCGGTATCCAGCGTTGCGTCGAAGAACTACTAGGACCAAGAAACAACAGATTTAATTAATAATAAATAAATCCATATTGTTGTTTTAATCTACAAATTAAATTTAAAAAAAAGAGTGCAACCCCCTACCTTTTCGCTGCCGATCGAAGGTTGTCGCGGGGTTGGATTGTCGCGGATGAACGTCGCGGAATAAGAATCACAGGCATCGCGGAACTTGGCATCGCGTCGTCGATTTTACGAGGGCTCGGCGTTCATCATGTTCTTCGTGTTCTTCGCTTTGTTCGCGTTCTTCACGAAGGAGGATGAAGAACTCTTGGTTTCTGTCAAATCCTTTCAACGAACATTTTTCCAAAAGTCCTGCATTGGTCTTATTTTATTATTACGCCAACGGATTGAAAACAGGTTAAGAAACGAGTAAAATAATTCATAGAATTAATTCAATGAATAAAACTGCCCAATTAATTGGTGCGTTAAGAAATTAAGAAAACGCGTCAATTGACTTTCATAATGACGGGTTTTCACGGGTGCATTACTTAGCGGAAAAGAAATGGTGGGGCTCGTGCGGACCCCATGTCACAAATATCCTACCAAGAGGGTAGGATATTTTTGGATAGCACCCTATCCGTATCAACTCAGCTTATGTAGCTTTAAGTGGCTCCAAGTGGCTTTCAAGTGGCTTAAGTGAAATAAAATAAAGTTTGTCGTACAATCTATTTTATTTCTTAACATTAAGCCCATAAATTAAAAACCACACCCGAGCAAACGCAACTCCGGAAGAGGCGTTTCTAAGAAAATACCGGCGCTGTGATTCCATCAGTGCCCTCAGAATTTGATTCTGAGCACCAGTTCAAAAGTTATAAAAACCCACTTGTCCGTTCACTGAACGTACCCGAGCCAAACTTCGGAAAATGATTCTGGGCACACCGGGTCTCGGAATCAGGTGCCGTCAGAAACTACATTCTTGTAAAAATCCAAAGAAAATTAAGAAAAAAATTTCCTTGATTTTTTCAGGTCTTTAAAACCAAATCCACGATGTAATGTGTTTTAATTTCCTTAACAACCATAATATTATTGTATAAAAGGAAAGTTTAAAAATTAATAATTATATTTGTTTGATTTTTATGATTATAAATAATTTAGCCATGTCATTTCTCTCTCCTATTCGATGGGAAACAAAATTTTCAACCTTGTGTATGTGTGGACTACAACATCAATGAAACAATTGATTTTGGATTTTTTTTTATTTTCATCAATTCCTTGAATAGTTGGATATAAGGTTGATATTAAAGGATAAATAATATTTTCATTATGTAATTAAGTTTATGTTATTGAATATTTTATAACATATTAAGGATATAATAAACAAATGGTTATCGTTTATTCAATCATTTAAAATGAACGAACTCTGGGAAAATTATCCCTCCTTTCAATGTAATGGATTTCTATAAATTATATAATATTTATAATACTTTTAAATTATTATATATCACAACAATAAACACATAATAAGATTATTTTTCTATTGGTGTAATGAAATTACAGCTAAACCATCTCATAATAATCAATTAATCACGGTAGGTTCAGGTCTGGGTCTGTTTGACCACTTACATAAACAGTACTATGAATTTATTTCATAAAGAAATATGATAAAATATTTTATAGTCTAATTTATTATAAATATGATTTTTATTTATTTTTGGAAAGGTTATAAAAACTTTAAATTAATTAACTAAGAAAACACATTTCATTAATTATGAATCACCATAACTTGATCATTATTTATTTGTTCTTCATGGATTGTAACCAAAAATACTATGGAATGATGTTATAAAATATATGAAATTAACATAAATTATATTATACCGAATTTAATTATAGTAGAATTATTAAATTTGAAACAATAAATATTACGAACACCTTTTTTATGAGACTTAACCAATAAGTAGATCTAGAACCAAAACATCTTTCCATTTACTCAGAAGAAGTAAAAAATACAGATAAGGTGGATGAGATCAAACAATCAAGAATGTCCACATCCACTAAAAAAATGTCTAATTAACAAAAAATAAAAAATAATTTCCATTATCAGAGTCACTTGAAAGATCCCATTTAGATTAAGATTTATACTAATTGAAAATCTTAAGAAGCTCTATGTCCACCTTCTTGGACAAATTCGAAGACGATCTGGTAGACACGTTCCTTGGAAGGATAGAATAATCCTCCTATGGCCGCTGCTTTGAGGGAATAGAGGTGAATCACTCACCATTAGTTATCTTTTCTTGTCCACTCAAGACCACTTCCTTAATAGAAGCACACCCAACACTACATGAAGCCGTAATAGGGGTATCATTCCACCATTAATCTTGAGAAACATTCCCCCATTTCATAGATAATTTAAAAGATTGAAAGAGCTTCTGGATTTCATTGTGACAATCAACACATTTTTGTGCATCAATCTGATTGCAGACATCAACCTTAGAGTGATCATGGATCATCAATCCTGAAGAACATGTCGGGGTTTAACTATATTTAACCAAATAAACATGGGGGACCAAGGGGCCACTACTACCTCTCTCTAGAGACACATACACCTGTAATCTCTTTCCTTCACACTTATATACCTGAGAATCACATTTCCCAGATGTCAACACATCAACCACAGTGGAATTTGGCTCCTCAAGTGAGTAAACATCTTGAATGATAGGTATTAATAAAGACACAACATTCTTCCTTTATTTCTTTAAATAGAGATTTGTCGGATGACCCATCATCCCATATTCCATACATGAAACACACTTCCAACATGTCGCCAGAGTATGTCCCACAACCATACATTCATTGCAGAAAAGAGGATTTCTTCATAATCAACATCAATATTAATGTTGTTAGAAGGGGTAGAAAGATTTACCTTATCAATCAAAATATATCTTCGGTCAACCACCACCATCATCCTGGAAAAGTTATCAAACAAGACATCATTGGTCTTCTTATCAAGATGACTAGTAGTCCCAATTCCTGTGGAAATATCATACAAAATCCTCAGATGACAAAAGACCCAGTTGTGACCATGAAATGCACAAAAACCCGAGAATATGCATTTCTTGGACGCAAAACAGTAATGTAAAAAGACCATTCATGTAAGTGAAGCCTACCAGGTTTCAACAGCAAAGTCCCAAAGCTCCATGAATGAAGCTTCCAATCATCTGAAGGAAACAAGAAATGAAAAAAAAACTACGACCAAGAGAGATGCATTTCCAGTTAGAGAAACCCCATAAGATCGAGGTTCCATGAATCAAATTGTCATGCCTCTAAGTTTTCTCACCTTTAGGTAAAACAATTCATGCAATCCAAGAGTTTTTCCTAATTTCATTTTTCTCACGAAGCACTGTAGTGTTATCCTCAACATGAGTAGCTGAACCCTTTGAATTTATTCTATAAGGGAAAGAGTCATAAAACATATTCATAGTACAAAATCCACATATTTAAGTCCCTAGATTTGTATTTTTTAAATCAGCAACAGAATATTTAGATGGTAGATCCTTATCAATAGTTGAATCCACCGTAGCATCCCGAAATGACGCACTATTCTATAGACCAAATGAAATCGGTGAGTTACAAAAGTTTAGAATCACTACATCAGCGGACCTATTCCTTGAATCCTCAGATATTGAAATGAGATATAGAGTCCAATGTTGCAGTATAACTCAATATAGCGGACCTAAATCGAAATGAGTACATAATGAGACATGCTTACTCAACACATAGGTTGGGGTGGTGTTCACAAAATTCCATGGGCCATGTAGCTCATGATAAGAACTTTTGGGTAGATTTGAATCCAAATGAGGACATGCTGGGTTGCAGGTCTTCAGTTCATCGATGGGGTTGCAGGAAGCTACCAGATGCCATGGATCACGAACTGCAAAAGTCACCAAAACTGCTCACCTGGGAGGAAGGAGACTGAATCTAAGATAGTGAGGGGCAGCCATGGCCAATCCCTAGAGTCCATATTTTAGGGAGGAGACTACTGCTACTCGGAGAACCATATTTAATGAGACTTGTTCAATGAAATAAGATTACTTACACGTGGTGTTGAAAATAGGTAAAAAACTTACTAATAATTTATGTTTATATTTATTTTAATGTAGATTATAAGTGTTTATAGTTATGAATTTGGTTGTTAGGTAAATATTTAATGAAAATAATTTAATTATTCAAAAAATTTGGAGAAATATCAGAATAAATCTATATTAGAGAATGGGTTTTCATCTCAAATATGTCTCTTTGAGACATGTTTTGAATTATGAATCTAATTTCATTTATGTGGTTTATATATTACATATTCTAGATATCATATAATGAATTAAATTTTAATCATGATATATAATGATAATTCACAATACCTTTATTACATTATTAACATCAAAAACCATTTTCAATTGTTTCATTATTCATAAAGTATATTCCCTATATGGGATATTGATAAATCAAATATACTTCATTTTGGTTATAATGTTTCATATTGAAAATGTATCTTATATTATTTGGTTATCATATAATAACATTATATTATATTGTATCATCTATACCTCAATAGTTAAAAGGATAATTTTATATATATGGATATTTCATTTCTCCATTTAAAATTATATTTTTGATCAAAGTTATTTTCCAAATTATAAAAGGGGGTGTCTCTTACATTCACATTTTTTTGTATTCCCATACTATTTTCCACAAGATAAAATTTACGTATTGTGAAGGATTAATTATTGGATAATATTTTTAAATAAATCATTCAAATCAAATTCCACATTGCCTTTTGAAAATTTACCTATGAATGTGAGATGTAAATTTTTATTTTATGTGCATGTTAGAAATGATTTTTGAAATGTGTTTAGACATACCATTTTTATTTTACTTATAATTTTAAAAATAATTTAACCTAATGGTATTTATGTATCTGATTTATCCTATTATATATATATATTCACTTTTAAATTGAAATCACATTATGAATGTTTTTAATTCCAAGTCCCTTCTTCCATGAGATCGATCAAATCATTCTTTTTACAATGGGGTTTTTACGTATGTCAACACCCTGTAATTTTTTCATTATTCCCTTATAGTTTGGATATTTTATATCCACCCACCATTTTTATTTTTATGAATTATTATCATTTTTCTATTTTATTTAAATGGTGAAAATAATTGACCATATAAATACCGTTATTACAATACAAATGATTATTGGTATATGAAATATGTATTGTTTACCATAAACAATCATTTTCTAGAAGGGTTATAATCATGATATCCCTTTTATAGAAATTTAAAAAATAACAATAGTACCCTATAATTTTATTACAAGATTGATTATTATTGTCATGTAGATTATTATTTTTGAATGTCCACTTATTTATGAGGATGGCTTATGATCATGTCACCACTTGTATTGACATAGGGAAAATTATTGGTTTTATTGATGTTTATTGATTACTATCACAAGTTATATCATGTATCTATTTTTAATATTTCACTTTCTATGGATATCCATGTATTTATTCACTAAGAGTTTTCATAGGGAACGGTATGAAAAGTCTTGTTGACTCTTATAGTAATTTCATTAGAAATAATCAAGTGATTACTGTGGCATGGAATTATAAATCCCATTGATGCATCAACATGTCTTATGAGATTTTATTTTGTGTTTTAGTGTATTAATATAACTATGATAAGATATTTAATTAGAATGAGTCCTTGAAAAACTATTTCTGATATCTAATATTAAAAAATTAATCAGCATGAAAGGAGTATTATTAATATATATGTTTTAATTTATTTTCATAGATATAGAATTTTCATTATATTAAGTTTATTGTGGCTTCCTGTTGTTTACATATTTATGAAAAAAATACTTATTACATTTTTATTCAATTATTTTATCAATTTTATGTTTTTTCTTACCATCTACATGCGCTCACCCCTTCTTATGTTTTCTTTAACCAGGTAATGATTACATGTAGTACACATGAAATTTTTCTAAGAAAAACATGTTTAAAATATTTTATAGAAGATATTGAAGGTTCATTATGTATTGAGTCATTTAATTTATATGGTTTTAAAAATATGAACCTCATACAAAGAACATGGTCTTATATTGTTTATAATGTGTCTTATTTCACTAAATCTCTAAACTTGAAAAGATTCATGGGATGTAATAGATGAAAGAATCATTATTGATTATATAATTAAGGATATTTATATAAAGTATTTTATATATGGTGTCAATTTGAGTAAGTAAAATAAGTATCCATGTAACTTGATCAGTTAGCATTGATCCTAGGCATCATAGTTGGTGTCAATGGAAATATATAGATAAATTTAGAGATTGGGAAGTTTTTTTAATATAATTTATTAGTTTATAGTATAAATTTGAGTATAATTTAAAATGTATAGATAATACTTTGTGATAAATATAATTTATCATTATGTTAATAATGAATATTTATTTTGGAATTATGATAATAGAACTTTAGTGAAAACCCTAGGGATAAGTCTATGTGAGAATTCTATGTGTTGGATAATATAATGAAATATTATCAATGTAAATAATTTATGGTTCTCATAACAATTACATCCTTCTCTAGATACTAAAAGTGGTTATAGTCTCTATAAAATATGTATCTAGGGGTAATAATGCCAAAATGTGAACAATGGGGTTTAACTTGAATGTATTCAGGTGCATGAAAAAGAACATAACTGGAAAACTATTTTGACAATCTAGGGGATATTATTTGGTTATTTAAATTTTCATTATGAACCACTATGATGGATTTGTATATTTTTAGGTTATATAACCTAATTGAAAATTGAACCAGGAGATTCTAAAGATAATATGAATATTAATTGATATTTCCATTCCAAATAAGGGATAATTTATATTTTGAGTGCAAAGATTCCAATGATTTTTGGGTTAGGAATATTTTAGAAAATGTATTGGTAATTTAGGATCTATATTTTGATGATTTTATCAAGAATTATGAGAGAAACGAACTCAATGTAACCTAGGTTGAACCAAGAATTTTATGTGTTAAAACAAGATTGATATAGGTTGAACACAGTCTAACATAAGTTGAGTTGTAAAAACTATAGTATGACATGATAATATTATAATTGAGATATCCTCTGCATAAATTTTTCTATGGATGTTTTTGATAATTATATTATAATGACTATCACTCATATCAAGTCGTATGATTTTTTAATGTAAAAATCCCAAAGAAACAATCTTAAAATAGATTCCATTGATAATGTTGAAACTATCCCAATAAAAAATATAATGGGATAGTGGATGTAGTGATAAATATTATGATTATTCATAACCATCTATCAAAAATTTGGTTTAATGACTTGAACAGAGTTAAAATCCCAAATTCACTAATGAAGATAATTATGGAATCCCATAGAAATCTAAGTGACTAGGATGATAATGGAAAAAAGATTCAATTTCCTACATGTAAAAAATTTGGGATTATGCTTGGATAAAATTGCATTAAAGGGATTATTAATATCAATATATGTGGAGATAAATTTCATCAGACTCATAAGTGTAAGGGAAATAGTAAATATGAAAAAAACCAATTTCATCAATGTCAAGAGAGTTATATATTCTTTTTCTCAATATCCAAATTAAAGGTCCAATGAGGGAAATACTAACAAAAAATTATTTAGAAAAGGAAAATCCATTGGAACTACAATTAATGTAACATTTTTTGAGTTTTCACTCTATATTTTATAGTGTACTATGCCATGTATGTATCCCCAATAACTAAATATTGGGTTGTAACTAAAAAACCCTAATGGAATGATTATCATATATGAAAATTTTAGGTTTTTTTTGGAATTTATTCCTCATAGATCTATATATTATTCCCTTTGTATTATTTTATGTGAAATTATGAATCAGTTATCTCTTTATAAAGATATTATATACAATTTTCATATTGATATATAAACAAACTTACACATCCTAAATATACTAATGATTATCTATATGTGTTTGTTAAATTATTATTTCTATATAAAAAACTACTATGACATAATGATTCAAAATGTTATGATGAAATTTATTTAGGTGGGAGAATGTTCAGCCCAAAAAATTTCATATATTGTTATCTATATGTCAATGTGTTTGATAACATCATCTATATGAAACACTGAAAATAACAATCTTTGATATGTTTACACCACTAAAACCTAGCCATTAAATTAGGATGAATGAATAGGTGTAACCAATTTAGGAAAAATTTATTCAAATAAAATAATTTATACTTTAATTTGAATTTATTTTAATAATTAATACTAAAAAATTATGAAAATAATTTTAAAGTCAATATTTTTTTAGAATTGTGGATTTTTTTATTTAAAATGAGTATATTATGATGATATAATAATAATATATATTTATAATAATATTAATATATTACTAATAAATTACCTTTTAGATAATTTGAATTAAGTATATATAATATTAATCATTTTCAAACAATATTTTCAAATATTAATAACATTAATCTAAAATTTTGGATTTCATATAAATATTGAATTACAAAATATTAGAAATTTAATTTTTAGGAAATGAATATAATTTTTGATTCAATCATAATAATATTTTTTTTAGATAATATATTTTTGTTTTTCTAAAATAATTTATTTTTTGGTTAATAGTTTAAAATATAATTTCTTAAAATACCATGACCTTTTGAGATCACATAGATATAAGAAAACCATAAATAATATGAAAACTATTTCATGATCAATTTTTTTTAAAAAATGATAGTTATATATTTTAGAATATTATGTCTGAAATAGAAACTTATATATGAAATTTTCGAACATAAGTAATATTTCACCCAAAACGTTTCAATGCAATATTCATTTTTATATAAAAAAATATATTTTCACATTAATATATATAAAATAAAAGAAATTGATTTAAAATTTATAATAATCTGGTAAAAATTATTAAATTAGTACCACTTTATTTTTAGGAATAATGATTAACTTTCCTTATGTTAAAAATTGATACCATGAAAGAAATTAAAATCGTAAAAGTAATAATTCAATGGGAAAAAAATATAAAACATGATAAAAACAATTATAAAATTGGGTTTATTCAGTTTTATCAACCCTTTATCTTCTCTAATATATTATTTCCCAATTTTTGACTCAGGTTACATGATTAACATGTCCTCCATTTAAGTTAAGTTGAAATATTTAAAACAATTCCACTTCAAAACTTATAAATGCGGACACTCATCACTCCATAAATAAACAAAAAAAAACTATTTTTCCACATATTAAAGATCCATATTTCCTTCCCCAATAATATAGATGAACTCTTTTAATCTATTAGTCATAAAATATTATCCTACGCTACCCATTTCCAAGGGATCATCCAAATAAATCTCAATGTTCTCAATATGAGTAATCTTTTATAATAAACTTATCTCATTGACAATAAATTCTATAATTATAATTTTTAAATAAATAAATAAATAAATAAATATTTATTTATTTTGTTATGAATTTTATTATTAAATGTTAAAAACTAATAATAACATTTTTCATTTTCTATTTGGAAAAAATATATTGTAATTCTTTCATCGTGTGAACTATAGTATCTATAAAACTGCTTGTTTTTTATATACATCACCACCTAAAAAGGATGGAATAAATTTATAACTTAATATATAATTATGATATTTATATCGTGTTTAATATTATGAAAAATTAATCCATATTAACCCTTAATCATGTTCTATAGAAAAACAAATCCACAACTATGCATAAGTGTTGACTACAGCCTCCCTGAGTTGATTTATTTTCATATATCTTTGGATAAATGATATACATGGTTGATTTTGTAAATGATATTAAAAGAAAAAATAAGAAATTTATGATATAATTAATGTTACTATAAAAAATTATATATCATATTAGTTATATTATCAAAAAATTGTTATTGTTAATTCAATCATTTAAAACAAGAAACGTAAAAGGAAAATGATCTCTTCATTCTATGTAATGGAATAATAAAAATTATCTTACATTTATAATTAATTATAATTAATATATATCACAGTAATAAATATTCAATAAGATCATAAATCATATCTTATAATTATATTATTTCTAAACTATCTCATTATAATCCATTAATCATGCTAGATTTATGTTTTTCTCAATTTAACAAAAAACATGAATAATAATATGCATTTATATCTTCAATGAATATGAGAACTAATTTACTATTATAATATGATACAAATATTTAAATATTAATTTTTCTATTATAATTTTATGAAAAAATTTAACTCATTAATTAATAAAAACCTTTCGTTGTTAAAGAGACACGGAAACATGATCATTGCTAGTTTCACCTTCAGAGTATGTAATAAAAAAATTGGGAATGAAAATATGTAACTTATAAATATCATATAAGATTTATATTAGTTTCATTAAATATCTTTTTATTATGATTTTTTAAAATAATAAATACCAATACCATTTTTATGAAACTAGTTCATACCAATAAATATTGCTTACACCCAATGATGAACCTATGTTAAAAAAATATAATAAATATATTTATAAATTGATTTTAATAGAAGAGAATATATGTTTATAGTTATTTATAATTTTATTGAGTAACCATTTAAGGAACATAATTTAATTATTCCTTATTTTTGGTTCTTGTGAAGAATGTATCGGGACCAAGGTATGAGTTTTCGACTAAAATTCCTCTCTTTGAAACATGTTTGGAATTATCCACATAATATCATTTATTTGGTGTATATAATATATAGTTTATATATAATATCATGAATTATAGTTTTAATAATAGTGTTTTAAGTTCAATTATAATAAATATCTTTCATGTGTTTTTAGTTAAAGTGCTTTTCATACCACAATATATTTCTTGGTCTCAATTATGATTTGTTATGATATGTTGCAAGTTATAGACCATATTTATTTTGATTGATTTTTTATTAATTTACAAACCCATGATTCTTTATATATAATTTCCTTGTAATTGATGGTATAAACTAATCTATATCATGTTATTTTCATCAAATTAATTTTTACTAAAGTGTTACCCCATTCGTTATATATTCTGGATACTCAATTTTCATTTATTAAGTTATGATCATTCACTTGAACATATTTCACACCATATGGTTTAATTAATAATTTTAAATTTTCATGTGGTATTAGATCATTGTTTACTTGTTACAATTTAGAACTATTTTCAATTTTTTTATTCTTGATGGAGTATATTCCCATTAAGGAATATTGAGACCATAAATTTTATTTATTTGACTTATAAGGATTCATATTGAACATAGATTTCCACACGTGGGTTCTCACACATTAGTATTTTATTCCAAGGTCTTTTCCCAACCTCTATGGGGAAAATTATATTTTGATATAAAATGTATTTTTTCCTACTTTAATAAGGTTTTTTTGAACAATGTTGTTTTCAAAATAATAAAAATGTATTTTCCTTCCGTATTAACATGTTCTTTATTCCTATCCACCTTTCTCCATGATAAAAATTATGTATTTTTAGGGATAAATTATTAGATATTTTTTTAATATATAATTGATTTAAAATTCATTCACAACATCTTTTCAATTTTAATCATCAAATGTAAAATTTTAATTTTATTTTATCAAAAATGTAATAAATGTTTTCTAAAAGATCCTTTAATCACCCTCTAACATTTCCCTTATCATTTTAAGAAGGATTTACCAAAGTGGGTTATATTTTCCCTGATTTATCCTATAATATATATATGTATATTTATATAGGGGGTTGAACTTTTGGTAATGTATAATTCAATTATTTATCCCCTCTTTAGTGATATCAATAAAAGTATTCTTTTTTAAGTGTATTTTTTACATATATCAACCCCCTAATATGTTTTACTTATTGCACTTGGGTCATGTAATTTTAAAACTATTTAATCTCTTTTTCCGAATGGGTTATTATCATGTTATACCTATTATTGGCATGAGGAAAAGTATTGGTGCACATTATATTATATTACAATATTATATATTATTGAATTGTTGACTATTTATTTCTTAACCATCTACCTTATTTATCATGATGGGTTATGATCATGTTATCCCATTTATTGACATTGGGAAAACTATTGGTGTACTGTATATTTTTATTCATATATGGGTGATTATTGGAAAATTTACTATGTATTCTTTTACTATAACATCAAGTTACTGATTCATAGGTACTACTCGACCCTCCTATATTTATCATGAATTTTTTTGGGTTTGTATTGGGTTTTTTGTAGAAATATTAATATTTTGGAAGTTTCTAGGCTTTCCATGGTTTCCCACACTATGCGGCCACCCATAGAAATTCATGCAACCCTAGATAGTGGGGGTTTTTCAGAATTGGTTCATTTTTTGAAAATATATGTACCAACATAGAAAAAAAGATGCACCCTAACATATGGGTTCATGGTTAGGGTGCCTAGTTTCTCTAACTATGTGGTCCTTCCTGGAAAACCATAAAAATGATTTGGTTTTGTTCCAAAAAATATTTTAAAAATTATCGATCCCCCATTTTACTATAAACATTAACTTGGGATATCAATAATTGTTTTCTCTTGATGGCTCTCAAGAATAATTTTTGGATCCTCTATGCTCAATCCTAGGTGTGCCGATGCATGGTGGATCTCATTTTATCCCTCTCTGATAAATGATTCTCATTGTTTTCTTTCTCCCCAATTCTCCATTTATTTAGTATATGGGTTTTTTCATATCATCACATGTTTGGTGAATATATATTCAATTGAATTGTATCTTGAATGTTGGTTGGGTTTATTGATCAAAATTCCTATCATTCATGGTTGGAAAGTCCTATTTCTTGTGTTGAGTCTTGATACCATGGATAAAGGTAGTTGGTTTCTTTTAAGTTATTAATATTGTTTAAAAGTTTAATTTCTTATCGTTTGATATTTATTTCAATAAAATTGTAAAAACATAACTCGATGTGAATTGGATTTGAATTTTTATTTGGAATAGAATTTTGGGAAACCCCTAAATTCTAATATAATTGGAAATTAGGTCACGTTTTAAAATTTATTGAAATTTTTAATTGATTTGTGGATTGATTTTTAAACAAATTATTAATTTTAATTGATAAAAACCTATGATTATATTTTTTAAAAAAATTAATGAATTGATGGAAAAATGTGTTCTGGGTTTTAAAGTGGAATGAAATTTGAAAAGAAAATGTGGGAAATAGAATTAGGATTAAGTGTTGTGAATATGAAATGAAATGATTTTCCATTTTTCAACTAACTGATGGAGGGAGTGCAATCCTTGTAAGTTAGTGGGTCATTTGGGATAAGTACATGAGGATGGAAATTTCCTATCAATGGATTAAAGACTATAACTCTAACAAAACCAGTTTGGAGAATCTTATCTCAGATTAGATATTGATGGGATCTATTCAACATAACACTAAGGGATGTGTATACACATTATTGTGATCACTTGTATAAAAGTTTGTGGATCCCATAAACATGAACTATCATATGTAAGAAATATTTCAATAATTATAGATATGATTATTTAAATATATATATATATGTCATTAATTTTCAAACTTATTTACTCATAAATACTTATTTTAATAAATTATTTCATATAAAAAATTTAATTTAGTGATTGTTTAAAATATTTTTTATTATATGAAATAAAAGAATGTTTTTTTAAATAAAAAATATCTATCACCCTATCCTGTTTTATTGAAATTAAACACATTAATTATTTTATTATTATCAAATCCTATTATAGGATACTTGATGGGGCTCTACTAGGATTTTTATCTCTCACCCTACCATTTCCTTTATGATTTTTAAATTTATTTCATCCATGTCCAAGAAAACGGAATGATCCTCTTAAAATAGGTGGATGTTATTGATGACTTGGTTTAGAGTGATGTGTCTCTTGGGATATTTTTCTTATTAGGCTCTATGTACTTCGATGATATTATGTTCAATTTTTTATTTATGTATTTGGTTTCTAGTACTATCTCATGTTGAATTTCATGAGCATACAAATATATATCTTTATCATATGATATTTAGGTGGAAAATTTGTTTCCTCCTTTATACTGTATGCTTCTAGGTCTAAGTCGCCATCACATGGGAATTGGCAATGACATTCGGGACTTGTTAGTTCCAGCATGGGTATTAGGGTACGAGGGTATCTATGATGGTTCATGCCAACATGGTATCAGTTTTGTAGGTCAAGAATATTTCCATTATGTTAATATGCAATTTGATATACATTGTTTGGACTTATGAGGTATTTTTGAGTGAGTTCCTTGAAATATCTCATCATAATGATCCTTAAGTCACTATACATGGTTTGGAAATGGAATATTGATAAATAATTCAATTATATTATATTCATTCATTTGGACTGTTTAAATCCAAATAATTTTTTCTAATCTAATGGGAATTTTTTTTAATATTTATCGTGATTAAGTGTTGATCTATGTAATATTTAAATATATTAAATGGTGTTTTTTTGGTTTTGTTTTATCATTCTATTGAGAATACATGTGAATTATCTATTAGTTGATGGTAATGTTTAACTATATTGTGTTAATCCTCCCATTGAATATATTATTATTGAAATTATTGTGCATGTTGTCTATGCTCTGGGAAAGGAACCACCACCCATTCCCACTTTTTAATCAGTTGTGGAATCTTAGATGGATGAACCCAAGAGTCATTCTTAGGAGTTCTATCATTATAAACTACCTTCCTTCCAAGGCACTGATGGTCCTAAAGTGGGATAAAATTGTTGAGAAATATATACATTCTATTTTGTTTATTGGAAACTTATAAAGTTGTTAAAGAAATCTATTCTACATTTCACTTGGCAGGACCTAGAAGGAGATGATGGGATTTTATGCTCATGGTAAATAAGAATGATGGTTTATAGTGTAATGGAATTAATTATCTTTTAATTGACTTTTTCTATCCATATTCTATCATTGTTGAAATGTTTATATAGTTTCTCAGAAATTGGTATACTCACATGACCATGAATGAGTATTTTAATAACTTTTAGAATCTTATGCAGTATCCATCTAAGAATGTATTCAATGAGAAGATGAAGACTCAATGGTTCAATATGGGAATTAGATTAGAAATTTATTCTTAGTTTTTTTACAAAATCTCTCCTCTTATGTTGTTGTGCTGGATAGGGCATTGATGGTTGAACATGATATGGCTGGTATGTCAGGGTTGATTTGCCTTTTTTTCTTCCAATGGTGGTTCTGTGAGTTCCCATTAAGGTAGGAGAATATGTGATGAGTATCATAGTGTTTTTTATAGTAGGGTTCTACAAGAACACCAACAATTCCTAGAAGAGGACATTTGGATTTATTCCAGGATGGTAATCTCGGTCCTTTGAAACAGGTTTACACAGAGGAACCTATGATTTCTAGCTTCTATGGAGATTCAAGACAATTTATGAAACTATGGTGTAAATATAATTTTCTACATAGTGGAATTGGATCATCATCACTGAAAATTACTATGGTGATAACCGATTCATCCTGATATATGGGGAACCAGAAATTAACATCTTGAACCATGGTTCTTAACACAATGGAAGATTCTAAAGTGGAAGAAGATATGTGTCTAGTGACTATCAGAGCTATCATCATTATAAGTTCATCTCTAGTGACTACTTTATTTGATACTAGTGAACCTCATTCAGTCATTGTGGCTCACATTGTGAATCTAAAAAATCTTCTTACAGATCATTTAGCTTATGTGATTGATATTACTACACCCCATTGAATGAAGATAGAGTAGGGAATCCATTATCTTTCTTGTAATTTCTAAATATCATAGATTGATATTACATGGGATTTTTTGTCCTTTCCGTGAAACCACTATACATCATTTTAGGATGGATTTTATGAATTCTAATAAATATTGAATTAATTTTTTTATGGGTCTCCTTTATAGAACCAGATGGGATTTTCCATATCATTCAGGGTGGTTGGGACCCTAGGATTAGTAGAGTCGGACAATATTATCTAATGTTGGGAAAATTAATGTCAGTTTCTGGTTTTGATATGATGAGAAAATAATTGATATATTTTCTCCATCCAGTTATTGTTGAGTTTCGTAATATTTTTCTTTTTAACTTATCTATTTTTTCATCGATAAGAGTGGTAGAGTTTTCTATTGATTTAATTACTAGTACTCATCTAGTTTCTATGAATTCTTACTGCATGGATCTAGCTCAAATGAGAATGTCAAATTATTAGTTAGATGATCTTTTATATAGAGGATTTATAAACCCAAGTGTGTCTCTTTGGGCATCGCATGTTCTCTTTTTTAAGAAACCATATAGAACACATATCCATATGTTTTTACCGAAAACTCAATAAATCCACAATAAAGAATAAGTATTAATTTACAATAATTGATTATCTTTTTTTGTAGTTTAATGGGGGAACATGACCCTTGAATATTTAAATTTGATATAGTTATTAGTAGTTGTGAATAAAGTAATCTAACACTCATCAACAACGTTCTATAGAAGGTACTTCAATTATGAGTAAAAGTTTTTTCCATTTTTTATAACAAATGCTCTTTAATTCTTTGTGGCTTCGAGGAATAGAATATTTCATGAGTATCTACATACTTATTTGGTTATATTTTTTTGATGACATCAAAGTTTAATCTATGACTGTGGAGGAATATTTTCATCATCTTAGAGTATTAATGGAATTTTTTATTGATCACTAACAATATGCCAGGATATTAAAATGCCATTTATGTATTCAATAAGTGAAGTTATTGGGACACATTATCTTAGAACATGGTACCTTATTTGAACATAATATGGTGAAATATGTTATGGAAAGCGAGTAACCACGTGATGTTTTTGAGATTCAGTCCTTATTTGGTTTAACAGGGACTTTTCATCGGTTGAAAATTATTTCTCAAAATTAGCTTCCCTGATGACAAAAATCTATCAAAAAGGGGTAATATTTTATTTTGTTGATATATTTTAGAGTTTTTTTGTTCAGATGAAATACCTTTTTATGTATGCACTTATGTTGGCTCTTATAAAGATCAGGTATGTCTATGTGACCTTCTATGATGGATCACGTTTGGGATTTAGTTGTATTATTATACATAGTGATCACATCATTACCTATTGCTCTCAAAAACATAGGCAATAAGAGAAGAATTATCTAACATATGACCTTGAAATAACTGATATGATGAATGAAATTTATTTTTGGAGACATTACCTTTTGGGATAATGTTTCACCATGTATTACAACCGTAATATCTTCAGTCATATCTTCAAAAGAAAATATTATAGTCTTCACTAGAGGAACTAGTTGGAGAACCGGTGGTTTTTTATTTCAGCATCACCTATACACCAGTGAAAGGGAATGTCATCTCGGATGTTTTGAGTAAGAAAAATCTAACCCATTCCATGAAGTAAACTTTAGAAGAGTGTGACTTAATAGAACATTTTTCATAGTTTCATCTTGGAATTTGGGAATCAAGGGATGAGTTTGTATTGGCCAGTGTTCAGTTGACTTATGCTCTTCTTGGGATGATTCTTTAGGACCAGTATCTTTATAATGAGTTTCAAAAAATAAGAGACTCTCTTTAAGGTGAGGACACTAATTTTGAGTTTTTGTTTTCTATATAGTGTGTTATATTTTTTTAGAATCAATTTTTTATGGAATTAGTTGTGAGGAAAGATGTGATGGTGGATTTACATTATTCATAATTGATTTTTCACATAAGAACCACATATATGTATTATTCCATACAATGATTATTTTTGTTTCTATGTATGATATGAGTCATTTCATATTTTCTTCACATTTTTATACTTTCCAATAGGTCAAGGTCGAGCTTTAATAACCATTGGGTCTGCTTCAGCCACATCCATCTCCATCATGGTTGTGGGATGAGATTTATATGTAATTTTGGTTCATTTTTTGGTGTACCTAGAGAAAGAATAATATTATATGGAATGTGATTTATAGTCTAACCAAATAAACTAAATTAATACAAACTAATGAAAAAACCAATATTTAAGAGTTGGGAAATATCTATGTGAATGATATTATTCGTTTTCATGGAGTTCAGTATACTATAAACTCTAATAAAGATACCCATTTTATGTATTTCTTTTGTAGAGACCATCATGAGGCACTAGAATATTAGGTTAGTTGGAGTATGATATACCATCATCCAATAGATACCTAGATATTGGGGGATATAATGATTCTTGAGGATATACTTTTTGTCTACATCCTTGAATTTAGTGGAGCTTGAGATTACTATTTCATATTGGTTGAGTTTTCATATAATAATAATTACTATTATATGGTCAGAATGTCTCCTCTTAAGGCATTTTCGACCTTTTATATCATTATTATGTTGGTCAGATATCATTATAAGTTCCTTGGATTGATAAAGCTTGGATCAATAGACAAAAAAATAAATTATTTTAATCTTTATATTATGTTGATAACATATGGATGATATAAATCTTATTATGATTTTCACTATACCATGTTGGAGTTTTTAGTGGGTGACTAGGTTTTTTGGAATGTTTCACCTCATATGGGACAAAAATGGATTCGGAGGCTTGTACAGTCTTATCCTCATTTTTTAGAAACTTTTGAGGTTGTTTAAGTGGTGGTGAAATTGTAATACCAATTATAACTTCCAATATATAGAACTAAATAGAACTTTTGTTTAATGTGTCTCTACTATAGAAATATATTTCTGACCCATATCTTATTTTAAGACAGAGTGTTCTTGATATTGAGCCTAATTTTTCCATGACTGAGAATCCAGGTTTGACTTTTTATTATAAGAAAAAGGTAATTTATTGGAGGATGATACATTTGGTCTATGTTCTATTAAAACATGATATTCATAAACTTTGGAGAGAGGTAGTGATGAGAGAGTAGTGGCCTCAACCTTTTCATATAAGAACATCATGACCGGTTTTTTGGGGACATAATATTATAATGGAGAGGAGGTTTTACAACATATTACTGATTTTTAGGTACTTTTAAACCCTCCTATTTGATCATTCTTTGGTTAGGGTTTGTCTCTTGTTTTCTTGGGTAGAAATGTAATTTTTTTTTGAATTTTATAGGCTATGCACTGTTGGGGTAGGATTTTCCAAAACCGTACGCACACCTAGTGAAAAATGTACAACCCTATATATTGGGGGGATTAATGGTTAGAAAAAGGTTTGTAAAAATATGTTCCCATATAGAAAAAGGCATTAAACCTAGTATATGGGTACCGAGTTAGGGAACACATTTTTTCTATAAATGGGGACCTTCCCAACAAACTATGTAGATGATGTTTTTTTATTACAATTTTTTTTAAAAATCCTTAATCCCCTATTTGAACCCACACGGCCCTAACTCATGATATCACAATTTCCGAGGTCTTATAGGCTCTAAAAAAACCTATATGGACTCTCTAATCCAATTACTAGGTGGGTCAAAAATTGATGTAGGTCATTTGATCCCTCTCTAATAAGTGATTCTCTTACCATTATTTATCTCCCACACTCTATTTATTTCTGCCATATGTTTTGTTAGATCATCAAATATTTGATGGATCTAATGTCCATTGATATGGATCATGAATGTAGATTAATTTCATTGATCTCCATTTCCATCATTCGTCATTAGAAAATACCATAGTGGATCTTCAGTTAAGATACCATGAATAAATGTAAGAGGTACCTTTTAATAGTTGATAATTTATTAAAACTTTAATTTATTATAGTTTAAAATTTCACTCAATTAAATTATAAGAACCAGTATGATTTGAATACGATTTTTTATTTTTATATTTGATTTAAATGTTGGGGAACACTACCAATTCCAATGGAATTAGAAATTTCAAGGCTTTTTGAAATAGATGTAAATTGATAAATTATTTAAGGATTTATTTTAAAAAAATGGATTAAATTGAATTGATAAAACCCTATGAATTATTTTTATTTTAAAATGATTGAATTGATGAAAAATCCCATGTTTGGTTTTTAATGTGAATTGAAAATTTAAAATTAAATGTGTGAAATTAAATTGTGAATGATGGTTGTGACTTTGAAATGGAAATATTTTACCCTTTAAAAATGATTTATTGATCAAATAATAGCCTTTGTAAATAGTGGGTAATTTGGGATAAGCACACTCAGATAAGAATTCCATAGAGATCGATTGATGTTGACTACTCTAAAAGAAACCTTGTTAAGAAGATTATAACCTTGATGTGATATTGAGGATTCATATTTGTCCTGAGCCTGAGGGATGTGCATACACATTTCCATGGTCACTTATATTAGAGTTTGAGGATCCTATAACTCAGAACTATAATAAACATGGTAGATGGCCATGGTTTATATTTTTCTTATTTTATATATATTTTATTGACTTTTAAACATATTTACTCTTACTTAGTGATTTTCATAAACTATTTTATATAAAATTTTTATTCAATACATTGTTTGAAATGATTTCAAATATTTGAAATAAAATAAATATCTATTTTAAATTTGAAAATTTATCACCATGCCCCGTTTTATTGAAAATGAAAGCATTATTTATTTAAAATCATTAAATATTTTTATTTAGAACTTGGTGAGACCATTTTGGGTTTTTTAACTCACACCCAACCTTTTACTTCAGGTAATTGACAATTTCATTTTTCCAGGTTCTGAGTAAAAGGATTGTTCCTCTAAAGAGGTAGATGTTCTTGAAACCTTGATACAAAGTGATGTGTATCTTGGGAAGCTTTTCTTGTCAGAATCTGAATACTTTTATGATGTTGTGTTTAGTATTATATTTACCTTTTTTATTTTTTGTACTATCTTCTTTTGTATTTTTAATCATATCGATATGTATCTTTATTTCCACTGTTTATATGGAAAATTATTTCCCTCTTTTATAATTTTCGATTCTAGGTGATAGTGGACAACCCATGGGGATCGAGAATGTTGTTCGGTCCATGTCAGTTCTGGATCAGGTATCATGGTACCAGGGTATCTGTGCTTGTTCACGAAATCTACCATTCATCATCATTCATAGGATGGGTTTAAATCATGTTATACATTTTACTAACATAGGAAAAAGTATTCATGTTCATGATGAATATTTAATGTTAAATAAGGTTAATTGTGTATTGATATTCCATATTTTTCATTATATGTATATCCACATGTTGATTCAGCAAGAGGTTCATTATATAATGGTATTAATACACTACTTGTATATTAGGGTTATATAATTTATCTTATTCAAGTTGATGGTGGTTCCCATAATTATATAAACCCCTCATACATCTACAAGTCCCATGAGGGGAAACATGTTGGGTTTTGGTATATACCTCTCCCTATAACACGATATTGTCATTGAACAAGTCCTTGAAAATATATTATTGATGGATGAAGTAATGTTTTCCATTAGTATTAAATCAATAACATTGATATCAATGTTTTCAATTATTTGCAGGTGTATAATAGTCTCTGCTTTTTAACATGATTATGGATTCACATTTTGTTGATATTTTTACAATAATATTTATTCCATGATTGTGACATTATTTCATTAGTTGTATGTTTCCATTACTGAGTGTTTGAGCTCACCCATTATTATTTTTCCATTTCCCCATGTAATGAAAAAATTTAGTACACATGATACCTTTATAAGGATAACATGTGTGGAAGAATTTATGATAGAAGTTGAAGGCTCATTATGGATTATGTAAATTGTTTTATATATTGATAAAAATATCTTGTTAATACAAAGATAATGGTATTATTTAGTGAATGATGTGTCCAAATTCTATAATTCTTTAATCTTTAAAGGTTCTATAGTATGTTATTTAAATTGTTTTATATATTGAAAAAAATATCTTCTTGATACAAAGATCATGATACTATTTAGTGAATGATGTGTCCAAATTCTATAATTCGTTAAACTTGAAAGCTTCTATAGTATGTTAGAGACACAATATTCATCATTGGTTTTGTAATTCAGGTTTGTTATATATAGGCTTTTACAACCAATATCAAACCAATTAGATAAAGAAAGTGTTTATGGAACTAGATCAGGGAGTGTAGGTTGAGGACTACACCATTATTTTCATAAAACATATATATTATAAAAGAACCAATAAATCTTTAGGTATATTGTCTTAGGAGTTTAGTTAAAAAATATTATATTTTAAAAAGAATTATGTAATCATTTATTCATTTATTTTTAATGCGCTCTTAAATCTTATTTTTCCCTATTCACTAAATGGGATACTATAGGCGCATATGTAAAATATGTCTTGTGATAAAACAAATAGTAAGGTATAATGATTAGGATAAGATATAAGAGGAATAAATAATAAAAATATGGAATAATAAAAGTAAAATATTATATATAATTACATTTAATCATTGGATATTGGAAAAATATTTTTGGATGAATTGAATATATAAAATTATAAGAATTAAAAATTAATATAAAAAATTTCATCATAAATATTGGTTGAGGGTCACTTATTATAATCATAATATTATATATTAGGATAAATACTAAATCACTCATGAAATATTAAAATTAACGAAATCATTAAGGGGACATATAATTTTGAGCTCATATATCACATCATAATATGTCATAAATCTATGTTTCATATAAAAATGGGTTAAATGATAATGTTATAATGAAAAAACAAATGAGGCGTTATATAAGATTATAAATAAGGAATTGATTAGGGAATATTAGATATTCATATGTGAATAAAGAATCATAGGTCCGGATTAGTGGGATATTTTTGAAGGATTACTAATAAAATGGGTAAAATTGAAGATAAATAAATAAAAAACTTTATCATCATTTAATGAAATTGGTAAAAAATCCATTAAAAAATGTTCATATATTTCACCTAAAAAGAATCATTATATAGGTTGAATAACAATATTTTGTAGAAAATAAAAGAGGAAGATAATATCAAAATGATAAAAAATTAAACGGAATAAATGATAGAAATGTGTATTTTATAAACAAAAAATGGTTTCTCTTAAAAAATTATTTGATTGGGAGATTCAAATACATGAATATCCCTGAAATAAATATGAGGAAAAATAAATAAATGAAATTACAATGGTTTTTAAATATAATATAGAATAATAATAGGTATAATTTCAAGGAGTCATCATAATCATTAATAAATCCATGGGTGATCCTATGTATTTTGAATGACTCCCACAACATGTTAAATATTTATTAAGCTGGCCATATCACTATTATGTATTAAGGATTAAAATAGTTTATATTTATTCCACTATTATTGGTTTGTTGATTATGTTTTTTATTGTAATTATCATTATCTATATATGGTATTGTTTCCCCAATACTATACTACTGAACCTATCTGATATGGGAAAACAGTTGGGATACATGGAGGTTAACAAGAGTTCAAAGAAAAAACCATAGGTCCTTTCACAGGTTATGTTCTCTATAGTGGTGGTTTATCACAATGTGGTATCATAGGATGGGTATTGTAAGTTAGTACTTAAGTATGGTAGTTCCAAAGTGGTAATTACATTCGATTTTTACTAAGTGGTATTGAATATAGGTTATAATAAAGTAATTTTTGATCTGGGATGTGGTATAATAGTGTCTATGATTTTTTTAGAACATGGTAAGGATTTCGTGCTCATTGTATGGACATCATGAGTAAAAATTAATTTACAATATTAAAATGAAATGAAATTATAGTTTATTTTATTATGGTAACATTTTTTCTCTTTGGCTTGGATTTATTCAAATTTGATTTTATTAATACGTTATTTCATAATCATAGCATCTAGAGCCAAGAAGAAATAGGCTTTCATTTTACTAGAAAAATAGGGATCACAAGATATATGTTTGTTCTTGTGATTATTTTTTCAAACCTAGAATAAAAACAATTGTTCAATATACTTATATTGTTAAAAACTATCTAAAAGGATTTTCTAATATAGTATCCTTGTGTAAATCTACAATATTAACACAAAAAAGTCAATGGTTATAGTTAGAAAATGAGAAAAAGTATGGTTGTTTAATGTATTAAAAAAATATAATGTGTTTTCCTATACAATTTCATGGTGTCATTGTACTTATCAAGAAAAGTTATGTTATTCTTAGTGGGATGGGTATGTAGAGACTACATGGGTATGATGCCTCTGATTACTAACATTGATATGAGTAAAATGGGGTTTTTAGGATAGAGTATATTTGACATTACTATGGTGAGATAGGGTTAGAATTAGTGGGTTGCAGAACCTATTATTTTTTTCCCTATTTGTAATATATATATGGTTATATTTATATTAAAAAATGTTTAGTTTGGGGTTTTTGACACAGGATGGTCATCAAAATCTATTATTAATGGTTTTGGGTGTAGAGAAATCAATTTATGGTTCATTCCAAACATTATTTATTTCACTACCAATGATTAATTTGATATTTACATGATGATAAATGCCCCGATCAGTGTAGTTGAATCAATAAAAATTGATAATGTATGAATTCTGTAACTAAAGTGCGAAATGATCACATTTTATTTATAATTAATTACAAAAATTAAATAATTACCTTATGTGAACTTGTTTAATTATAGATGTATCTAAAAATAGATCTATGTCATACCATTATTGACTTATAAGAATAAAAATTAGATTCTCTCTAGAGGTGATCCACAAGTGTTTCAAAGAACATTGAAAATATCTATAGGAATATCCAGGTTTGTGCTTGCTAGATATTATATCGTGGATCATTTTCCTTTGTTAAACCTGAGAATCACTTATAAAGGATTTTCCGTGATCTCTCTAGACTCAAGAGTAAATGTTCAATTAAGCTTTCCCTCCATTATTGGGATAATTTTTTGAGAAGGGATATATATATGGATTTAAGAGGTTTCTTTGGATTTCATTGTTCTTAACAACAGATGAATTTGATTTCTTGAAAAATAATTTAATTGGTTTTATATATCTCTAGGATTAGAAATAAAAAATTTCACAAGTTAGTTTTAGAATTTATTTAATCCCTATAGAACCCTATGTCTATAATAACAATATAATTATTTCTTGACATGTGCTAAACTTGTGAGTTAGATTAAATATTTTTTAATCAAACAATATGCAATACATATTATTTCTAATGGGACCTATAATCTCAATATTACATTCCTATAGAATATCTTTCAAGACTTTAATAATGATTTTTTAATAAATAAATATCACTATATTATTTTTGAAGAAATAAATAAATATTATATTAAATAAATTGAAAATAAATATTTATTATATAGTCTTTGAACATAATATTCCCTCAAATAACCAGTGATAAAATATATGTTATCAAGAAAACATGATTAATTATTAAAACATATACGAGAATAATATTTACTCAAGTTGGAAAATAATAAATATTGATATATTATTTAACTAACATTCTAGATACTGTTAGCGTGTGACCCTCTAGGCCTCTTTCTTAATGGCACTAGGTGAAGTAGTATAAATTCCATGGATAGCATCTAGAAACCACAAGGGAACCCATAACAAAATAACCAAATGTTACAATGTGATAATACATCATACTGATTATTACTATGTAATATAATACCTTTATCATGATATCTCCAATTAATAAGGATGTATACTAGTTCCATTATCCTATGTGTGCAATGTCTAATTCATTGAATTTTTAAAAATTGAAATTGAATATTGTACACTATGAACATGGAAATATTTAGGATATATCATTTCTATTAAAGGGATAGAGATATTAATATATAAAAATTATTGTAAGGGACAATCCATTCTCATATTATTAATTAAGTAAATTTTATGCACGATACACCAAACATATCCAAGATTTCCGTGAACATATTACATTGCCATTTTTTCTACATCAAAGTACGCAACATATATCCCTCATTAATAATAATAATAATTTATATGAAACAAAACACATTTCCATATATAGGAACATCCAATGAAATATATACATGGGGATTTCCTACTATTACGTATCATTCCTATAATATTATATACTAGATATTAATAAGGGTGTAAAATATGAGAAGGTGCCCCATATTCCAATAAGTCTCCACCACTAACAGCATGTATCATTTGATTCCCTCAAATGATATCATCTAGCTATAGAACATATATTTAATAATACTATTGTTACACTTCTAGGTCCTCATCAAAGAGTGACATTTTTATGGGCAATTTGTGAGACTAATACTATTCAGACACTATCACATACTATGTTACATATGAAATCAATCATTATGTGAAAAGATGTTTATTAATATTCACAACTATGAATAAATGATATCATAAAGAACATGGAATTTGGTTCTAGGGAACCAAATCCATTAGAGACCAACTTTCACTAGAGACAACAGCGAACAACCATCATTCTAGTTTCTCTCAAATAATACTCATGAATTTAATAAGAAATGCTTTTACTAAAGGGTTCTTCCATGTTTTATTCTATGGGAAGTCTTATAACTTAAACCTCACCGCTTTGAGAAAAACCACTCATGAGGTGATACTTCCAGAGTAAATTCATTGTCTATTGATGTAACCATGGATCTAATATAGGATCCACTACACTAATATTATCACAATATTGTGTGACATGGTCATTACTACTAGTTAGCACATCAAAATACTATAAAAACGTTTCATATACAAATAGATTCATTGGATGAATTGGAAGCCTCTATATACGTAGTCTCTGCTATAGAATTAACAACAACTGACTACTTTTAATTCTTCATGCTTACAAATCCTCTATTAAGACGAAAAACAAATGCTTAGTATGAATTCATATTATTGTGATCTATTTTAAAATTATAAATAGTATAACCCCTGATGTCGATATCCTCATATCATACATACACTAGTAACAAATCCATAGTTCTTCTAAGATACTTGGGTATAGCCTTATCAACATACCAATGTTGTTCTCCTAGATCTTCTTGATATCTTCCTACTATGCTAAATGCATAGGAAACATCAAGTCGAGTACATAACATGGAATAAATTGGTGATCCTATCATTGAATCATATGAGATCATACTTATTATAGGCATTTATTACTCTATTTGAGGACACATTTTCATAGAAATTTGTATAACATGTGACATTAGAATAAATCACCTCTTTGATTATTCTATACTAAATCTCTTTAGTATATAGTCAATTTATGTACTTTGACTTATTATAAAGAGCCTCTTGTATCTATCATAAAGGATATCTATCCCTAGAATATGGTTTTCCTCACCTATCTTTATCATGTATAAACACCTATTCAACTATTCCTTAAATGACTGTAAGAATGGTACAACAATTCCCTTAATTTATATGCCATAATAATAAAATAATAGGATAAATCCCACATTCCCACTAAAAATTTTATAATCACAATTCTCACATTTTTTCTTAATAAAAAAATTATTTTATAGCTTCATCAAATCAAATGATTCATGATCTAGATGCTCTCTTCAATCCATAAATGGATCTCTATAAATTGAAAATATTTTGGCATAAATCAGATTCTAAAACCCTTCTAGTTGATTCCAATAAACATAATCATGATGGTTACTATTAAGGAATGTAGTTCCGATATCCCTCTTCCAAATTTCATATTCATTGCAAGATGCATGGTAAGTAGAATTATAATGGATTTAAACCTGGAAATTGATTAAAAGTTCTCAATATTGTCACTTCTGTGATAGTATTTAATCCTTTTATCAACCATCCTTTCATTATGGGTATTTAAATTACCTTCCATGTCCGGTTTTCTCTTGAATACCCATTTTCACCCTATGAGCTTTATATTAATAGGTGTATTGACCTGATCCCAGAAATAGTTCTAATACATGTAATACATTTCTGAATACCTTGACACATTATCTCTTGCAGCTCTTTAGCACTCTACAACCTCATTTTAGGAGAGAGGTTTATCATTGTTAATAAATAATGAGTTACCATATTCTATGAATAGAAAACCATATCTCTCTTGTTCACTTACCTCTTTAGTGTTATTTCATAGTACATGTGTTTCTAGAACTACTTATTCTATGAGGAAATATTAAATCTATTTTTGTACCAAATAATTTGTATCATGAGCATCTGATTCATCAAATTCAATCATTTTACAACTATTCTTTTTGTGGATGTTATCTATATAAATAAATAATAATTTTATGGAAATAATCACTTTATCATTTGAGTCATTTTATAGGTATTATCACATTTTTAATTGGGGTTCCCTATAAAGATACACCTTGTTCCCCACGGTTTTATTTTGTTGTGTGACAAGGCCCTAAAAAATGTTTGGTATCACCTTGTTCCCCATGGTTTAATTATGTTTTATTCTTTAGTCGGTACTAAATTTTGTGTGTATGGTATAATTTGTAATGGATATCCCCTAAAAGATAATGGAAGATCTACATGGCCCGTCATCTCATAACTATTTCTAACATGGTACAAATCCTCATTTTAGTAAAACCATTCCAATGTGGTTTATATTGGGAGGGTTGAGGTAAAATTCCAAACTCATGTAAAATTTGGATAAACTCTTAGTTACGATATTCACCACCTAGATATGATTAGTGATTCTTTATCTTTATCCAAATTTGATTATCTAATTCATTCTTGATTTCATTTAATATCACATAGGACTCCAACTTATTATGTAGAAATTTATATACCGTAGAAATATCCATATCAATTCATGTCATCAGTAAAATTTATGAAATAAGAATACCCACAAAATTCTTCTACAGGAAATGGTCCAGACACATCGTTGTGTACCAATCATAAAATATCTATGTCAATTTATGTCTAAGCATATAATGGAGGTTCAGTCATTTTTTCTAATAAACTAGTATGGAATAATTCAAGTGGATTTAGCTCAAGAGAGACCAAATATCCATATTGATAGAGATTTTTCAGTCACTTCTTGTTTACATGACCAAAATGTTGATTCCATTGGCTAATGTTATATGATTCATGTAAAAAATATTATTTATCTATTTAAAATACATGGGTTTTATAATTTTATACTTAAAGACTGTTATTTAAATGTTCCATACCATAATATATGTTGCATTTATAAAATAAACAACTTTTATTTCAAAACATGATAATAAATACATGAGTATCTAGACGTGATAAAAAAGTTATGTTCTTGGTAATAGATGGCACGTAATAAAATTCCCTTCAATCCATTGTCATTATTATATAAATGATAGTCGGTAGTCATGAATGGATAGGGAAACTAGCCTTTCTCTATTGGATGATTTCAAATCCACCTATCATGGTGAAATATTTCAATATATACATTTTTCCTACAATTGGATATAGCCATAAGTTATATATTTTAACCAATGTGTAGATACTAAAAGATTCATACAAACATCTCTTTTTTTATCATATATTTGAGGACACATGAGGGTTTAAACTAGTCGAGGTCTAACACATCTCCTTTTATAACAAGATTGAAATAATAAGGAAATGCCCAAATACCGTTGAAAAGTATGGGAGATTCATTAATTTTCCCTTTGATATAAATGTTTTTAGCTACCGTATTACCCTCTCTCCATGTGTGTCAAACTTTCGTACCATGATAGATAAGATCATTCATTTACTAATGAGATAACTAAGATACCACAGATCTATTACCTTATTCCTAATGAAGTTTACATGAATTTTGTGTTCTGATTCCATCTCCCTAATGATGATGTTGAATTGTCTTCAAAGGGAGAGGCCATTGTGGAGAGATCTTGTTTCAACCCCTATAGAGTTTCCCTCCCCATAATATATGCTAAATCCAAGAAGCATTATGACCCTTACATCATAGACCAAAATTCATCTAAAAATTTTACCTTGTGCATTGGTCATATTGATATTATGCTTGAACCTTGTGTAAGGTGGATTTCATTTAAACCATCTTTCCTAAGAAAACATAACTTTTATTATATGTGTTGATCAATCACTCTTGGGATCAACCCACTATTATCTATTAAAAATATTCTACCTAAAAAAATAACACCCAAATCTCTATCTATAGATAGAAAATGATTTTCAATTATTAAAAAATTACTACTAGTCCACTTCCATTTTTTGTCTTAGGTCTCCCATAACACTATCACACATATACGAACTCTATTCCACGATAATTTCCTTCATTACAAATTTGATCTTCCCCACCCCCATGAACATGGAGGCAATGAGGAATGTGGGGTAACCTCTTCGTACATGAATAATGAGATTCTAGCTGATGAGATCCCAGAAAAAGTTCTTTCATTCACCTTCAATGAACTAGTGTCGAGTTATCTCCATGTTAGTTCCCCCACAACACCGACAACAAGATGATATTTCAATACCATTTCTCTAAAAAATTTCATCAGTTAGAAGATCATTTTTTCTTATTCTCTAGAAAAACAAGTTTATATTTATAAGGATCTAATTGAACCATAGTTTTTTCTCCCAATAATTAATCTCCTCTATTCTATGGATTAAGTCATGGAATCTATTTATGCTGACTAGAACTAAGGATGTATCCATGAAAATGAATTTTTCAGGGTTTTGAACCAGTTTTATTCTTGTATACATGATATTTTGTTCATTCTTTAGAATTTTGTTAATGAGACCAAGGTGATTTCATTCTTGATTATATGATATATCTAAGGATTATAATTTTGTAAAATAGAGAGTTTGGTCTGCCCAGTTTTCAATCCAAAACCTAATACCCCCGCCCAAAAACCCATAATACATATCTCCCATTAATTCAAATTATTTAGTCAAGTTGATAGGAAAATTAGAGAGTTAACCATTGGTATCCATCAATATTCTTGATTCCTATCCATAATGGTCATTCAGGAACCTTTCCCAGATGGACTTCCCATTAATAATATGCAATGTGACTTTGTCCTGCAAGGCTTTCATTATCCTTTCCACATTCCTCATGTTCACACCCCCTTCAAGAATGGGTTTCACTGCACTTTTATAGGTGGACCCATGAAACTTTCTTCCTATTTATTATCCTACATTAAATCATTTCAAATCATTTCAATTCTGGTGAGGGTACCTTTGGGTGCTACGATGAATCCTAGAAAATACATTGGTATGGACATAAGGATTGTATTACCTAGTGTGATTTTTCTTCAAAAATAGAAATTTAATCTTTTCTAGTTCCATAAAATCCTTCTTATATTATTTATAGAGCTCTCAAAAAAATCATCCCTGAATCTACCCTATGATATGGTTGCTCTTATGTAATTCATTAGGAGCTCCATCATCTGCATGCCCCACTAGTATTGAATGTTTTTATGATCCTTGATAAGAATACTTTTGATATATATAAATTACATTTAGAAAATTTTATATGGATACCACTATAGAAATATTTAGTATTCACAGTACCATTGAATTTTTATCTGGAATTACTCCTGTAATTAATAAATAAAAAATATCAAAAGTTAACATGAAATGAGAAATGATTTCTTTACTAGAAATATTCTTGAAAGGAAATATACTTGTACTCTTAATATCGGGTTTAATATTTTTGGATAGACCCTTTTAGACCATAATAAAAGGTATGGGAGAAATCATATCAGCTTGATAGAGTCCACTATCCCATTTAAAGAAGAAAAATGTTCTACCCATTTGTGAGATTGACAACCACAGAGAATCAAAGCACCTAAAATCTAGATCAAAACCCCGCTCAATAAAATCCATTTTACTCAGGATCTCCATAATATAGTACCACTCCATCCAAGAAAATTCAAATTTAATTTAAATATTTATCATTATATTGAATCCATGGGACTTCTTGTTAATGTCACTGACCATATCCTTAGAAATTCCAATTTCCCCATGTAATATTTGAATCATTATGAACCCACATAGTTCTTCTAATATTGACTTTGGAATCACATTTACCCTCATTATAGTTAGGAGGATGGTGAGAATTATAAAAGAGAAATTACATAGGAAAATGGGTATGTACTGGATAACCAATTCTATATCCTTGAAATTTAGAGTCAATATGATATTAGAAGCACAAGATTTTCTTTTAATCTCACCCACATGGAGGAAGTCCTATACTTACTAGATGACTTGAAAATTAACAACTTTTCATTCAATTATGACAAAATCCCATTGGAAACCATCTTTCCATTACCCAATTTCTAATATTAATGTTACAATAGTATTTTTTACCATTAACTAGGAATATTAACAATATACTCATTTTCTTTATTATTCACCAGTATTTGAACATCTAGTATGAAAGATTCCTCTCTATAGCTACAAATATTTATCTCTTCTGAGATGTGGCCTGCTATAAGAAGCTCTTAAATTATTTTTCATTCCATCATTTCATCAAACTCCACATCATCTCTATAGGAGCCATCTTGAAATAGTAAATTTAATCTACCCAGAACTATCCTCTCTGTAAAGAAATCACGAAAATAACAGATATTTTTTCTCCCCAACATTGCAACAAAGATCTAGAAATCTCCCAGGAAATCCTCTCAATGACTAACAATTTCTATGATTGTTTTCCCATCATAAAGACCAACATAGAAAATGGATCATCATCCCAATTATCCAAGAGAGATATCTCAAACCTACCAACATATTAATTTACCAATTCTTGTTCAAATTCACAATCAAGTTGGTTGAAACTAAACTATGATAAATGAACCTTGAGTATTTTTAAATGGTCATGTAATCCTTCATAGGCCACTCCCTATAATAGAAGGTATCAATACTTTCTCATAGTTTGTGGGAAGGAATCTTCCAATGCCTAGTTATTAATGTAGAAAAAGAGATATCTCCTATATTCACGCCCCAAAGATGATTCTAGAGGGGAGAATGATCTGAACTCACCTAAATAAGGTGATTTATATCTTAATTTTGTATGGTGTCCATCACATTTAGGTTATATTAGAAATGATCATGTATGATCCAAATTCTATTGTTCCTATTCTTATTGTTTCACCAAGTAATTGGGTCCCTAGAAAAACCCAGGTTCATTAGTTCAATATAATCCTCAAAATAATTAATTTCATTCATGGATCATGGGGAGAATTTCTCTCATCCTTTATTTTACAACACATGTGATGTGTTGTTTAATGCTCATCCAACATACCATGAAATACTCTATGGTTGAAAGGATGAATTTTGTTTCCAAATTATTTGTAATTTTCACCAAATTACACTTTGTATAAGAAAGGTGAAAATGTATGAATCCCCTACTACGGTGGAACTAGCCATAATGAACTATGTATTTATCTCCTAAGGCTCAACAATATTATTATTTTTCTATAATATCTGGACATTTTTATTACTTGGACTCTGATACAGGTTGTGAAAAATGTTGAATGTAATAGAAAAAGAGTAAATAATATTGAAAATTTATTTGGGATCATGAACTACTATGGTCAAGAAATAATGAATTATGGAATTGGATATAATGAATACCTAATTAACTCACTAGACTAAGCCTATGGAATTCCATATGATGATGAAATTCGTTGACGAGTTTTGTTGGTGGCCTTTCAGTCATCCAGATTAAGAAGGAGGTATGATGAGAATCATCCACTAATAACCATTTTTTATTTAGAATGAGTGGAAATTCATTCATGGGTGGTGGTTGTCAAAATATTAATTGTGGGATATAAATTGGGATAAAATTGTACCTGAGTATTGTGGTCATCCTCATGGGCTTCAAGGATGGTGAAGCAGTTGGGGTGTATTAGGATTGGTTTAGTAAAACAAGTTGAGTCCCCTCAAAAATTTATCATGAAAAAGAAACTAGAATTGAACACACCCCTTATGTTGTAACTGAGGCCAAAGTTGACATGGAAAGATCCTTCTGCTCACACACTAAAACTGACTCCAGAGCATTTGGAAGGATCCTAGATTCATCAGACTATCATACCTTACTAGAAAGGGTTAAGTAGAAGCAATCATACCAACAATTCCTATATTCTCTTACTCTGAAGAATACATAGGTGGAGGGAGTTTTGAAGAACTAATAAGTATAGTGGACCTTGCATCCTTTTGAAATGAGGTTCCCTCGTGATATATTGTGTTGATAGTTCATGAGCTGTGGAATAAGAAATGACTAGAAAAATAGAGACTTGGAGAGAATATAGAGCCTTAAGGATGATTTCAATCATAGTGGGGTATGAGGGGTTCGTCGTAAGTGGTCCCTACCTAACCCCATCCCAAAAGCTGGTTCCTAGAGTGTAACCTTTGATAAACATCATCTAGAGAGAAACCCTTTTATGGAATATCATAAGATAAAAATAAATTCCCTTTTACCCTAAAACTTAATCTTCAAACAATGATTATGTTCCCTTGAAGATAAAAATCGTAAAAACTAGATTGGAACATAAAATAAGGCACATTTACACCAGATAAAATACACCCCTTCCTCAATGAGAATTTTATTCAGGAGAGTAGATGACAAGTCCACCTCCATGAAAATATGAAGAACCACTAAAGAATACAAAATGATAACCTTCTCATCAACACATAATAAGAAACTAATTTCATTTCCGACACACAAAAATAGGGTTTAGTTAAGAATAGGAAGTATAAGGCCATGTAACATTACCCATATAGCTTCTAAACATAGGTCTCTATCCTCATGGGAATTCTAAATACACCAAAAGAAGGGGGATCTTCATTCACCACATTTGTTGATATCCCTTGACTAAACCTTCATGAATTCAACCTTGGAAAAATTATGGGTCCTGTATGAGCTCAGAAAGATCGATTATACCACCAAAATAGTTTCTAAGCCCCAAGAAGTAATGATGACTTGGAAGAAAGAAATAATAGGATCATTTCAAATGAACAACCCCACCAATTTCTAACATTGATATGATGTCACTTCTCCATGATCCATTGAATATAGATAAATAGTAGGAGAACCCCCATCCTTAGCTAATCATCTTGGAGTTATCGATATTCCCAATACATGGGAATGAAGTGGCTACAACACTAACTTGAAATGACCCAGGAGCATGAATTTAGAAGGGCACTGACCCAGATCCCTGCATTTGGGAATATGAGATGATCTGAGAAAAAAACTATTGATGGAACTAAAGAGAAATCTAGGAGTTGAGGAGGAGAGGGAAGCTGAGAAACTACCACCAAAAAGGAGTCAAGAGTAATGATAAAAAATTTCAAAAGTGGCTATGGGTGTAGTTCCTTCTCCAGTGTCCTTTTATAGAACATGAAAAATATACTTCCTAATTTTCTATTCTCTGCCTTCTGGATCATTCTTTTTCTTATATGGATGATGATTGAGAGCTTTATAATGGTTACAATTAATAGTCCCCTTCACCTTCTTCTTCCTTTTCATAATCACTATAAGGAATATGGTTTTTTCACACCCCAGGTGCTCATACACATTCTGAATTAGAGTATGATGTTCAAAAATATTCTTATCATTATTTATCATGTTATAATTAATAATAAAACTAGGGAAGGCCTTTGGTAGTGAGGAATGTCTGAGATCTGTGCGCAACACATCCAAGAATTTAATCCCTAATATACTTATGCACTCAATGTAGCTAAAAATATTTACTACATGAGTCCCAAATGCCATGAATCTCCATGATTAGCTTTAAATAAAGGATTATAGATCCAATATCTCTATAGTATCACCTTCTATCAATAGAGAACCCAATAATGGGACATCATGCTATACGAACCCATGTTCTTATGTTAATTCAAAAGCTCATTGGTCAAGAATGATGGCATGAACACAGAAATTTTTTATCATCATTAAAATGTTTGACATAGATAAATAACTATTTCCTCTAGCCTCATTACCAGGTGAATCAATAATTGGTTCCTCCATTACATAAAATTTACTTTCATGGAACATGATAATGCGATCAGACCTTTTCCACTATTATAAATTTGAGATAGTGAAAAGGTTATCCTTAACATATATGGATTGAAGTGATATTTGTGAAGTCATTTTGTTGATGGTTCTAATAATAATAATTTTTTTAGTTATTTACATAATAAAATTTATATAAATAGATATAATATTTATTAATCTCAGAATATTTTATCAAAGCATAATAGTACATTTCATTTTCTTTAGAATGTCCTATTTCATATAAATTATAGAGGAAAGGATCCATATTACCATTCTAATCACCCCAACATTGGTTGTTTATGCAATTTGAATCGTTTTAGGTAGGAATTCCAAATGAAAACAACATTAAATACCAGTACCATGAAATATTGATTGGATTACCCAATCATAAAATACTTAAATTGAATTCCCTCAACCCTTTCCTCTCAGTTACACCATGTCTTACTTTGGCAGTCAACCCCTGATGTAAACTATGTTAAGTCAACCTAAAAAATAAGTTATAATTCACTAATAATTGAAAGAACTTAAACTTTGGTTGGTCAATTAATTTTAAAAATGGTGGGATTTTAAATGAATTAATGGAACACTATACCAAATTAATATATATAATTAAAGGATTTTATATTTTATTCATAAATATTAAATAATTATCAATATTATATGATTTTTAATATTAAATCAATTTACATAAGAGATTCACCAGGTCTTAGAAAATATGTATACACAATCCAAATTTTTTAGTTTTATAATGCATTCTTGTAAATTCATTAATTTATGTGATTGTGAAAAAAAACATCCATAATACAATAATAATTCAACATGATAAAAATAAACTAATAAAGTGGTATGATCATGATATGTTACTTATTTTTTATTTAATCTAGTGAATGATATACTGACCATTGAACTAGGGGTAAAAAACCATGAACTAATTAAGCTTCATGTAAGTGAATTCCACCTAAACACCTATATATATCTCTTTGATTGGTTTCTCCTATACTAGAAACTTGAACCACCTCCACTGGATTGGGAGCTCTATCCATTACATATTCATTTACACACTCACAGTTGAATTGAACAAAAAGATTGGTTAAAGTCATTACATAAATGAAATCATGGATACACATTCCCTTATGTAATGAGATGAGAGATGAAACAAAGGCCAGTAATATAATTTAATAATAATTTTATTGAATCCAATCACATACAATGGTCTGGTCTGGGCTCATGATCATCCACAAGAATGAAATGAATTAAACATTTAAAAAAAATTGCATTCAATTATAATCATTCATATTTAAAACAAATCATACCTGAATAAATTAATTATCTTCCTTAATTAATAATTTTATTTTTATAAATTATCATCTGAATATCCATTATATTCTCATCCTTCATAATGGTAAAAAAATTAAATAAATTTATTTTAAATAAACTTTGTACAAAAATGTGCCTCAGAGGAAACACAGTATGTACCCATCTGAACTACCCAACATGTATTATATTCATATTATTTTTACTCTTGAGACTTATAGAATACACAACTTATTAGGTAATATTACAACATTTACTATAGACGTAATGATCACACGATTTTCAGGATTGTTATTTTTATTTTTATGTACCGTTTAATGCTACATTTCATGTAGAGTAATAACTCAATCAGAAATTATACGTTACATGTTGATCCAAATATTACATAGAAATTAAATATACATTTATATATAAAAAAACCACATGGTGTGCCCATCTATTTAATGAACACAAGAAAGTATTATTTATGCGATTGAAAAAATATAATAAAATAATATAAATTCAATTAAATTTGTTAAAAGGAAATTATATTTACATTTAAGATGCACGATGTGAATTACACTCATCATCTATCCACATCACATGCCTCTGGACTTTATGTGAAACTGTGCCATGGAAAATTGTGGTGTGCATGTCATGTACATGGCTACACAAAATGTAGTCTCCTTGTTACATGGCCATAATTAATTTAGGCCATTATAAAAGGCATATGACAAATTTATGACTAAAATACTACACACCATGTATGGATGTTACATGATGTGGAAACTGAAAAAAGGTGAACTGATCTAACTTAGTCAACACATGGTGTATTATTTAATTCACCTCATATAATAAATGCACATTACATGAATTAATTATGACTTATTTCATGGTGAATAAAACCATAGTGTAAGATTTTTACCATTGGGTTTACACGACATGTACTCTTGTGTTATCCGGCC
The DNA here is from genome assembly GCA_963277665.1 of Viscum album. NCBI lineage: Eukaryota > Viridiplantae > Streptophyta > Magnoliopsida > Santalales > Viscaceae > Viscum > Viscum album. The sequence goes on along the minus strand of OY728133.1, from coordinate 1,523,399,391 downwards.
AACTCCATTGAAAATAATGATGATATATTTGAGTTTATTTAATTTATATAATTAATATATTTGATTATATTTATGATAAATGAAGTTAAAAATTGTATATTTCATATAAATATTACATATAGATTAAACTAGAATTGAAAAATAATAATTAATTCATAAACCAATCAATAATATTTTGATAATTATCAATAATTTGATGACCACTCGGATACCACTTAATGCTTATGTGGTAAATGAAATCATGTGATGGGTCATGTCCAAATTTGTTTCATGATAGACGAATAATCTATGATTTACATGACAATATACACTATGGTGAATGAAATTGAATAAAAGAATATATAAAATAGATAAACACCATAACCAAATCACCAGATCATTACATATTATTTATAATTAATTTAATAAATTAATAAATAACATTGCATGCATGTTTTTCCTCATTGATGGTTGTGACAATATATCTAGGTTTCACCAAAATTGTGTTTCAGGAATTAGCATTAGATACCCTAAATGTAGTGATCCATATGTGTTCAAAAATCTCCAAGCATCGATGTTGGAATCATTTGGTTCTAGCACAGTAGATACTATCACTTGCGACATTAACCTTTGACCAACATGATAATCACTTCCAAAATATTCTCCTTGATATCTCCAGACAGATAATGGAAGTTGGAGGAAGATTTATCTCCATTCATGGGAGGGTTTTTTGGGGAGGGATCTCTCTAGGGATTTGAAAGGGTTTTCGTAATTTAATTGTGCACAACAAATAATATATTATCTGTATTGAAATATAATATAATTATTTTTATAAAATTATATTTTAAGAAATAAATAATTATTCAAGTACCCTTTATTATTTATTTAATCCTGATAGAACCCCATTTCTATAAAAATATTATTATTATTTATTGAGATGTGCTAAACTCCATAAAAAAATTAGATAATATTAAATAAAATAATATTCAATGTATATTATTTCTCATCCGAATAATAAACTCAGACCACTATTCATCCACAACATTTAGCAAGACTTGAATAAATAATATTTAATTAATAAATAAATATCACAACATTATATGTAAATAACTAGTTAAATTTTATATTCCACAAATAGAAAATAAATAAGAATTAAATATTTTTCTCACACAGTGAATGGAATATATTAAATCAATCAAACATGCCTAATTATTGAACCACATGTGGAGATAATATTTATTCAAATTTTTTAATAAAAATAATTATATATTATTTAACTATAATTCTAGATACAATTAGAGTTTTTCCCTCTAGGCCTCTCTCTCAATGGAATTAGGAAAAAACCATGAAATCCAATGTTAAAATCTAGAAACATTACATGGTACCCATAAAGAAATGATTTAATTCCAAAATGACATAATACCTCAAAAGGAAACATAATGTTTAATATATTCCATTTATTTCATTATCTTCAATCAGGAAGGTTACATGATGGAGACATTAACCTATGTGCTCTATGCCTCTTTATTTGAATTTTATGAAATCACAATTTCATATAAACACAATGGATATGGATTAATTTAGTCTAGATTATTTCTATCCACGAGAAGAATATTTTTATTTTATATTAATTAATAGAATGTGAAAATCCTTTGTCACAATTTTCATGAATAAAATAATACTCATGACACACCCAATGTATCCTATTTCATGGAAAACATATGTCATCACAGTTTTGTCAATATATCAACGTACGTGACTTATAACACTCATTAATAATGTTGATAATGTATAAGGATCAAGAAACATGTCTATATATAGAAATATCTAATGAATCATTTAAATGTGGATTTCGTACCAGTGGGTCAGATTCTCATAATATCCTACACTGGATTTTACTAGGGCCATACATCATTAGAAAGACACTCAATGTCCTATACGACATCACCCTTGATATATTGATTCATTTGTGTCCCTCAAATGACACCATATAACTATAGAACATTTATTTATGAGTAATTTTATGGAACTTCTAGGTTCTCATCAAAGTGGGAAACTATTATAACCTTTTAGTGAGACAAGTACTCATAGTAAATTATCACATACAAAGTCACACAGAAGAAAAATCATGTTGTAATGTGGATTTTATTAATATTTCAAACTATGAATAAAATTTATAAAAAATTTCACCAATGTAGGTTCTTGGAAACCAACTGAAACAATTATGAGTTTGGTTTGTGGATGTATGAAGAGGTCATGGTGATTTTAGTATTAGTTATACAAGGAATCGAATAGGGAGATCAAGAATATAATATGAGAATGAAATGATTGAAATGGGAAAATATTTACCAGGTTTATATAGAAATAATTTTTATGGACCTTGAAGAATAGAGAGACATTGATTATGAATTATATTGGGATGATCATTGATTAGTTGCATTTTTACCAATTCAAGGGGTAGACAAGATCATGGGTCTTAAATAATTATTTCATAATTGTAAAGTTTAAAATCATTAGGATGAAATTATTATCATAGGAAGTGAATTAGGTGTTCGTTATTTTATAAGAACATTACTGATGTGATAGCACTGAGCCAAAAAATTCGGTTAGGTGAGGCACAATGTGGACCTCGAGGTAGCGGAAAATAGGGATGCAAGGGGACATAAGAGGGTTGTCCTACAAAGGGTGGGGTATTACCACAATGGAGTGAATCATAAATGATTTTCATTCAATTTGGGTATAAGGTACATCTTTGAGATTATTTTTACCTAATTATAAAGGCTAACATAGTATGTGGTCTGATAGGGAATCAAGATAGGTTGAGTAAGAGGACCTCAGAGACAAATATGAGTCATAGGAAAGAGAAAAATTAGTGATTTGAGGTCGTAATGGGAGTAAGTTTCAATGATATTAGTTGGTAATCATTTATATATACAGATTGTGGGAGTGAGAGAGATACACAATGGTGGTAGAAATGATTAGTGGGGATTAAAAATATATAGGTGGACATACAGCAAGATGACATGCATCAATAAATATCAATGTGATTGAACCAAAATACTTACAACATACTGGAGAGTTAAGGAATGTTCATGGTACATTGTGAAGGTAATACCATGTTATTTGTTTTTTTATGGAGGGTATGTTTTCTTGAAGAATTCATATGATAAATTTATCAACCAAGTCATTTTTAATATATGGGGATTAAGTGTGATATTTTTTAAATGTTATATGCTTTGGAGTTCAAAAAAATGGAACAAAGTACAATACTAGATAAAATTATAAATTAGTGTTTTGAATGATTTATGTGGGAATTGAATATGATGTGGGGTAAATGATAAAGTCATTTGAATATTATGATTTATATAGGAATCAAGTGCAATGTGTGATTTATTGTTTCAACAAATTTTATTTGTAATTTATGAAAACATTTAGGTGGGAAATAAATATTATGGATTTATATGAAAATAATGAGAAATGAAGGATTTTTTGAGAATCATGAATGATGTTATATTTTATCAAAATCATTTATGATGCAATTATGGAAAGGTAATCTGATGTGATGTTGGAATGATTTGGTATGATGGTAAGACATGAGTTCTTCAGGATGATGGTTAGTGTGGTACTATATGGACATTATATAAATTGTTCCAAATGTGACGAAGTTGGTAACTCCTATGGGGGGAATTTCCATATACGGAATTTGATTTTTTTTCATGTAACTGTGGTTATAAGAGAATTCAAAAAATTGATAAATGTGTTTTTTTCATCTTAGTGTAGTAAGAATTCATAGAATTGGATACCTAGGGGTTGATAAGATTTCGATGTTATGTGGCTAGGGTAGATCGGGGATGATCTACAATATATTGGGGAGGTTATAATGACTTTAATATTTATCATCGTAATTTGGGTTAGGTTTTCAATAGACCATGTGCCAACAGAAACCATGTTGTTTTTGTTAGTTTAGATTTAATTCTAGAAGTGGACCTTATTCATTCAATTGAGTTTGGATATTAAATTTTAGAATTTTTTTATTTTTATAATGATTTATTATTTATCTAAGGATTTGGATATTTTATAATGGATTTGAAAATTAATTTTCTATTTTTTATGGAGTATTTGGTACATGCCTTAGATTTTTATAAAATTTTGAAATGAAACATTTTCTAGTAAGTTAATTATTCTAGAATAACAATTCCTAATTAGATATTTATAATATGATATTTTTATTGGGATATTTCTAGTATGATATTTATAGTTATATTATTTTGGGAATCAAAACTCTTTAAAGGATATTTCTTATATTATATTTCAAGGGTGATATTGTTAGTATGATATTTGTTTTGGAATCACTAATATTACAATTATATATCTAGTTTTGTTATTCCTAGTATCAATTTTTTTATAAATACAATTCATAATATGATACCTCTATTTATATATTTCTATTATGAATATTCTTTACAAAATGTCTATGTATTGAATATTGGAATATATTTTTGGAATTTTTATAATACATTCCATTTCCAAACATTGGCTTGGATAAATAGTGTTTTCAGAAAATTTATAAATAATCAAAAAATAATAAAAAAAAATTTATTTAAATGTAAATTGGGTCTCCTCATGGCCTATGAATAATAATAAAAGTCATCCAAGTGCCTCTCACATATTTCATTTCTTCTATATAGGTGGTCTCCTTTACCAATTTTCAGAATTTCATGCCATATAAAGCACGAGGGAGCTATAGATAAGGATAATAGACTTTAATTGACCGTTAATATTATTTATTACTACATCTTTATCTCTTAATGAAAAACCTAATTTCATGGAATTTATTATTTTTTCGGTATCTTATGATTAATGATGACCTCGATGAATATTTCTAACTAATGACGTCCTGTTAGCTCCAGTTTCTATGGTTCGTATATTATTCTAAATGTATATATGTGTTTTGGGATGCGTCATAAATGTGGGTGTGTGGGATGTCTATGTAATAATGGTAATTTATAATATAGATCATTGATTATTTATAGAAGACACTAGAGGGTAAAATGTTTTGAGATATTGTGTGGTTGATCAGTGTATGTCCTGACAGGTTTGATACTTGGTACCATGTTTAGTTGGTCAGGTTGAAGCTGATTATAGAAATTGATTTCAAGATGTGGGAGATGAGGTGACTCAAGGGAAACATGATGGGAATACCCTATGTTTCTATAGTTGATGTTGATCACTGAAATTGAGGTGACATGATTCACTCAGATAAAGTACAAGTTACATTCCATTATAGTGGGGGCACAACATGGCTTCTGGGTGGTTTCTGTGGTTTTCCATTGGTGTGTCCAATGATGTCTGTGATTTCATTAACTTTTTTTGGTCGATGGGATCATTAGTATCATGTGAATATATGATAGGACCAATGATGGTGTGTTACCCAATCATTCTTTATGGAGTCCTCTGTAGATTAAAAATCACAGGGGATGATGTAGAAACTTTTTATAGAGGAGCTTCTCAACATAAAAGACAATAGTTAGTGGATATATGATTTTTTTGGGTGGATTAAGGCTTGAAATTTATATCAGGGTCAATGGGATGGGTGTGTTGGAAGGTAAGGCATCAACGTGGATTGGGTTCACTAGTATGTTGAGCTAGTGGTTGGAAAACAAATGTGGGAATCTTTGTGAGTGGAGATATGGTTTTTAGATATTCCCTAGGGAAATGTGATGACTTGGTATGGTTACATAGTTATGTTGTAATGTGATTCCATGCATTATGGACATCAATGGAAAGCCAAGTGATCATTTAGATCGATATAAAATGGATGTATCCCTCCACTCTGACACTAATAGATGTAGTTAATGGTTTATTTGAGGTTCTTATGCCCAAACGATATAAGGTTACATGATATATGTTTTATCAGAATTAATTTCTGTTTTTGGATATGTAAGAATATATATTGATGTCATTAGGGAATAAAAATTTGTGGACTATTAAGTAGATTCAAACAGCAGACATGAGCACTTATGTATGTGTAATAAATTTATGGTTTTCATTATAGGAATGGTAAAATGCATATTTTTAGGTGATTAGTGGACATGAATGTTTATATAATTCATGTACCAGATGAAAAGATTTTAATAGTTGGGATGAGTGGTTACTCTGTGCTGAGATAATGTATATTTGGGATATTCCATACATATAGATATGTGATCATCCCACGAGTGATCTTAGGTATTTTTATGGACACTGATAGAAATTTAAATATTTATCAAAGTGACCATTTTTTTAATACGTATTCATTATTCCATTTTTATAAATTTATTCTATTGTGTTTTACATAATACTTCCAATATGTTATTATTGTTATTATTATCAACATATAGTATATTCTCTCAATAATCATTCTATAAACAGTCACTTCTAGTGGAAATTATTTTCTGTGTGGGGAAGCATACCTATTTTCATATAGTAAAATGCCAACCTAAGCACCAATTGACTGGTTTAGGTAAGTAAGGAGTCAAATTGTCTAAAATATTTGATATGAAATTATTGGTTATTATATTATTTTTTAAAAAATATTCTAACATATTTTTAGATTATATAAAAAAATTTATAAAAAAGGATGTCCCTAGTTATAATTCTTATATTTTGGAAACATAAATTAAAAGTAGTTTAATGATAATTGATCTCTCGATGTATAGATTTGAGTTATCCTAGAATAATGGTAATAATTATTCCTTATTGGTTATAATGAAAATGGAGGAATCCTATGGGTTAGGTTTCATATTGAAATAAGGGATTCCCTTATGATGTATAAAATAATGTTTTTATATTGAATGACCACCTATATATACCATACTAAGTGTCAAACAATTTTTATTGGTATAAAAATAGTACATATTTTATATTTAAATATCATTATAAGGATGATAATTCCCTAAAAATTAGATCCATCATATATGGAATATCGCTATTATTTGAGACTTTATACTGTGTTAAATAGGTGTGATCTGGTATACTAATGATAAGGTCTTCTATTGGGGTTTATTTAATATGGGTTTTTTCTGTCATGTTAGTAGTATAACATATTAGTATTATATTTCGATGGGTAGAGTAAGTGTATATGAATACCTAGAGACATGTAATGTGTTGTTTTTATCTCTTGGGGTGATGAGATAGTTATTGTATGATCTATCAAGGTGAGTGAAATGATATCTTTTCATCCATATAGAAAATTTATACTTAGAGAATCATTGAAATATGTATAGAATGTACAATGTTGGAATGAAAAATGTCTCATTTTCCACAATATCATTTATGAAATGGATTTTTTAATATTTAAGTATCTTTAATGAAAGAATCCTCCATTAATTTTTTTAAATGAATTTTATTTAAAATGTGAAGGTATATTATTCTATAAACCATGTTAAATAGAAAAAATGATTTTATTAAACGAAACAACATTATGAAAAATTGGTGTATACATTTTATATTAATATTATAATTACAATAGGATAATTAGAAATATTAAAGAACATAACTAAAATTTAGAGATCGGATGGGGCATAAACTCATTGAAACATCACTAACACGAATAAGTATTGTGAAAATAGTCCAAAAAATTAAAAATAAGATATTAATACTAAAAAATAATATATCTATAACCATAGTATTAATTGAAACATGATCACCATGGGAAATAAATCCCATGTCCCAAAATTTAGAAAAATTGACATGAATTGTTTTTGAATATATGGTGGAAAATATCTCAATAATTACCTTTAGTATTATATAAGAATAAAAATCACCTCCTAAGATGACTCCAAGATTGGAAGTGGTGTTTAGATCTTTTTTATCCTCCTTGAGGATGTGTGATACTATGAATTCAAACCCCCATAATTTCTCTATTAAATCCCACCAGTCTATAGGGAGATACTATGATGGGCCTAGAATGTTATATTTAATATATTTCATAATGAGTGAAGAGTTAAATAAATACTATATCTTATCCCAATAAATGAATCTATTTATTTTAATCACCAAGAATAACCCTTCAATTTCCACTGAATATTACAAATTAGTGCTGAAATATTTGTAGAAAAATGTTAGGGAAGCACCAAAGGAGTCACAACTAATTCCACCAAAGCTAGCTTGGCCTGGGAAACCATTTAAAGCACTAGTCTAGTTAATTTTTCCCTATTTGAAAGTGGATATCCAAAAAATTATTTTCATTAAACTCTATCAGTTCAAATATATTATAAGGGAAAATCCATCATGTCCTTATAAAGAAGTATTATAAAAACATGTGATCAATGTCGTCCAAACCATTCATAAAAAAACCAAATATAGAAAAAATATACATAGTATATTTCATAAATATATGATAAGTAGGTATTTTATGGGTGACATGACTCTAAATTAGATAAAATATAAAAGGTGAAATCCATTGTCTATCAAATTGATGTATCCAGTAATATATTTACAACAGAACATAGATTTAGGAGTGGTTAATGATATTTTGTGTCATTGTTCCATTTATATCATATTTCTAGAATAGAATGTCCCTATTAATTGGAAAATTATATACACATATAGAATTCCTCATCACACTATGGAATTGACCCAGATTATTGGTGATTATATTATTAATAATTTCCTTAGGATAGATATTCCCCCTGATTGAAATCAGATAGAGGAGTGTCAAGCTAGTTATCCTTCCAAAAATTGATATGTAAACCCCAACTATCCATCCACTAGGACTGATACATTATAGAGGAGTGAATCATCCAAATACTATGAAAAATATAATATCACATATAATAGGCCATACAAGATTCATGTCTTTCAAGAAATATGATTTTTATAATGTTTTTATCATCTTGGAAAAAGATAGAATCCTTAAATAAAAATGTATAGGATGGTATTAATTTAAAAAAATATTGTTAATTACAAAGAAACAATATGTAATGGGTATATAGGTGATGCTCTATGTCAAAATTATTTCATTTTTCTCAAAGATATATCCATTACTGATGAAATTCATAGTTCACCATTTTACCTTTTTTGGCAGTGTTATTGGATATTTGTACATCATAAAAGATAAAACAAACATGGGGATGATGGTTCAATTTTCCAGAGAGGTTACACCTTCCATGTATAAGGAATTCACTTTCCATTCACTCATTTTCATTTTTATTCCTTATATTACTCACCCTAAAATTATCCACTTTTAGGATACCCCAAAATAAGGGTAATATGAAACAGGTGAAAGGTAGTTTCCCTTCATTGAAATTAAAGAGAAATTTCATAATCATATTACTCATACTATTTAAATTATTACTGAAGAAACTATAAATATATCTTAACTAATATACTACCTAGAAAGGGAACCATAGTGGTACCTGATATCTTTAAGGGTGCTCAAGTAAGTGATACATCCATGACATAAAATAATAATGTCAACAACATATAGTTGTTCTGTAGGATAAAGAGATTTCTATAAACTGGTATAAGTATGAAAATTCCGTTATGAACAAGTATAATGAGAGTCCTTCAATGATAGTCTTCTTCTCTGCAGAATAGGATTGAATAAATACTATATCTATTTATTACAAAAAAAATAGATATTTAATTATTAAACATTATATACATTGACCAGAATAGAGAGATTAACATATTCAAAAAATATTTTCCTACAATCAATAAATAAATCATTAAATACAAACTTATCGAGAATTTTTTTAACAAAATTCTGAGTAAATTGTTTCAAAATATTTTCTTACATTTAGTATAAGGACCATCCTTCCAATAATATGAATTTTTAATAATTTTATCACATATTGAGAATGTTACCATATAATTCATGATTCACCATGTATGATATAATCCAAAAAAGTAGAAATAAACCATCTTTCTTATTTTCCAAGAGATATTTATGGTAGGAATCATTGTCAGGATATTATAGACACAATTAAAAATAGTGATATTCATTAGATAAGTAAGCTAGTCAATAGATTAAACATTTGGTAGATGGACATGAAATTTTGAATCTATAACCTTTGTATGGAAAACAATATTAATGAAAATACATATCAAATTTATGATGTCATTGTGAATTATATCTTAGAAGACAAGAAATAACATATTAAAAAATACACCTATCCTTGGGTCAAATAATGGATTGACGGATGAAACATTATTTTTAACCTTCTCAAAAGTATGATATTTATTGAGGAAGCTATTACCAAATCATCTTTAACACTCAAAATAAAACCCATTAAATCCATAGTTTTTTTCATCAAGTTATTATTAAAAAAGTACCAATATTATCCTATGAAATTTCTATTAATTTCATTCAAATTTTATAAAATTTAATTCTCTTTCCTTGGGATGTTGAAAGGGAATGTTGTCCCTATAATGATTTTAGAGGCTGTTAAAAGAGGTGGTATTTCTATCTTGATCTTTGATCTATTTAAACCTTCATTTTCTCCTTACTAATGAACTCCGTTATTTTTAAATTTTCAATGCGTTCAGTGGAAATTTAATCTTGGTTATTTAAAAATTAGATATAAAACCCGTAATCATGACTATATTGGATATTATCCATCATTTTTTTGAATTTCATAATGTTCTCATCATTAATATTGAAATTTTATTACTCTAAACTATAAATCATTTTATCCAAATCTTCAATTTCAAGATACATGCCTAAAAATAATTATTGAAAATAGTGATGGACCATTGATCTTTAGTAACTATCCTATAATTTGGGTGATTAATCAATGAATTATTGAACTTGAATGACAATGATCATTTTCATGAAGTTTATGAAAATATGTGAGAATATAGGGGTGATCGTAATTATTATTATATATGGTTCTTGAATATATCTCGTCCCACTCCTCCAAGGATTAGATAATAAAAAATGTTTTGTTTATAATTATAATCATAACCATAATTTATGTCATTCTATAACATGTTTACTTATCCCCATATAATAAAGAAATTCAATGTCAAGTGAGTTAGTGTTCTCCCTTAATACCATACTATAAAACCATAATATAGAATCTCATATGTAGATGAGGCCCCAAAATAGTGGATTTAAGATTTTAAATTTCTACCCAGAGGTTTATCCTATTTAAAAAGGTTCTTTGAACGTATATAAAAGAACATAACCATTATATAACATCATAATATACCATCCTAGTCAACACCTTTTTATAATATAAAGAACATCACAGATATAAAACTAATGAAAAGGATGAACCCAATGAGATTCCGTATAAAATTTCATTGATGGTTTATTCCCATGGTGATGTATCCCAAATCCATGAAATTCAGACAGTTAAATGAAACATATGCTCTATAGGGTCTCCAATACCTAACATCATTGGGTTGTGATTAGTAATCATTGTTTTATGTGTCCTAGCAGCCTCTATGTTTGATAAACCATCACTATTCCAAAATAAGAAATTTAGTTTTTAACATTCCTATATTTAAATATATTTGTAAAAGACTATGTACTCTTGAATATATTATATACCCTAGACCCACCCTTCTTCCCAAATTATTGCAATGTGGTAGAGGTATCATTATTTGTGTCACCCTATGATCCCTTCACCTAACTGCTATAAGATTAATTTCTCTAACATGATATCAAAATAACTAAGATGTTATTTGAGGGTTAAATTCAATATTTAGAGATCTGGTTACCATATTATTATCCATCTTGATCAGTAAGGTCACTAATCCCCCTTTTCATTATGGAAATATGATTATTCTCTTAAAAAAATCATTATACTCCTATCCAAAAGATACATCATCCCTTCCATGAAGGAAAATATTATTGAAATTATTCTTTGTTGGAAATATTACCTCAATGGGAGGTTTTCTAAAGACAAACTCATCTGTATATAATTTACCTTTCTCTAATTTTTCTATCCAAATCAGGATCTCCCAATTAGATTCTTTTTTTAGAATGAGTTATTTGGGAGGAAATGAAATGAAGTGGATGTATGGGAAGTGATTTTTAGTGTTTGGTGAGGTTACGCTTTATGGAGAGAAAAGGTACATGTGAAAAAAAATAGAAACAGATATACCTCCACATTTTTATAATCACCCCAAAATTGGAGAGATTTGGGAGGAAACGAACCATGCTTTTCCATTTTTTAAAATTTCTATATTACCCGAGTGAAAGTTTTATTATACAAAATGTTTTATTGAACTAATATTTTTATAAATTATCATCATTGTGATTATTAATAATAATAAATATTACTTTCAAACAGGTATAAATGTGTCTTTAAACATAATTTTCAAATAGTTATCTTTTTACTTCAATGTAATTTATAAGAAATAAAAAAAAATTATATATGATTTTGATTAAGTTTATATAAATAATTATTAATAATTTATAAATAATTTTGATTATATTTAATTTTGAATATCCAGAATTAATAATTTATATAAATAATTCGTAAATAATTTTGATTTTGTATTCTTCAATTAATTTTAATTTTAATTTAATCAATGATAAAATTTAAAAATATAATATTTTCTTATTTGGATTAATTTTTGTGGCACTTTTTATGCAAAAATAATCAGTATTGAAATGACAATATCATAGCGATATGAATTCGTATCAATGCAATTTATGTTGAATTGGGATTGTATCAAAAAAATTAAGAATAATAGAAAATTAAATTCATATTTCAAATCTTTATAATTAAATAATTACAAGTTCTATTTGATACTAATTGAAGGGACATTGAGCACAATGAAAGCATGAAAAATGGGATTTAACATGTTGGGTGTTGATTCATGTTAAAAAAACTGAATAAAAAAACAACATTACCATATTTAAAAAGGATAATATTTAATTAATTTTAATAATGAAAAATTAAATAAATCAAAGGTGTAAAAGGTAGCATGTTTGATTGAACAAACTGGTCTGATTATCTCCACCTTGAAGTGTCTTGGATGGAAGGTTACATACTATGAATATTTTAGATCATCCACACATGATCTAAAATCTTGGGATTGTTGATTTATATTTCTTGGGTGACATCACAAGAAATCAAAGATCTTTTCGATGCCTCTTTGATTGCTTGAGGAATGTAGATTGGAACATCCCATGACACCCAAAATATGTGGTGTTCCTATTTACGGGTCTATTCTCACGATCTCATCTACTCGAGATCACCATGTGTGAACATCATGGGAAAAACTGTCAATGCTTATGATCATAAAAAACTTAACAGTTAGAAATCATTTGTGTCCTATTAGTATGATGTATCTTGACCATATTACATATGTTTAGGATCATGGTCATAGTATCTTGAGGTAATTATTTTAGTTGGGAACTACTATGACCTTTCGATATAATATGTATTCTAAGGATATTACCATAAAATAGTGGATGTAGAAATATCAACACAATTATGATAATAATAAGTAAATAAATATATCATACATTATACATTTAATTGTAATCAAATTTACTATCCATTTTGGGTCTAGGTAACCCACTATTACAACAGTAGGATATTGGTCTTTGGTGATATCCCAAAGAAACCAAATGCTGTCAATAAATTCAGAGACTTCCATAAGATATTTTGGACAGTTTTTTCTTTAATTATAAAATACCAAAACATGATTACCATAACAATCAATCCTCTTTATGATGAATGAGTAAAAAATATAATCCAATTACAAATATATACAATATTAGTGTACAAGTAGAATCAAAGGGACATAAATAGAAGATCCAATATAGAAAAAACACCAAAACTCTAGTGACACCAACCAACATTTCCCAATATACTTCATGATAAAAATCCACATTCCCAGCCTAAGGAATCAAGATGTATCACTAAAGAACTGAGATACCATTCCTTTTCATGGGTATCGATATATAACGTATCCAAATGCACTGTAGTGACCAAGTAGGGGGTGATTGTAAAATTCAATAGGATTTCCCCAATAACATTTCTTATCACACCACTAGGATAAAATTTTTTTAGCCTTTTTATATAAAATAATTTATGATAATTTAAATACTTTTATATGAAAACAAAAATAATTTTCCATGGAACGAAATCAACAAATAATATAAAACTAATTCTCAAATACCTTTTTTGTAACAACCATTTAACACATTCCAACCAAGGATATACATTCATATACATGAGTTGTTTCTCGTCAATTATTATCCCAATTATTCTAAATACCCTAAGAGGGGGTCAATCTAGGTATGATAGATTAAATGAATTACTCATTAAATATTCTTTCATCATTAAACAAAACACACTTCTCTCTCCTTCCCATGGTAATATATTAATATAAATGAAATCATGCATGATACATAATGATTTTTACTTGGTTCAGGCTCATTGAGATATGTACAAGGGAAATACAATGATAATGTGGAGTTTTCACAAACTCCACTACGGTTCACTGCCAAATTATATGGTTTGGTCTAGATCACTTCTATATTCAGGGTCACTTCCTTTACAATATTTAAGGTATTCTTATTACATTCCTATGTGTCACTCACAATGCCTCTTTCCCTAGTAAATTTCTGGTGGAAAGGATCACCATATTCTTCGTCCTTTCCTCATCACTTTGGAATGGAAGCACACACCGTTTATGAACTAGTAGGTCCCTTCATTTTCATGAAATCAGGAATCCTAATCTATAGATAAATGCGTTTTTGATGTCCATTATTTACCAATAGATGGCATTCATGTTTCCACATACTATTGGTTTGTGAAAATTGATTTAAAAAACTATTAAAATACCTTTTCAAACAACTTGCTTCCTCTAAGAACTTTATTTCACTACCTCACACATATGTTTCAAAAACCAACTATTCTAAATACCACATCTCTATACTACTCTATGTGTCACTTATGTGTACTACTTCCAATTATCACAATTGTGTATCACTATTTCATACCACATCCACATAACGTATCCACTTCTAACAAATTCTTTCTTTTATGAATCCTTTTTATTGTGTAGGGTACTATCACCACAAAACCCCTTCATAAACCATTAATAAGAACATATTCTCCATTCATGGAATCCCCCTTGAAAACCTCATCTCCATCAGAGACTCCCCATGAACTCTTTCAAACATAGCCAAATAATTTCTGAGAGAAAAGATTTTTTATAATGAAAAACACTCTCAATAATGATGTGATTAGTGGTCATTATATAATAAAATTGATCCTAAAAAACTACTAATCAAAGATAACTAATATTTTATGTGGTAGAGCCCTCACTGTGTACTTCTCTTTCAATGAACCATTTTTCTTATGCTGTCTATATATCATCGTGACCCTTTGTGAAAGCCTATCTCTTCTGTGAATGATTCCCTTTGCGTCTCAACAAATATCCACCTCAATTCTAAAACAATCGAGGTTTCCAATGAGTCATCAAGTCTTCTCCGAACTTCTTTACTCCCATGAACATGAAGACTTCATATGAAATGTTTTCCCTATGTTGTTCACATTCTATGTCGCGGTCTGCAAACCATCCTTTGTTGTTTGGGTACCATCCTTCACGGTCTGTGCAACATTTCTATAAGGAGACCTTGACTTTTCTTATTGTTTTATTCCCAAAACACATTTTTAGAAATAAATTCCTGTTATAAAAACCAAACTCTTGACTTTGAGGCCAAAAAATTTGGTAAACACTGGGAAACTACACCACGTTAAACACCTACTTCAGCAAACACCAACCATACTCATTCACTGTAATCTAGATTTTTCAACATGCACAATCACACCCAAAAATACAAATATGACACATTGAGGGATTTTTTTCCTTCCTAAATATACCAGTTAATCACAAACAAAGCATTACTAGGTTCTCTAATGGCATGTTACCCTTCCATAGGGTCACATTTAATGCATGTTAACAAACACCAACCACGTATTACATATACCAATCCAAACCAACCATGATAATAAATTTCAATAAATCATTTATGAAATAATTTATCCATGCATAAAAAAATATTGTTTAAAATCATCATTTTATAATGATTAGCCAAATAAACTATCCAAAAAGTGATCTAATTTAAACAATTTTGAATAAAACATTAGTAAAATGGATTCCATAAAATCACATTAGGGATTCACAAAAATTTCATGAAATTCAATAAATTTGAAACAAATCCTTCTTATTTTAATAAAGGGGATTCAAGTGAGAATCCACAACTTCTCAAACCTATTAAAAAAATGATTTACAATATAGAAACTTGAAAATACAGAATTGAGACACCTATAAACATCCTTAGATATCATTACATTTAATAACCATAATCATATCTCATAAATATTTGAATCACATAGCATGGGTGAGTCCCCAATGAACATAGTCTATGGTTCCAAGAGACGATAGTAGAAGATATTTAAGGAAAATCATGAAGTATAATAACTTAACGATGAATATAGGCCTCCAAAAAACTTTTATTCGCAAAGGATTCGCTCCCAGATTGAAAGGAATGGTCTCTCCACCGATCAGAGGAAGAAGAAATTGAGATATGTTTTGTTAAAGGAAATTGTGTCTTTGGATAAAAATCAGATTAGAAACATGGATTTTCGATATAAATTTTAATGGTGCATGGTAAGGTTTCATAGTTATGAAAACTATGCACTAACCGTGTATGATCCACTCCCACGAAACACACATCACACGATTGGATCACATGCTTAGAAAGACCATCTTCCAATCATGTTATTCCACAATATCCAAAATTTCATGGTTTCTTTTAGGGATTTACATGGTTTAGCCAATCCATGAACCTATCCATGCTCTTACTCAGTTCCAATGTTTTAGTTTCATGGATTCTTGGGATGTGTTGTATGGTGACTACTAATCATGCTCAAACCATGATCCTCCATAAATTGTCAAGGCATGCCAAAGATTATTTGGGTCTCCTATAACATAACATAAACACATTATATACCTAAAATACGTAATAAAATGGTCATGTACCTAAAATAGGGGTGCCACATTCTCCCCATTATTGTCTTTTTCATCCCCAGAAAGTTGAAAATCAACATTGATTTGAATGAACTTGGGACATGGATCCCCTATTTACCTCCTAAACTGAATTTTTTTCCACAATCTAAACATGTTTCCTTAAAATTCACACTAGAACATTTCTTTTCCCATGATATACATTATCTTTCAAATAAAAAACTCATACTAATTGATTAACCAACATAGAATCTGGATCTAGGTAAATGATCTCATAGAAAAACATGGTTAGGATTGGGTTGATAATTCTACAATTAAGATTCATGAAACATATTATCAGTTTAACAATACCTTAGTAGAAAATACAATTGATATAAAACCAATCTAACCAAATCAAGTATCCCAAAAGGGCATATGTATCAAGGATATAACATTCATTGGTTTCCTGAACAATAAATCCCAATACTTGAAGAGATTTTCAAGAACTCATGATCACTCAACTCAAATGTAAACAAACATTTTCAATGATGTAACAATGATTTCTAACAACTCTTAGTCATCTCTATTTCTTTCTGATCAACTGGAATCTTTTTTATTATCTCTTACACAAGGCCTGGTCCAATTATTGAGGTATCAACTATTTCCCCCTGAAAAAGTAGAGAATAATAAGTACACTAATACAATGCATCAAAATGATCCATATGTATTTATTAATGATAAATTTTGTTATATGGGAGCCCCATTAACATTACGTGCTCCTCCCATGATCTACTAAAATCCATTACGCATTCCCTAATCATTTAATCCAACATTTTTATCATCTATTTAGATTACCCATCTTTTTTAGGATGATATGACATTATCATAGTTAATGGATTGCAAATGGACTACTTTATGAATTTCAAGAAAAGAGATATAAACCTATGATCTCGATATTATACTATAAAAAATGGTGTTCAATTCATTTTTACAACTTATTGGATATAGTTTGTTGAAAAGTA
Source organism: Viscum album (assembly GCA_963277665.1). Lineage (NCBI taxonomy): Eukaryota > Viridiplantae > Streptophyta > Magnoliopsida > Santalales > Viscaceae > Viscum > Viscum album. Next base: position 1,523,381,425 of record OY728133.1, on the reverse strand, counting down.
TATCACATAAATAGATTCACAAATATGAATTATAATGGATGAATTTGTGATCTGATTGACTATCACCGATATGGAATTGTCTTTCCAAACTATCCTTGGTAGAATTATTACACAATCCGTATATATATTCTTCCATTTATACATAGGAATCGATAAATACTATAGCATACCAGCTGCCTAATAGTTCTCTTCCTTAACTTACATGCAAGTGAAACATCTAAAAAAACATGACCATTTTTTTTTCATTTCAATCCCCAAAACTATTCTCTCATTACATTTATCATTTTTATTCCAAGATAGACATCCCATATAGAATGGTGGTAAGCATAAATAAATTGTTCCTGAAAAGACAAAGGCATGATAGAGAGATCTCGAAACCATAACACTGATATTTAATATAGCTTTCATGCTTCAATAGTCCCCCACTATTGAATTTTGGATTCATATAAACACATTTAGAATTAGATGTTTTGTCCCATTTTACCTTCTCAATAAAATTAAAAAAACATGAAAGAAAAATGTAACAATACTTCGATATTAACAATCCAAGAGAATTCCTTCTATCGTTGACATGAGAAACCGTTGATCTAAAGACAGATTCTCTGACTAACTATATCATTTTCATCTTTATTCATCCACCACAATGATCCCATTACCTTGTGAATACATAAAGTTAGATTAAAACATCAACGATAGAAGGAATTCTCTTGGATTGTTAACACTATTGGTTCCATACTATAATGCAAAAGTGAGATAGGGCAAGCCCCCAATAAAAGATCAATTGTAAATCAATTTCTCTTATGGGTGTTAAATCTATGAAAATGTCAATGAAAACATAAAACAAAATCAATAATTAATTGGTTTCAAATATTATCAATCAAATCCATAGATTCAAAGGTCAACGATTCCATTTTGTTTGAGATATTTCTAACTGCTAGTGCCAACAATCCTGGCCCGCTTGCCTTCACATTTTGATCTCCTCTAAATAGATGCTCAATAACATTATCAATTGTAAAACAAACCCTTCAGGTATAATAGTCTATATTAGATTTGAACATTTTCAACCAATACATACCTAGGATTAAGTTATAGAAATCCATATCAAGATCTGATAAGTCCCAAAAAAATTATACTCATTGATATTTAAAGAACATTCCTTACTTGTAATGTCTTGACATCCACTTTGGCTAAGAGGAGTTGTAAGTATCAAAATAGAAGGCACGATATCAACATAGAAAGCATGAAAATTAGAAGCATGAGAAACAATAAAATAATGAGATTCACCCATATCAAAAAAAAAATTTCATAAGGTTATAAATCAAAATAATAATACCTCTCTCTATTGAAGGTTTTGATTGATTATACCAGATCACTTCCTCATCCCCACACAATCACCTACTTGTTTTACCTTTCACTTTATTAAACTTTTGATATTGAAATGGTTGATTAGTCATGGTATTCCTAGAATTACAAAGGCTTCCTTTGTTCTTATAAATGGAGATACTATGCTACACTCATATCGTAAAATCATACGATGCCCGAGAAATATGAGATGTGTATCCAAATTTTGAACTTGAAAAATTGTGACAATATCATTAAATATGTCCCATATGGTTGAAATTGAGGCATGATCGTTATTGGATCCATACAATCTCACTTTATATTCATAAAATATCCACACTAATAATATCCTCACATACTCTTCAATGTAGTTGGTAAGATGACCAATCACATAGTCTGATTCTAAGATATACCACCCCATTGAAAATAGTATGTCTCCTCTGCTTATTTACAACAATGGAGTTCCCATATATTCCTATATAAATAAACATATATCCTCCCACCATATTACCATAGATATCTCTTTATTCTATCATCTCTCTATAGACCATCTTGGTATAATCTATTAAAATAATTGTGTTAATATATTTTTGAATATATGGTTTAAACCCCAATTTTAAAAATATATTCTTGTAAGGACACAATTATTTAAAATTATGACAAAAATCGGACTAAATTAATTAATTTATCCACACAATATATTAAAGTGATATTATCCAACATCAAACTGAAAAAAATTATATTTTTATTATAAATTCGTAATGTTTTATGATATAATAGTTTTTTATATTTTCGAAATCTGCCCTTGACATGCCTTGGACCAATTTATCCCAAACAACTATATCCTACTACTGGTATGAATTATATTATAGCTTGTTCATTTCCAAATTTCTTTTTAGCTCGGCTAGTGGTCCAAGGTAATCGAAAATTCGATTCTTTTTATTCAGCAAGACTTCTATTTTTTAGGATCTTAATAACATTAAAAATTACTTGATTATACTTTTAGAACTAAACTAAATGATAAAAATTTCATATATTATCCCTTTAGTCCCCTTATCCATGACATTAAACGCTTATAAATTACTGTAAATCATTATTTGGTTCACCTGGGGCTCATGTTCATCTGTATTCTTAGCAGTCTCCACCAGTTGGTTTCAACAACTCCAACTCATAAAATATAGTTATAAAAAAAGAAAACTACATTTGAGCTCACTATCTAGTAACTATAAGATTTAATATTATAAATTTACCACCTCACACATATCACAAAAATGATTTTAAAAATTCAACAAATTTTTATTTTTAGGGATTTTTCCAAATTCCACAATGATTTTTTAAAATCAAATGATTTTCATCTATTTTCAAAAATCAACATTTTATCGAAAAATAATAAATCACTACACAAAATAAATTATGTATTACTAGTGTTAATTAATTTCAAAAAATTCATGTCATGCCATTCTCATTTTATAAATTGATGATGATGAGGTTACAATCCCACGATGTATCTGAAAACATACAGGTAGATATATTCCCTGTTAACATTAATTATAACATAAATAGGCTAGATATGAATTTTTATGCTAAAAATTTCATGTTATGCTATTACTAATTCATTATACCATTTTAAAGACATTAAAAATTACCTAAAATTATACTCAATGACTGGCCAAACTAATACCATTTGTAACATCCCACCTCTTACCCATTAGCTTCAGAAGAGGTGGTGGGATACTAGGATTAGGTGACATCCCCATGATACTGAAGGCTAGAAATAAATTCCCAGTGTTTTATAAAAAATTAGGTAATGATAATCATTTTAAATAAAAAACAACCAATCGATGATAACAAAAACAATAAAACCTATACATGATGCATTAGTACAAAATACAATCCAATACAAATAAAACCAAATGAATATAAACGAGTATTAGAAAAATAAATGTCACATAACTAGAATAACCAATTGAAGATGAAACCCAATGACACTAGAGACAAAACTAGAAACTATTAATCTTTTTCATGATCCAAATCCTCATTCCCAACCTAAGGTATCAAAAATAATCACCAAAGAATTGTGATCCCTTGAATTTAGCTGTATGATATATAACATATGAAAACACACTATAGTGACCAAGAAGATGGTGAGAATAAAACTTAGTAGTATTTCCACAGTAAATATCCATTAAATTAATATTTGATATAATTGTTCTGAAAATTAATATAAAATTATTTTAAACAATTTAGAGCAGTTTATTACAAATATGAAACATTTTTCCATGAAAACATGTAAAATAATAATTAAAAATAATTTTATAAAATACATTAAGGCATATCCATTTCAAACATCCACATATTCATGCCTAGGTGATATTTCTAAATCCATTTGTATTTTATCATTAATCTACCAAGTCACAACAAGGTAACCATTACTGGGTTCCCCAATGAAACACCCCCATTCCACAGGGCCATGTCTTATACAAATGAAATCATTCCAACCATGTAGGTCGAATACCAAGACAAACCAATCAAGAAGATTCATTTCTATAAAATAATGTTTGATTGAAAAACATTCTAAAAGCATTTATCCCTATATCAAAACCAAGATATAATTTAAAATCATGGACCAAAATCACTTTCTACAAATCCATCCATTTTCAAAAAAATCCAAGAAAACCACATTAAATAGGATTATATATAATCACAATTGGGTTTCAAAAAAACTTCATGAAATTCAAACAACTAGAAACCAATACATTAAGTTATAATCAATAGGAGTCAAGAGAGAAGCCACCAACCTATCAAATTAGGTGAAAACAAAGAGCGACATAAAAACATGAAAAACCATACATGCCACTCCTAAAATCGTCATTATATCTCATTACCTTCAATCAAAAAAATATGTCATTAATATTAACATCACATGACAGTGATCTATCCCCAATTGATTAGATCCATGATTCTAATATAGTGAAAGAAATTATATGTTTGGAAAATAATGAATATTGAGCACTTATGAATGGATTTAGGCCTCTAACACACATTGATTTTCCTATCAATCACTCCTAGATTGAAAATATTGTCTCACCAACTACGGTTGAAATAATAATTAGAGTTATGAAATATTTATGAGGAAAGTATTGTTTAAGGAGTTAAATATGAATAGATCCATTATTTTTATATCTGAAGATTCATGGAACACTATTAGGGTGCACAGTTAAACAAATCGTGTGCTAACAGTGCAAAAGATACTGCCTCTAAGCATACCTCGCTTAGTTGGATTACATGGTTAGACAAACAAAGTTCTAATAATGATATTCCTCACTATTTGACATTGAAATGTTTATTCTGGTAATTCACATGGTTTTTCAAAATCATAAACAATATCGTGAACCTAAAAATTTAAATTGTTTCAGTTTCACAATTTTATAGGTAGTGTAGCGTGGTTTCTACAAAATTATCTCAAACCACAAACCTCCAAAATATCCAAAAATATAAAAATATCCCATAAAATTCTTCTATAAAATAATTAAAACACATTTTATTGGTAAAATAGTTAATAAAAGGGTCTTGTACATGAAACCGAGGGTGCTATGGAGACTAAATGGAGTTTGTTTTGGTTATAGAATATGAAACTGGGTAAGTACTATAGGAACCAACCAGAAATGTTTATGGAGAATGTGGTTACACTAGAGCCATAAGTGAACCAACGGTTGGATTAGAGTATTTCCTTGGATTTTCAGGTCATGGATAGATGGAATAGAATGGATTAACCAAGAAAAGTGGATCATTTGGTTCACTTATAAAAGCAGTAACCTCCTATCATATGGGGTGATTTAGAGCCAAAATGTAGAATTGTGGATGAATAAGATAAATATAATATTTCATTTCTATTGTAAATTGGAATATATGAACGTTATGTTTGAATCACATATTTTATGGGATATAGCATGTAAATGGTGGGATTTAACATTTTAGGACAATTGGATCAAGGCATGGCATGGGATGATTTTAAAGAATTTTATAATAAAAAATATATCCTTGCATGTTCATAATTTCTAAAATTTTGTATTTAACCTATATTTAGTATGATAATCTCATTGTAAGAGAATATGATGCTGAATTGTTTAATATACTCTGTTTTTTATCTGAAGATGTAGCAAGTTCATCCTTAATGGAAAAATTTTTTATGTTAGGGTTGAATCCATAAATTTTATATAATATTTCCATCATTTTGATAACATATTATAAATATATGTTCAAAAGGGTTACTATGGTAGAAAAGGGATTCTAATAATATATAGTTGGAGGAATCATGTTTATTTCTACTAGAACATGTGTGCCATGTTTGGAAAAAGTCTGAATGGATGATCAGAAAGATGTTATGCCTTTGGAAGGTTCAGTATACAATATATTAATCTATTTCAATAATATTAAGGTGATTATGAACATTGAGCCACAAAGGAGCCACACCTTCCACATAGCACACCCATTATGGGTGTCTCTTCTCCATACAGGGCTCCCTTGTATAGCTCTCACAAACAACATTTTATTTTCTGGGATAGGCATGCCATTTTGATCACACAGAAAAGAAAAATTTGTGGAGATAGGCATGAATTTTTATAACCCTAAACTGAATTATTTTTATGGTGTGATGTGTTATAATTTTACCGCTATAAATTTAAATTTTTTTATGGGGTGAGGATTCATCTTCAAGACACCTAAAAACCAAAAACATTCATGAGTTGTGGGTTTTAACATCACATTTAGTTAACCACTGAATGAATAAATCCATACCACAATAAAAAACAAATATAAGGAGAGGTATAAAAATGGGATAGATATATATATATATAAATAAGATACCCCAAGAAAAAAAATTTCAGTAAGTAAACATTTACCTTAGGGAATAAGAATCTTCCACACAGTGAATTTCATTTGTTAACTATAATTTTCTTACCAAAACCTCTTAATACAACCTTACACATATGAAAATAATCATTGCAGATGGACATTCCAAGAATAATATGTATATGGAGTCTTTGAGGACCCCCATCACTCATATGAAGCATTTTTTTGGATGGGGTCCTTTAGTTTTGGTATGCTTTAGCGTAATGTTCAACTGTACCATGGAACCTTCATGAACTATTCAAATAACCCTCTCTGTGAACCTATCCCATGATGAATAACGAAAAAATGACCCCCCTTCATGAACTATGAATCCAACAACTCATATAAATCCTCTAGATGTGTGTGATCATTGTATAAGGAACCCCAATATTCCCTCTCAATCATAAAATCTCTTTGAAAATAAAATAATTTTATTAACCTTCATAATAAATAAGATATTCAGAATATTCCTAATCATTCATTAATTTGGTAACAAGGATACCGACCATAGGTATGGTATAATGTTGTCACAACCTGACCCGTACAGGGGCTCGAGCCACAACTACCCCATGCCCGCCTCCATAGGCCAGGGGCTGGCGACCAGCGCCGAAGGCACAACAATCTAGGGGAGGCCTTTTCCTAAGAAACTATACACACACACGCAGCTAAATCAAATAAAATGTGAAGAGAAGAGAAAGCAAGATGCAACACTGCTACAAAACGGAAACCAACATACATGCATTGATCTCTACACAGTACAAGTAACGCTAGAAAGTAGACTGACTAGTTAACTAAACAGTAAAAGGGAAAAACATGTGCCCAACTAGAAAGGTGCCACAACCTAACAACCGGTAAATTAATGTTAATAGACGTTGAGTCTCATACCTGGAAAGTTCTACGACGGCCACTGAACGCAGCACAAGATCCTGTGCCCTCTATGATCCTCTGTATTCTCAATCGACCTGTTTTTTGTCTGTAAGGGCACACCAAGTGCTGGAAAAGCCCAAGCAGGGGTGAGTATAAAGATACTGAGTAGGATGCCTTGAATGATCCAGGGAGAAACAAAAGAGATACTAAAATGGTGAGTAGTAGATAGAACAAGATTAGAGCTAGATTACAAAATAACGAGTGCAACTCAGCCCGACAAGAGAAAGGAAACAGGCTCATCCAACTAAGAGGAGCTTGACACGGAAATCACGTGGCATACCCCACACGTCTTCTCCCCTCCTAGAAGGAGAGTAATGGAACACAAATAGTGGGAACAAAAGTAGAGTGTATATATATATATAATAAATAAAAATCATGAACGAGTGTGTAAGCGTATTTAAATCTCCAAGCTCATTCCAAGAAAAGTCGCTAATAGTTTTAAGGATAAATATCATTGGTTCCCAACAATCCCACACACCAAAGATACCTCATCGAAAAATCAAACAACCAAGGGTCCCGCTCTGGTAATCATGGAGAAAAGTCACTGACTAGCCTCATATAAAAGGTCTTAGTATGAATGATGTCCTAGGGTAACCCACTACACAACCACGTTGGAGGGTAAACCACAAGAGGTCATTGGGTAACCCACTACCCAGCCCCACTTGAGGGAAAACCCCAAGAGATAGTCAGGTAACCCACTGCCCAACCCAACTGGAGGGTAAACCCTAAAGTCACCAGGTAAACCACTACCCAGCCCCACAGTGGGGTAAACCCTAAGGTCAACGGGTAACCCACTACCCAGGCTTTCTGGAGGGTGAACCCTAAGAGGTCACGAGTAATCCACTACCCAGCCTTGCTGGAGGGTAAACCCAGAACTGGTCTGATAACTCCGCACTGGTCGTGCCATCACTGGGTGTCACTAGCACTGCTACCGTGCGTAGGTTTAGAGTGCGTTAAAGGAACCTCTGACTAACTCCCTTTAATGTTTCCACATTTAATGAGATATTGAAAGATGCTCTGCATGCCCAAATAGGTTACACCGTTGTAATCCTGATGGTAAAACACGAAATATAGACTATTTACTCACTGGAAACAAACTCCCACTAGAAGAGTTATTCAACACCACGTTATGACCATATTTTGTCTCGTGGGGACCGCACCTTAGTCCTAAAAGTGGTTGGATGAATGTTTCCTTCACGATGCTCTCGAAAAAACATACCCAAAAGACTATTTATACGTCCCAAAAGGATGCCTGATAAAAAAGTCACAGTACACTGCACACAGCTCAAAAGACAGCCCATGTGGCCCACACCTCAAGTTTGGCTTCAATGCCTGAAACCACCCTGGTCAAATTCCTCTCGATGGCAGGGTCGCAATGCCACTAACGGTGCCTAAAAGGGACTCCGGATGTAGAAGCTGCAACTCCCCGTGTTATATGAAAACGGTGCCCTGTGGGACCCATGACTCAACCTCGAAACACGCCACACTGATCATAAAAATACATTCCTTGCTGATAACCATGTGGTGAAGGCTATTCATTTTCCCTGAATGGACTTATGTAGCATAAGTTGTAAAAACACAGCATACGTCTGAAAGTCACCTCGTGGGGACCATGCCTCAGGCCCGAATTTAGTCAGGAAGATTGCGCCATTGCAATCACATAGGAAAAAACCTAGAAACGAGTACCCAAACAACCGAAATGGATGTCTGCTGAAAAAAATAGCATTTCACCATAAAATGTGCAAACTAGGCCCTGTGGGGACCACACCATGCCTTCAACCGGAACGCTTCTTATAGCATCTAAAATATTCTGCACAAGAACTGGGGTCACGCTGCCACTGATGACGTGTGAATCGGATATCCCAAACTGAAGTTAGGTGTAAAGCCACGACCCCAGTTACCTAGAGTCGGTGCATTATTAAATCACATTGGCATGATCATGAGAAAGATCAAATCTCGGAAGACCCATTGGTTTAGTAGACTTGGAAACACTAGATATATTCATAAGTCTTACATTACATCATAAAAATGAAAACTACAACAACATATTTTTATCATAGTACACACTCATATCCCAACATACTATCCCTACAGGTCATTCATAAATTACATCTTCACATCCTGGGAAAAATAAAACATTGAAAAGGGTTGAGCTCAAATGCCCAGTAAGGATAACAATATAGCGAAAACATTCATCAATAAGAATAATCATTTAAGGCAATGTATAACTAAAACAAAATCCTTTTAAACTTGAACTTCAACATAGTATGAAAAAAATAAAATGAAATAATTCCATTTACATATTCACATGGATATTATACTAATCGAATAATCACATGCAATATCAGTAAGCACTTTCATAATGATAGAATGCATAATGCCAGACTATCAAAACCACATATCCAAGGCCTTGTACCAAGACTAAAAATAATATTTTGTCAAGGCCTTGTTCCAAGACAATAGTTTGTCTCATTAGAACTACCGATGCATCGAGGAGCTATAGTGGGCTCCACCCGTCACATATTAAGTCCAATGCATTCCCATATGAAAATGTTTAAACATAACATAAACATTCGTATTAAAACTAGCATACGAAATGTCAATACTTTCATCATAAACCATGAAGGGTATAAAAATACCATTTCCATAGTCAAACATATCAAAATACCTTCAATATAATATATAAGTTTTGTATCATTATAAATCAACTTCAAATAAGCGTAAAATCCCTCAAAAGATGTTGACATAGATGAAATCAAAACTCTTTCTAGAGAAATATACCTTTCTATTTTGAAATCATTTATGAGTCACATATTTATAAAATAAAACATTTTCTTTGAAAATATTCTTATAAGCTTGTAAGGTAGGCTTCCCCGATTTTATAATGGCAGAAAATAGCCGAACCCACCGTATAAGTTAAAAAAACATTCTTACCTTAATTCTGTCAAAAAGGTTAAAAAGCACCTTGTTTAGAAAACGACCGAATGATTCCTTTATAAACCTCTTATAAAAAGGAAAACAAGGGTATACATGACATTAAACCATATTCTTGTAAATTGAAAAAATGTTTTGAAATACATTTTTAAGAAACATGGATGTAGATGATGAAGAAATCCCAGCAGATTATTACGTATAAACAACCTCGGATAATGAAGATATTGCGAAATAAACCCTTACCTTGTACTTTTCCTTGGTTGGGGGTAGGTTATACTCCTGTATAATGGTGAAGTAATTGTTATTAAATTTTACAAGAATCATATAGTTTCATATGATATCATATATGATCTTTTAACATTGCTTTGTTAATAATATCTTAGATTTATCGTTGTTTCGGGTGTTAACTGACTCGTTTTATTTTATATGTTTTGTTACGTAAGAAATGTTTGTCATGGATAGGTTGTATCTTATTCAAATCCATAATTATATCAATTCCTTAGATACTATAATTAATCATAAAATGAGATTTAGACATGAATGGATACGATGGAGAATGAATCTCATCGCGTTCGTGGAGACGGTAGTCCGTATGTACGCACGAGCGACAATATCATTTTTTTGATATTAAAATAATATATAATTTGATGGTATATCATATATACAAAATCATTATCATGTTATATTTATTATTTACATGAATTAAAAATCATTATTATACCCATCCAAATAATAATATATTGAATAACAATTACACCACGACGTGGAGAAGGTAAGCCGTACGTACACACGTATGGTGACATGTCATTCAAAGGATGTATAGAATACTGAATATGGTTGTACCATATTTATAATATTATGAAAGTATATATAAGATACTGGAGTTATTATTTTAGAATGGTAATAACAAAGAAAGAAGAAGTGGGAGAAGAAAGGAACTTGAAAAGGGGTGGTGAAAACATTACCTCTTCTTCGGGTTCTTCCTTTTGATTTGATCAAAATGGCTCCATAGGTTGGCTTTATGATCAAACTAGTGCCTCTAGGATGTAGTGATGGAAGTTAAGAGAGTATTTGGGAAGGGTTTGGCCGAATCAAAAGGCTTTTAATGTGTGAATTAGTGATAAGGGGGAGTTCCCTTTTATAAGAGGGGTGAGGGGCACCTTTGGAAAAGCTAAAAATATTAATTTATAATAAATTCATAATCGGTTTCTAATGGCTCCAAAATTTATTATTTAAATTTTAAGGTTGGTATGGGTCAAAAATAACTATACCAATAGAATTTATACAGGTTTGGTTTACTATATTATCCTTATCTTTATGTATTAACTATAAGTTAATTAGTTTCACTTTTACAATGTCTCTTTGTAATTTTATATTATATGGTTAATAAATTTACTATATACATCCAAGAGACCCCCAAGTGGTCCATTAATGATACACCTATCATGATATAAGTCTCTTTGACGATCCTTAGATTTTTAGGCATTTAATATCAATTAATAATATAATATTTGTTTTAAAAACTCTTTTATGTAAATTTTGAAACTATTCAATAATTGATTTTTGTGAAACTCATAAAAGAATTATTACTTCAAGAAAATTCAATTAAATCAATCATAATATGTCATATTAACCTAGAAAATTAGTTTAATACAACAAAAGTGTCCAATTATATTTATTTGGGTATTTAGAATATCAATTCGTTTTATTTTTCTCTATTATGGTAATTACTGTATCATCAATGTATCATAAATAAATTAAATTATTTATTGTATAAAAATTATAAATAAAATACAATTATGTAGGAAATCGTTTTTTATTTCTAATGAATATTTAAAATTGAATTTATCCTATGTATAACCCTATATTTAAAATGTTTTACTAAATAATATTTTATTTTAACTCTTTTAACTCTTATTTGAATTAAATAATAATAAATTTCCTATTCTAATCTAAGTGTACCTAAATGATAATATTTTATTCCTAAGGTTGTTTTTGGTTGAGATACATTTGTCCAATAGAATTAGGACATATTTTAGGGTAATATTAATATCATTTTTACCCTTAATTACCCTATTTACTTTTAAACGTGGTAAATAAAAGTAAAAGTTACTATTCACCAAAAATTATTTTCATCTCAATGAACCACATTTAACTCGTTGATATTAACCGTGTCTCTCAGATTTTCAAAATTCCAATCATAGAAGCGGTAAAATTACGTTTTATGAAAAATTCAGTTTTTTTAACTACCACTTAGTAGTTTCACTATTCATCAAAAATTGAAGTTTTTCAGAACAATGCCAAAATTTCACCCTAAGTTATAATTGATATTCTGAATTCAAAAATGATGTCTATATTAAAAAATTCATAACATATCAGTTGCATTAATTAATTTTAAATTAATTCCCACTGTCAGAACAAATAGCGTTTTTTAAGAAACAATATATATCAAAAGATTGACAATTGTTTATGTCCAATTTCAAAGTGAAATTTATTCTAATGAACACCATTGGATAAAATGGAAAAAATATATTCTAATTATACTTTAAAACCCCTCAATAGTATAATTTATCATGATAAATTATTTTGATTAAAAAAAATTGTTTTAAAGTATTTTTTACTATTCATAAAAATTGGATGTTCTCAGAAAAATACCAAAAATTCAACTTAGGATAATTTCGATATTCCAAATCCAAAAATGAAGTCCATTTTAAAATATAAAAAATATATAATTTCAAAAAGTAGGTATTACTATTCATAACGGCTAGTTTGATTGGTTGTGGTGTGTTAGAACTCGATGTTGTGTATAACACATGCTATCGCATTATTCAAAGTGATGCGTACAGTAGAAGCTTGGGGTGTTACATTCTCACCTCCATCATATAATTTCGTCCTCGAAATTTCTAGAATACTATAACATGAAATGACTCGGATGGTTCTTCATCATAAGTTCCTCAGGTTCCCACGTTTCCTCTTCCATCTTATGGTTTCTCCACAAAACTTTTACCAGACGCGTGATCCGGTTTCTCAGTACTTATTCTCTCGTATCAAGAATCCTGAAGGGCTCTTCACAATAAGACAGATCGGGTTCCAGTTCTAATTCCTCATAGGTCAGTACATGCGTTGGGTCAGGCATATATTTCCTCAATAGAGATACATGGAACACATCGTGAAATATGGAGAGACTTGGCGGCATTTCCAATCGGTAAGCTACATCCCCAATTCGTTCTAGAATTTCGAAAGGTCCGATGTACCTGGGACTCAATTTAACTTTCTTAGAAAAACGTATGACTCCCTTCCATGGAGATACCTTCAGGAAAACATGATCACCAACTTGAAGTTCCAAATCCTTCCTTTGATTATCGGCATAGCTCTTCTGCCTACTTTGAGCTACTTTGATGTGATTTTGGATTATCTTCACCTTTTCCATCGTTTCCTCCACTAGTTCTGGACCTACAAGTTTTCTTTCACCAACATCATCCCAACAGGTTGGTGTGCAACATCTCCTTCTGTATAACGCTTTATATGGTGCCATCTAAATACTCGAATATAAGCAATTGTTATAGGAAAATATTACCAAAGGTAAATATTGATCCCACATATCCTGAAAGTCAAGTGAAAAAGATCTCAACATGTCTTCTAAGGTTTAAATAGTCCGTTCTGATTGTCCGTCTGTCTGAGGGTGGTAGGCAGTGCTCAAATGAAGTTCAGTATCCAGGGATTTCTAAAGACTCTTCCAGAATCCTGAAGTAAAATGGGGATCATGATCCGAAACAATCGATAGGGGTACTCCATAAAGTCTCACAGCTTCATTAATATATAGTATTGCTAGACGTTCCAGTGGTAGATCTTCTCTTATATCAAGAAAATGTGCTAACGTGGTAAGACGATCAACAATAACCCATATTGCATCGTTCCTTCTATGATTCTTTGGTAGCCCCATGAAAACTTCCATCGTAATATTGTCCCATTTCCACTCTGGTATGGGAAGAGGTTTCATGACTCCTCCAGGCTGTTGCCTTCCAGCTTTCACTTGTTGACAAACCATAAAACTTGACACAAAATCAGCAATCTCTCTTTTCATGTTGTCCCATGAAAAATGCTTCTTCAAATCTCTATACATTTAGGTGCTCCCAGGGTGTATAGAGAAAATCGAACTATGTGAATCATCAAAAAATTCCCTTTTTAGATCAGGTATATCAGGAACAAAAAGCCTCTTCCCGTATTACAAAATTCCTTCTTCATACACAAAGTCTCTCAATCTCCCCTCATTCACAGCATTAATCTTCTTATGAAATTATTCATCATCAGTCTGAGAACTCTTAATTCTTTATAGAAAATATGGTTTGGCAGCCATTTGAAAAAGCATTGATGTTTCACCTTCCATGGTTATTCCCATGTCCATCTTCACTAGATCCATGAAAATTGGGTCCTTTTCAATTCTCATATTGTTCAATACTCCAGGATATTTTCTACTCAAAGCATCTGCCACCTTATTTTCTTTCCCCGGGTGGTAGTGTATCGTACAATCATAATCCTTGAGTAATTTAAGCCATCTCCTTTGCCTCATGTTGAGTTATTTTTGTCAGAAAATATACTTCAAACTCTTGTCATCATAATAAATCTCACATTTTTCACCATCGAGGTAGTGCCTCCATTTTTTCAAAGCAAAGATCATAGCTGCTAACTCGAGATCATCAGTAGGATAGTTTTGTTCATGAATTTTCAACTATCGTGATGCATAGGCAATAACCCTATCATTCTGCATAAGGACACAACCAAGTCCTTTCTTCGATGCATCACTATAAATAATGAACCCATCATTCCCTGATGGTGGAGTTAATATAGGAGCATTGACTAATGTTCTCTTCAGTTTTTCAAAACATTCTTCACACTCTTTGGTATAAACAAATTTAACCCCTTTATGTGTGAGCTTCGTTAATGGGTTAGCCAATTGGGCAAAATTCTGGGCGAAATGTCGATAATAACCTACTAAACCAATAAAACTACGTACCTCAGTTATACTCGTAGGTGCTGGACATTCGTGGATTGCCTTGTTCTTAGAAGGATCAACAGAGATTCTATCTTTAGAGACAATATGGCCAAGAAAAAAAATCTCATGAAACCAAAATTCACACTTGATAAACATCCCTTATAACTCATGTCTTCTCAGAGTCTTCAGGATAATGCGCAAGTGATTTTCATGATCTTCGTAGCTTTTAGAGTATACCAAGATATCATCAATAAATACCACCACAAATTCATCGATATATTCCTTGAAAACTCTATTAATCAGATCCATGAATACAGAGGGTTCATTAGTCAATCCAAAAGGAATTACTGTAAACTTGTAAAGCACGTACCTGGTTCAAAATGCTGTCTTTGGAATGTCTTCCTTCTTCACACACAACCGATGTTATCCAGATCGAAGGTCAATCATTGAAAAGTATTGAGCTCCACGAAGTTGGTCAAATAAATCATCAATGAGAGGTAGGGGATACTTGTTCTTTATTGTTATAGAATTGATCTACCTGTAGTCGATACACAACCTCATAGATATATCTTTCTTTTTAACAAAAAGAACAGAGGCTCCCCATGGAAAAACACTAGGGCGAATAAATCCCTTATTACTCAATTCCTCTAGTTGGTTCTTTAGTTCAGATAATTCCACAGTGGTCATTCTATAAGGGGGCTTTTGTATAGGCCTTGATCCAGGAATTAAATCAATGGAAAACTCAACTTCTCGGTCTAGAGGATGTCCAGGTAAATATTCCGGAAATACATCTACATATTCTTTCACAACAAGTACATACTCTATTGGAACATTCATTTCTTCACCCATATTCATTTCATTATCCTCCTCCCCAATAATTGAATTTAGTTGAGCTACTGGGGGTGGATCTAGATAAGAATTAGGTGGTGACGATTCTGTTATAAAGATAAGGTGTTCCCTATCATCATCATCAAGAATCGTAACCTCTTTATTCTTACAATAGATCTTCGCATCATAGTCCGAAAGCTAGTCCATACCAAGGATTATATCAAACTCAATCATAGGTATGATGATGAGATCAGAAGATAAATATCATTTATGTGCTCTAATGGGTACTGATTCACAAAACTTTGTTGCAATGATACTTCCCTTAGGAGATTTAACTGACAACTCCCTTGTTAAATCAAATTCGAAATATCTAATTTTCTTAGAAAACTGGGAAGATATGAAACAATGTGATGATCCAGAATCAAATAATGCATTTTCTAAACTTGAGGAAACCCTTAAATTACCTGCCACCACGTCTTTCGGAGCTTCTACCTCAGCAGTAGTGATAGCATAAGCTAGGCCTTGATCCCTTGGAATTTTCTAAGGTACGTTTCCTTGAAGCCTAGGACATTCATTTCATAATGTCCCATCTCCCTGTAATTGTAACATTGGACATCAGAAGCTTCCTTATTATCCTTGAAATCACGAGCTTGGTGGCCTTTGTCATCACACATGTAACAGACTCACGTTCCCTTCAAGCAAGTACCAGGGTGTTTCTTCTCACATTTACCACAGGATGGATATTCAACCATTCCCTTCTTCCCCTTATTTCCATTCCCAGATTGATAAGAAGATCTCTTTTTCTCTTTCTTTTCTTTAAAGTCATAAGACTTAGAGAATTCCTTTTCGGTATTGATAGCACATGAGACAATGTCTTCGTATGACGAGAAGGACTGTGAGACTAATGCTCGACGGAGAAATGGTATTAACCCGTCAATGAAATGATAAATCTTACTTCTTGGGTTACGTATATAATCTCCAACATACCTTTATAACCTTGTAATGTTAGTCTCATACTTTGTGACATTCTCATCCTCCTTTTTTCTCAGACTCAGAAATTGCCTTTCCAAATCTGCTTGATGGTCACGAGGAAAGTATTTTTTTTAAAAAACAGATCATTGAACTCCCTCCATTCCATTTTTGATACCTCATCATCTTCCTTCGTGTTTTGAAACAATGACCATCATTGATCAACATCTCCAGTGAGGCGGTAAACTGCTATGATAACTTTTTCCCTTTCACTACTCCCCAAAGCCTGAAATACTTTCTCTAGGGAATTTATCCATTGCTTAGCTACTAAGGGATTTGTACTCCCATTGAACGTTGGTGGTTTTTGCCTCATGAAGCGATCTAACATTGATCCTCCATGCTGCATATCAGGGTTCTCCATACGGTTAATGTTATTATTCATAACCTGAGTAAGTTGTCCCAGTATTGTGATTAGTTTTTCGGCACCAGTTGCATCACTTGCTCCACTATAATTATCTTGAGAAGGAGGGAAATCCCTACAAGGAGTGCATGCATTGATACGGTTTCCATTTCTTCCACTAGGTGCCATTTCTAAACAATGGCATAAACTAGATCAGTTTATGAATCAAAATACATAATTCCATACTTATAAAACACTTAACATAAATTGAACTATTTATGGATATAATCCATAATCATAAAAATGTTTTCTTTGAGGAAGTATATACTCATAAAACTTTCATAATGATTTGTAAAGAAAATGAGAGTTATCCTAAGCATATCCCCTGGGAGTGTCGTAACCAAGAGTGCAGCAAGGCCCGTTTTCATACACCAGTTCCCGTTCGAGTCTAGATCAAAGCAGTGTTTTCAGGTTTTACCCCTAGGTACATCTGTGCCAGAGCCGCCTCTACCTGCTCGTATCCAGACAGGAATGTATTGGTCAGAAAACTCACAAAATCTCTACAATACCAAAATTTTAGGATGTTCTTCTATACTAATCCTCAAAATCCATCTTAAATATATATGATCTAATCATAGTTTATCTAAATATAGATTCCATGGTTTGTAATAACTTCCTCTGATACCAACTGAAACGCCCCGACCCCAGTTACCTAGAGTCGGTGCATTATTACATAACATTGGCATGATCACGAGAAAGATCAAATCTCGAAAGACCGATTGGTTTAGTAGCCTTGGAAGCAGTGGATATATTCATAAGTCTTACATTACATCATAAAAATGAAAACTACAAAAAAACATCTTTTCATTATAGTCCACACTCATATCTCCACATACTATCCCTGTAGGTCATTCATGAATTATTTCTTCACATCCTGGGAAAAATAAAACATTGAAAATTTGTGAGCTCAAATGCCCAGTAAAGATAACAATATAGCAGAAACATTTATAAATAAGACTCAGGATTTAAGGAAATGTATAACTAAAACAAAAGCCTTTTAAACATGAAATTAAACATACTATGGAAAAAATAAAATGAAATAATTCCATTTACTTATTCACATGGATATTCTACTAATCAAATAATCACATGAAATATCAGTAACCACTTTCATAATGATGGAATGCATAATGAAAGACTATCATAACCACATAGCCAAGGTCTTGTGCCAAGACTACAAATAAGATTTTTTCAAGGCCTTGTGCCAAGACACCAGTTTGTCTCATGATACCTACCTATTCATCGAGGAGCTATAGCGGGCTCCACCCGACACATATTAAGTCCAATTCATTCCCATATGAAAAGGTTTAAACATAACATAAACATTCATATTAAAACTAGCATAAGAAATGTAAATACTTTCATAATAAACCATGAAGGGTATAAAAATAACATATCCATAGTCAAACATATCACAAAACCTTCAATACAATATAGAAGTTTTGTATCATAATAAATAAACTTCAAATAAGCATAAAATCCATAAAAGGATGCTGACATAGATGAAATCAGAACTCTTTTTAGAGAAATATATCTTTCTATTTTGAAATCATTTATGAGTCATATATTTATAAAATAAAAAATTTTATTTTAAAATATTCTTATAAGATTTTAAGGTAATATTGAATATTTTATAATGGTGGAAAATAGTCGCACCCACCGTATAAGTTAAAAAAACAATCTTACCTTAATTCTGTCGAAAATGTTAAAAATCACCTTGTTTCGAAAGCGACGGAAAGATTCCATTATAATCCTCTTATAAAAAGTCAAACAAGGGTATAAATGACTTTAACCTATATTCATGTAAATAGTAAAAATGTTTTGAAATAAATTTTTAAGAAACATGGATGTGGATGATAAAGAAATCCCAGTAGATTATTACGTATAAACAACCTCGGATAATGAAGAGATTGCGAAATAAACCCTTACCTTGTACTTTTTCTTGGTTTGGGGTAGGTTAACCTCCTGTATAATGGTGAAATAATTGTTATTAAATTATACAAGAATCATATACATTCATATTATATCATATATGATCTTTTAATATTTCTTTGTTAATAATATCTTAGATTTATCGTTGTTTCAGGTGTTAACTGACTCGTTTTCTTTTATATGTTTTGTTACGTAAGCCATGTTTTTCATGGATAGGTTGTATCTTATTCATATCCAGAATGATATAAAGTCCTTATATACTTTTATTAATCATAAAATGATATTTAGACTTGAATGGATACGATGGAGAATTAATCTCATCGTGTTCGTGGAGATGGTAGTTCGTCCGTACGCACGAGCGACAATATCATTATTTTGATATTAAAATAATATATAATTGGATGATATATCATATATACAGAATCAATATCATGTTATATTTATTATTTACATGAATTACAAATCATTATTATACCCATCCAAATAATAATATATTGAATAACAATTACACCACGACGTGGAGACGGTAAGCCGTACGTACGCACGTATGGTGACATGTCATTCAAAGGATGGATAGAATAATGAATATGGTTGTACCATATTTATAATAATATTACATTATATATAAGATACATGATTTATTATTTTAGAATGGTAATAACAATGAACAAAGAAGTGGAAGAAGAAAGGAACTTGAAAAAGGGTGGTGAAAACATTACCTCTTCTTCAGGTTCTTCTTTTTGATTTGATCAGAAGGGCTCCATAGATTGGATTTATGATCAAAATAAGGCCTATAGGTTGTAGGGAGGGAAGTTGAGAGAGTATTTGGGTAGGTTTTGGCCGAACCAAAATGCTTTGAATGTGTGAATTAGTGAGAAGGGGGAGTGCCCTTTTATAAGAGGGGTGAGGGGCACCTTTGGAAAAGTTAGAAATATTAATTTATAATAAATTCATATTCAGTATATAATGTCTCCAAAGTGATTATATAAAGGTTAAGGTGGGGATGTGTCGAATACCACTCAACCAATATAATTTAGACAGGTTTGGGTTACTATATTAACCTTATCTTTACGTATTAACTCTACGTTAATTAGTTTCACTTTTTCAATGTCTCTTTGTAATTTTATATTATATGGTTAATAAACATTCTATATACATCCAAGCGACCCCAAGTTGTCAATTAATGATACACCTATCATGATATAAGTCTCTTTTCCGATCCTTATATTTTTAAGATTTTCATATCAATTAATAATATAATATTTTTTTTAAAAACTCTTTTATGTCAATTGTGACACTATTCAATAATTGATTTTTGTGAAACTGATAACAGAATGATTACTAAAAAAAAAGTCAATTAAATCTATCCTAATATGTCATATTAACCTAGAAAATTAGTTTAATTCAATAAAAGTCTCCAATTATATTTATTTCGGTATTTATAATATGAATTATTTTAATTTTTCTCTATTATGGTAATTACTGCATCATCAATGTATCATAAATAAATTAAATTATTTAATGTAAAAAAATTATAAATAAAATACCATTATGTTGGAATTAATTTAATCATTCTAATGACTATTTACAATCTAATTTATCTTATGTATAACCCTATATTAAAAATGTTTTAGCAAATAAACATTGATTTTAACTCTTTTAACTCTTTTTTGAATTGAATAATAATAAATGTCCTAATCTAATCTAAGTGGACCAAAATGATAATATTTTATTCCTAAGGTTGTTTTGGGTCGAGGTACACTTGTCTAATAGAATTATGACATGTGTTAAGGTAATATTAATATCATTTTTACCCTTAATTACCATATTTACTTTTAACCGTGGTAAATAAAAGTAAGAAGTTACTATTCACCAAAAATTATTTTCATCTCAATGAACCACATTATACTCCTTGATATTAACCGTGCCTCTCGGATTTTCAAAATTCCAATCACAGAAGTGGTAAAATTATGTTTTATGAAAAAATCAGTTTTTTTAACTACCACTTAGTAGTTTCACTATTCATCAAAAATTGATGTTTTTCAGAACAATGCCAATATTTCACCCTAAGCTATAATTGATATTCTGAATTCAAAAATCATGTCTATTTTAAAAAATTACAAAAATATAAGTTGAATTAATTAATTTTATAATTAATTCCCGTTGTCACAAGAAATAGTGTTTTTTAAGAAACAATATATATCAAAAGATTTACAATTGTTTATGTCCAATTTCAAAGTGAAATTAATTATAATGAAAACCATTGGATAAAATGGTAAAAATATATTCTAATTATACATTAAAACCACTAAATAGTATACTTTATCACTATAAATTATTTTGATTAAAAAAAGTAGTTTTTAAGTATTTTTCAATATTCATAAAAATTGGAAGTTCTCCGAATAATACAAAAAATTCAAATTAGGATAATTTCAATATTCAGAATCCAAAAATGAAGTCCATTTCGAAATATAAAATATATATAATTTCAGAAGGTAGTTATTTGCATTCATAACGGCTAGTTTGATTGGTTGTGGTGTGTTAGAACTCGATGTTCCGTACAACACACGCTATCGTGTTATTCAAAAAGAAGGGTACCATAGAAACTTGGGGTGTTACATTAGGTCCGACACAATATTAATTAATTAATTAATAATTTATTAATTATTCGCAATAAGCATTTCTTGCCACCGAGCAACAAAAACAAGTCTCAATGGTTCCGAACCATCTTTGGAAGGACTGGCTCAACTCCAGGGCCACTGCACCTCTGACGGCACGTCAAACGAGCATCCAGCTTGTGAAGTACGTCTGTCACGATCTTTGATAATAATTTATTATTATTAAGTTAGAGAGTTCTGGGCTACCCGCCTTCGGGAACATAACCCAAAATCGACAGAATCCACATAAAAAATTCAGTCTCACTTACACAGACCTGCAGCTGCAGACGGCGTAGCAAACAGACGCGCCGTTTAGAAAATACGGACCCCCGACCGCAGGAGGGCCCAACCAAGTCGGTTCACCCCGGCCGACCCAGTCCGAATCGCATGCCCGCAGCCCAGCCGTGGGTCTGGCTTGAACCGCTGCGGACCGCTCCAGCCACACCTGACCCGCCTCGGGACTGGTGTTTCTCTAGCAGACCGGCCTTTGGCCGGTGTCTGGGTCGCGCCCGTAGGACCCGCGAAGCGCATGTCCTTTTCCACAATGCACCCTGAGGTCGGCGCCTCGGGGTTCTCCTATGACCTTGACATGACGGGCCACCCGCACCCCCTGCTCATTGTCGATGCTACCAAAGCCCCCAGTTTCCGCTAAACCCACGCACCGCCTTGTTTCCCACCTTCTCTGCTGAAGCCCCACCTGGCTCCTGCTGATGCCCCGTGCTCTGTCGCTGCCTCCAGCTCGCCGCATGATGCTGCTCAACCGCACCGCCCTAGTACCCCCTTGCGAGCTCCTTCATGGTCCATATCCTCTGGCTCCACCTTCGGCCGATCGACCACACCACCCCGAATCCATGCACGTGCTACCGTGATCCACTGCCTCCTGATCGACCTCCTGCCGCCACCCCTCGATAGAGCCAAACCTTCGGCCCATCCCCCCGACCACTCCGGTGGTCAAATAAATCATCCGACATCGCTTTCAGGATCATCGAGGATGGATCTTCACAACGTCGCCCCTCCCTCATTGATCCGTCATGGTTTTGGCGCTTCTGAAAATTGGGATGAAGAATGACCAAGAACGAGAAGGAAAAAGGGGATCGGACTATGGTCGTGTTCATTCGGCCATCGTCCCAATTCCAAAATTATAGAAAATTAAACGAAAAAATTGAAAAAGGTGCTGAAATTAACATGAATCATACCTCGATCTGATATATATATATATATATAGACGAAAAGAGAGAGGGAGAGAGAAAAAAAAGGAAATGGGTTTCCCCAATTTCCACATTTTATAGACTCTTTGAACTCCACTGACGGTCGTGGATTTCGAAACATCCATGCCCGCTCATTTTATATCACGCCTAGGAAAAACACCCCATTTTGTGCTCAACGGAAGTCTTAGATTTTCATTCAGAGACTCCATTTGAATGTTGTTTGAAAGGGACATTAGTGAAAAAAATCACTAAGTCATTATTTCAAAATAACGATTTCTCCCCAGGTGACATCTCTCACAGCAGGCCTACGGCCGCAACTTTTACACCCCACCTAGGGTAAACATAATTCTTTGGATGCATCTATTCCCTCGGATTTCTGATCCATTCAACTATTTAAGAGGATACACAACCCTTCTATGTGTGTAGTATAAAAACAGTTAATATTTTCATAAAATTCATTCAGGGCACTCCAAGCCTCAGAATCGCACGCCGTCATCCCTCCTAGCTCTAGAATTATATGTAGAAATATTCAAACGTCTTATAAGGAAAAAAACCGAGTCTCTAAAAAATTCCCTCGTTTATTCTCTTCATCCCCAAAATGAAAAACCATGAAAAACAACTCAGGATATAGAGCTCACACCTATCTCTTCCACTCCAAAGAAAAGGCGCACAACACCATGCTGGCACAACATGAGAACCAGAGGGATGGTTCATAATCACAATGTTTGCAACTTTCAATGACATGCGTCGAAACACACACACACCTCATCAACTGCAACACGTGGAAGACATCGTGCACACACTCCTAATGTTGGGAGGATCGGGAAAGGTGTTAGGAAACCTCTCAACCGCTTACACGATTCCGAATGGCCCAAAGAAACTTGAGATACTTACCCAGCCGAACCTCTACATTCCACATCATGACCGAAATCATGATTTGTTCCTGGAATAGGATCTCGTGATTCTCTCCTTCAGAATATTCATCAGGTGTGTTGCCCGTGGATATCTGATCACTCAGTACCTTGATGTCGACATCCCCCAACTGCGACTCTCTCACATTCTCAAGGAGTGAAGGAATCAACAACACCGACTGCAGGAAAGTTGTGCCCTCTTGCTCCACCAAGGTCAGCCATAGGGAAGATAAATGCTACAAAACATCTCGTGCCAGACGAGTCTGGGACTTTCTGGTAAATGAAGCTACCACAACACTGCCTTTTTTTGGAACATAGACTACCTTGAAGTCTTAGTCCTGTAGAAATTTTTAACGAGCACCATCGCCTCATGTTCAAATCTCTTTGGGTGAGTATGCACCTGAGAAACTAGTGGTCTGAGCAACCCAAAAAACATTCTCCCAAAAGATAGAGTCTCCACACTCTCAGGTAAAGGGCCACCACCACCATTACCACATAGTGAAACACATATTTCAGTTTATGTCATTTCCATCATTCCGATCTGTACTTGCTAATGGTATCAAGATTGACGTTGAGCTCGCAAGGTACCAACGAATAGGGAAGATGAGAAAAATCATCCAACTGCCAATGGATATACATGGAAAGCACAAGGAATTCCCCATGTGTGTTTTCCCCTCATGGAAGGAGAGTAATCTCTTAAACACAACTTCTTCCAAACCCTCTAGTGTCACCTACAGAAAATTGAGGTCAAGCAGCAAAGCCCCACTGGAAAATCCAGAACCTGCTCTGACACTCCACCGCACAACCCTGCCACGAATGCACATGTCATAGGGGCACATCCACCTCACCTCTATACTATCTTCTTTTGGTGGTAATTACTCTCCCTAATAGTTTTTATCGCATCACCAAAACACGTCTTAGTGGGGGAATAATCCCTCCTTCTCGTGCATTCAAAGCTACATCGAACAAAACCAACACATGGTTACACTGATGCCCTGCGTCACCCTCGATAACCCCTTAAACAAGGAGTTAGACGAAAAGAGTACCTCACACAGTGTCTAAGAAGTTATACTAAGAAAAGTAGAAAAAGGCATAGAGTGTATCTCTTATCATCTCATGCATTGCAGGATGTAGACATCCATTGCACACAACCACTTGTGGCCCTATCCTTCAGCTCCCTGAACCTGATGTGGGCTGCTTGGTGGTGGTGGAAGGACCTCGAAACTTCATCTGCCAACCACAGTTCATCCTAATTTTCTGCCATCACCGCCTTCATGGGGACCTCCCTGTCCTCACCTGGGAGTTCTCCGATCATGATACTGCCTCTGTCGTGGTGGTGCATCTACCAACTATCTAGAAAACTCAGTATATCTGGTGGAGTAGTCTCACGCCACGTGACCTCGCACATCACAAACCAAGCACTATTCCCCCTGGGCTATCTCCATGCTCTACGCTATCCCCAACCATGTGCCTATGTCCCATAAAGGGGAGACTTCCAGCGTCAAGGCCTTGCCAATTTATATCCCTCTGACAGAAATTTCTCTGTCACTAGTGCCAGCTCTAGCACCCAGAGATGGATGAGGATGCACAAGAGAACCACACTGCCACAAATCTCATCTACAGAGATATCATTCAAACTTATGTGCTCAGATTTTTCCATCATTGACCATGTCCACGGAGTACCGAGTAAGGCATGTGAACCTATTCATGTACTCACCAACTACCATTACTCCCTGCTCAAACTCCAGCAGCTCCAGAAACCTTAAAAAGTGTAAGTAGTAGGGGTAGTAATCTGCAGAAAATAGCTGATAGATTTATCCCATGAGAGTACCAACTAATTGTGCATCTGAGTACCCTGGTTCTACTAACACCAACTGCATGGTGGAAAAAGGATTGCTGTCAAAGCCACCACATAACCTGTCAGTGTCCGAACCAGCCTGAAGAGGCGGACCACCGACTTTAGCCAACCCTTCATTTCTTGAGGGTATGGCTCACCATAGAACCTCAGTGGTCTATGACGCTAGAACTCATGTAGAATGCCCATTCTACGCTTGTCATCGGCCTTCTCTACCAGTACTATCTGCTACTCCACTTGTGGAGGTGCTACTGCCTATCCTCCTAGAGAAAGGGTAATGATATTATGGATCTTGAACTGAGGCCTCATCGCTCACAGAATCGTCATCACAAACTAGAGATAGTATCCTGGATGGATATCATCACAGAGACATCATGAATCCAATCAAGGTGTACAGAGGTCAAATGAGCATATATATATATATCAACAATGATGGGGAGATGTCTCAATAAGGACATTCAAAGACTCAATCATATATGATGCACAAACCAAATTCCCTGCAACAAGGTTCTCAATGTGCCGTGTCGGCAGGAGAGTTTTCAGGGTCCTGGTGAATGGATACATCGGTTGTCGCACCATCACCAGACTCTCTGTCCTAAGAGCCACTCTCGAGACATGTTGACACTATTTCCCAAAAACATAACCAATTTCTTTTTAGGGACATCTAAACAATGCCCCAAGGAACGAACCACCTCTGATACAACTTTGTCCTGACCTGACCCATACCGGGCCTCGAGCCGCAACTAACCCAAGCCTGCATCCATAGGCCAGGGGCTGATGACCAGCACCAAAGGCACAACAAACTAGGGGAGGCATTTTCCTAAGAAACTATACACACACACACTCACATATAACTCAATGAAAAAGTCTTGAGAAAAGAAAGAAAGATGAAACACTACTATGAAAGGGAAACCAACATACATTCATCGACCTCTACAGAGTACAAGTAAAGCTAGAAAGCATAATGACAAGTGAAATGAACAGTTTTAGGGGCATAGCACGTGCCCAACTAGAAAGGTGCCACAACCTGGTAACAGGTAAATGAAATTAAACAGTTGGTGAGTCTCACACGCAGAAAGTTATGCTATGGCCAATGAATATAGCCCAAGCTCTTGTTCCCTCTACGCTCCTCCGTAGTCTCAACTGACCTATCTGTCTTTTGCAAGGGCACACCAAGTGCGGGCAAAGCCCAAGCAGGGGTGAGTATATAGATACTCAATAGGATTCCTTGAAAGCTTGAGGGGTCAACAAAGGAGATACTAAAATGGTGACCACTAGACAGAACAAGAGTAGTGAAAGAGTACAAAAGAAAGAGTGAAGCTCAACCCATTAAGAGAAAGGAAGATGGCTTGTCCAACCAAGAGGAGCTTGAAACAGAAAGCACATGGCATACCCCGCACGTCTTCTACCATCCTAGAAGGAGATAATCTACACCCAATGAGTGGGAACAAAAGTAGGGTGTATATATATATATATATATTCAACAAGAAAACTGAACGAGTGTGTAAGGGGATCTCGATCTCCAAGCTCAGCCCTGGAAAATTCGCCAATAGTTTTAAGGATATCGATCACTGGTACCCAACAATCCTGCATGCCAAAGCTACATCATCGCTAAACTGAACAACCAAGGGTATCTCTTTGGTAATCACAGAGAAAAGTCACTAACTATCCTCATAGAAAAGGGCCTAGTCTGAAATAAGTCCTCGGGTAACCCACTGCCCATTCCCGCTGGAGGGTAAACCACAAGAGGTTGTCGGGAAACCCACTACCCAGCCCCACTGGAGGCTAAACCACAAGAGGTCCTCAGGTAACCCACTGCCCAGCCCCAATGGAGGTTAAATAACAAGAGTTCGTTGGGTAACCCACTACCCAGCCCCACTGGTGGGTAAACCATATGAGATCGTCAGACAACCCACTGCCCAACCCCACTGGAGGGTAAACCCTAAAGTCAATGGGTAACCCCTTGCATAGACCCGCTAGAGGGTAAACCCTAAGGTCAACAGGTACCCCACTAACCAACCTTGCTGGAGGGTGAACCCTAAGAGGTCAATAGGTAACCCACTACCCAGTCTCGCTGGACAGTGAAACCAGAACTGGTCTGATAACTCTGCACTACTCGTTCCATCACTGGGTGTCACTCGCACTCCTACCGCTCGTAAGTTCAGAGTGCGTCAAAAGAACCTATGACCAACTCCCTTTCAGGTTTCCATATTTAATGAGATCTTGAAAGAGGCTCCTCATGCCAAAACCGATTACACCATTGAAATCCTTGGGGTAAAAAACTCGAGATATACTATTTACTCACTGGAAATGGGCTCCCGATGGAAGAGTTATTCAACACTACTTTATGCCCATACGACGTCTCATGGGGCCCGCACCTCGGTCCCGAAAGAGGTTGGACAAACTGCGACATCATGATGCTCTCGAAAAAATAGGCCTAAATAACTATTCATATGCCCCAAAAGGACACCTGATGAAAAAGTCACAATACGCTGCACACAACTCAAAAGACGGCCCGTGGGGACAATGCCTCAAGTCCAACATTAACACCTGAAACCACCCTTGTCAACTTCGCCTCAATGCCAGGTTCGCAATGCCGCTGACGGTGCCTAAAGGGGACTCTGGAAGCCCAAGCTGCAACTCCCCACGTTATATGAAAATGAGGCCCTGTGGGGCCCATGCCTCGACCATAAAACACATAACACAGATTGTACCATTATGTTCCTTGCAGATACCCACATAGCGCAGGCTATTCATTTTCCCTGAGCATACTTTTGTAGCATAAGTTCTAAAAACTCAGCATACGTCTGAAAGCCACCTTGTGAGGTCCACGCCTCGAGACTGGATTTAGGCGGGTAGATTGCGTTGTTGCAATACTATCAGAAAAATACTCAGAAACGAGTACCCAAACACCCTAAAAGGATGTTAGGAGAAGAAGTGGTGTTTCACCATAAAACGTGCGAACTAGGCCTTGTGGGTCCTGCACCTTTTCTCTAACCCGAACGCTTCGGTAATCATCTCAAAAATTATGCACGAGAACTTTGGTCACGCTTCCGCTGATGGCATGTGAATGGGACATCCAAAATAGGAGTTAGGTCCGATGCAAAATTAATTAATCAATTATTTATTAATTTATTATTTTCATTAAGCATTTCGTGCCACCGAGCAGAAAAACCATGCCTTAATGGTTTCGAAACAACTTTTTAAGGACTGTCTCAACTCCAGGGCCACCACACCTCTGACAGCACGTCAAACGGACGTCCAGATCGCGAAGTACGTCTGTCACAATCTTTAATAACAATTAATTATTATTAAGTTAGAGCGTTCTGGGTTACCCGCCTTCGGGAACAAAACCCATAATCCCCAAAACCCACTTCAAAATGTTTGTATCACTGACATGGACCTGCAGCCGTAGACGGCGCCTCAAAGAGACATTCCTTTTAGAAAATACGGACCCTCGACCGTGAGGGGGCCCAACCGGGCAAGTTCACCCCGGCCCGTCCAGTCCAAATCGCCGACCCGTGGCCCAACCATGGGACCTTCCCGAACCACCTTGGCCCGCAGGCTGCGGCCCCCTCCAACCACACTGGACCCGCCATGGGTCCGGTTTTTATCCAGCATACCGATCTTT
This sequence comes from Viscum album, assembly GCA_963277665.1. Lineage (NCBI taxonomy): Eukaryota > Viridiplantae > Streptophyta > Magnoliopsida > Santalales > Viscaceae > Viscum > Viscum album. The sequence goes on along the minus strand of OY728133.1, from coordinate 1,523,351,889 downwards.
GGTCGGTCCCCGCATCACGCCAGCAGGACCCGTGAAGCGTGGGTCCTTGTCCACGGCGCACACTGAGTTTAGCGCATCGGGGTTCTCCATCGACATCGACAGGACGGGCCGCCCATGCCCCCTACTCGCCGCTGACACCGCCGAAGCACCTAGCACCCACCGACGACCTGCGCTTCCTGGTCGCCCACCTATTCTGTTGAATCCTTTTCTTGGTTCCCGCTAAGGCCACGCGTTTCTCTGCTGCCTCCGGCTCGCTGCATGATGCCACTCGACCGCACATCCCCGGTGACCCTTGCTCAAACCGTCGTGCTCCGCAGCCTCCAGATCGACCTCTCGCTGCTCGACTGCACTGCCTCGGCTCCCTGCCCATGCCGCCGTTCTCCACCACCACCGGTTCGACCTCCAGTAGCCACCCCTCGCTGGAGCCAAACCTTCGGCCAGTCCCCCCGACCGCTTCAGTGGTCGGAAAAATCATCTAACATCGGTTTCGGGATCCTCAAGGCCAGAGATTCAAAAATCTTCCCCTCACTTGTTGATCCGTCATGGTTTTGGCACGTCCGAAAATAGGGATGAAGAACGCCCAAGAATGAGAAGTAAAAATAGGGATTGAACGATGGTCGTTTTCATTCACCCATCGTACCAATTCTATAATTATAGAAAATTAAATGACAAAATTGGGAAAGGTGGGGAAATTAACAAGAATCTTACCTCGATCCACCTGTTTTCTGCTAGCAACGCATCCAGGACGCCCCCACTTCGATCCGCCAAGGTTTAGACAGTGGTCTCACATTGATTCGGTGAAGAACGGAGAAGAACGCTCGAGGGAGAAAGAGAGAGAGAGAGATAGAGAGAGAGAGAGAAGGAAAGAGATAGATAGAGAAAAAAGAAATCGGTTCCCCCATTTCCACAATTTATAAACTCTCGGAACTCCGCTGATGGTCGCGGATTCCGAATCCTCCATGCCTGCTCATTTTATATCACACATAGGCAAAACACCCCATTTCGAGCTCAACGAAATTCTCATATTTCTATTCTGAGGCTTCGTTTTAAAGTTGTTTGAAAGGAACTTCCGTGATAAAAATCACTAAGTCATTATTTAAAAATTATTATTTTTCCCCTGGTGACATCTCTCATAGCAGGCCCACGCCCGCAACTTTTACACCCCACTTAGGGTAAATGGTATGCTCCAGATGCAATTGTTCCCTCGGATTTCTGATCTGAGATACCATTTAAGGGGAAGCACAACCCCCCACATTCATAGTATAAAAATAATTAATAATTCTATAAAATTTATTCCAGGCACATCGGGCCTCATAATCTCTTGTCGTCTTCACGCCTAGCTCTGAAATTATATGTAGAATGATTACAAAGTCTTATAAGGAAAAAACCGGGTCTCTAAAAATGTGGATCCTTAGGTTTGGTAGCTGCACATATGGATCATTGTCCCATCCTCTTCAGATTCTCAACATGTCTAAATGGAGGAAGGGGTATCCTTGACATTGCATCCCTCATGGAGTAATTCCTTAGTTTCTTTTGTAGGTCGTACCCCCATGGGTGTGTATTTCCATACATGGTTACAAAATCAAGAGAGGAGACCAGCACCACACAACCCTTTATCTCTATCAAATCCCTAAACATATCCACTAGAAGAAAAATATGATTTTTTTTCCAAATATTATACTTCCCCTTCATTCCCACATTGATCATGACTCATATGGGATTAGAAAATAGTAATAATTACAAAATCTATATCATGAAATACTTATCATGGGAGGGGGACTTCATGATGGATTTTTTGCTCACCTTCAAATGATCCTCCTATACTGTATAATCCCAAACCATGTTATATTCACATAAAAAATAAGTATTTCTAATGATACAAGTAGGCCACATCCATAGATGTAATCCCCATCCTTTCTAAACTACATGGGATCTAAATCATAACCAAATGGGATATGTGAGAAGCCTCCATGAGTTCTAAAACCAACACATAAAATTCATCCTAATATACTCTCAGAAAATTCCTTTCTAGGGTAAAATCTTACCTAGGAGGCCACATACACCCTCATTCCACATGATTCTTTGGTACAAGTCCCACATCAGCTCTTGACTAGGAACTTTTGTCCTAGGCATCATCATTTCATGGAATTAAAATATATATTTTAGTCCTTATCATAGGATATTAAAAGGTACTATGTTTTAAATTATGTGGAAACAAACTACACGGGTTCTGATTCCATTCATAATGATACATATGAAGTCCATATCGTGGGCCCGATTCTGACATAAAAATAACTCTCATCTTCCTGGATGATGAAAAATTCTATTCAACCCCAGAATATGGAATTAAACAAGAATCCTAATAATAAATGAAATAATTATATCTAATTCATATAGAAAAGGGTACCACTGATGGATAAAATAGGACACATACATATGTATCTATCTATGAACATGTTCAGGTAATTACAAATGATTATGAAATCAACACATGCTAAATAATAGATTTTTAATATAATGGAAACATTATTTATACATGGTATTTAATAATTTACTCATGAAAATGACTTCAATCAATAAAAGGGTCCCATAGTAGAAAATAATTCCCCTTAAAAGGGTGAGATGAGCCCAATCTAACATCCACTTATACAATGCATTTTTATGTTCTCATTAGAAAAATCAAAGTGACCGACTTCCTTTGGAAAACATGTTATTATTTAATAAAAATGAGTATGTGCACGATACCACATCAGAAACAAAAAATGGTGTACCTAACAATAATCCTTAACCAATATGATTATTTCACACACATGTAAGACCCCTTTTATGTTATCAAAAAATAAAATAGGAACAATCGTGGATTCAAAACAATTGATTATAAATGTACTTTTATACTGAGATGTTTCATTGATGGGATTTTCATGTTTTTATTTGTCATATGTATCTAGGAACATTTTACAACAACTACCTTAAATAAAATTCCTTCCATTCAACCAAACTGAACTTATGGATCAAATGTCACACAAGAAGGGTATTTGATAGATACTAGGGCCACAAATGCTTAGAGTTGTTAGGTGGAGGTATCAAATGGGAATGTGAGTGGGGGTCATGATGTATATATAGGAGGATAGAGATATAAGGGAGAGGAGTGAATGTTTTTCGGTAGTTTGGTCTTGAGGCTTATGAAACGACCACTACAGCTTGGGTGAGTGGAGTGGGGGCTTCTCTTGTGTCTTCTTCCTCCTTATTCTTCTTCTTCCAATTATTCTTTTTCTTTTATTAGAATTAAAATTTATATTTTTTAATACACATATGGAATCCATTCTTAGAAGACCATGTTTGTACAGTGACCTATCATTTGTTCTAATATTCAATGGTACACTTTACCATTCTTGATTGACTTAGGTGTGCATATACTATTTATGACATGATGAAGTTTGAACAGAGGAAAAAACCCATCCAATTCTAGTGTTCTTAGTCTAATTCGAAGGGAATATGACCTGGGAGAAAGATTTATTAATTTGGATAATCATATTTATCATGAACCATAATAATTTCTATTACAGACGAGAACCTCTATAGGTAACACCCTCAACCTCTCTACCAGATGTGATGTAAACATCTAATAACATGAGTTCCATAACTGGGTACTCCTAACCTATACCATGTTTAACTCACTTTTATTTCTTCAGTATCATCACTAAACTCTTATAGTCGATGTCCAACTAGTATATGTGGGAGGAGAAGTTGACTTATCCATAGAGAGGAGGCTATCTTTTTGAAAAATCAAATACTATGGTTTTATGGACCAGTGGAGCTACAAAATAATTATCCAACATATAATTCCTATTCAATTGAAAGCACCACTATCTTTAATTTCACTTTATCTGGATTACCCTTCATGTCTGGTCGGTTTGAATCATGGTCTGTCGAGCTTCTCAACACAATCGTGTGATACAACAAGGTTTTAGTTTACTTAGTTTCGGCTATAGATGTGGTAATCTCACCATCATCAAAGGAGGCGCATCTCCATCCTCTGATAACCACATAATAAGAGGAAAAATCTGTAAGTACTACTAGTTTTATCATTAATAAACGATAAAATCATAAGAAATTTGACAAAAAATAATTCATCTTGACCAAGATATAAGATGTGGGAATAATTTCACATCATACCACATATATAAAGTGTTAAATACCTTGTATCTTCCATCCACAGTCTGACAGATTGTAAAAAATATTGGACGCACCAGAACTATATATGGAAATCAATGAAGAACGTTTTCTAGGATCCTATAAACTTTTAAAATGGATAAAACACATATTTTGATTGTAATTTAGGAGGTCATCATGCTTTTTGATGGTTCCAATGATAAGGAATCAAGAAAATATTCTAACAATCTAGACACCTACTTCTGATGATCTGTCATCTCTTCTCTTTGAAATGGAATCTATTATGGGGGATGTGTCATAAGAACTAGGGTAGTATGAATATGAGCTAGAAATTATTTTTGGCTATATACATGGTGTTTTTCCAATGGATGTTGTCCTAAAATAATGCGATCAGCCACTTCTAGCTAGGGAGGAGAACATCGCTCACTCGAACATAGATAAAAAAAATAACTATATAAGAAGCATGTGTTTAGGATGGTAGATGTATTTGGTTTCGATATTATGTAGGGGGAATTAATTATGATCACCATGTTAGAAACAGTTCATTACACTGGCACCTCATTCATCATGTCAGTTTTTACTAATCAAGCACGACATATAAAGCATGGAAAATGTGTGTCTCTGTGGTTAATCCAGTTTTTCACATCCACATCATGATTTTAGAAGCTATACTTTATAGTATATAACCATTAATTTATTTTTAATTTTCCCCTAGAGTGGACAAATCAGTTAGTTTTCATTTTACTTTCATGGATTTGTTCATTGCAATTTCATAACTCCACCTTGAAGGAATTTCACAACATTGGGGTATATATCTATGTTAGGATGAGTTACTAAGGAATAATATAAAGGAAAAGACAATTTTTGGGTATTATCACCATTACAAAATAATTGTATGGGAAATTGTGTGTCATGTCTGGTCTGTGATTTTAACAAGAGTGACAGGGGACCTGCTTTGGACAATGAGGTAGTCTAAGGAGGAGTAACCTTCTTTACCAACATTCAGTCTTGAGGAATGGAAATATATCAATGTGGGTAGTGGTATAGAGACAGGTGACCTATTTGGTTAGAGTTTGGGGGGTGGGGTATCATGTGGTAATTTTATTGGGGGTTACGATGTATAAATTATAGGTGTCTGATGTAGAAGATAAGAGGAAATTATTGTTTTAGATCGACAGTGATTCATGGGAAATGACCACTATGTCTTAGGTGAGATAAGATTGGGATTATCATGGGTCTTATACTTATTTCATCTTCTTTAAATTATACTTAATCTTTTACTAAAATTCTACTCTTATGCTATAATACACACATGTAATCTATTCTCGAATGGTTGTGTGTGTGAGGGAACCTTTTAGTCCTCAACAAACCCATGGACACTATAACCAACCAAACATAACCAATACTAGGTTTAAAAAACATTTTTTTAGGATTACCACTGAAATGGAACTTTCTCAACCCTAGAGGAATCTCAAAAGCTTTCCAGCTCATGAAGCCCAAACAACCATACATTCGACGAATGTTGGTTTCTTAGAAGTTGATAACACCCATTAATGTCTCAAAACATTTCCAGATATCGTACCCAGAATATAGAAACATGTTATAACCTTATCATGAGGATATTGATCAAAAGGTCACTAAAGAGTTCATCTATATTTCACAGGGGTCGCCCCAAAGGGATATTTATAGTAGCTACAATCACTGACACTGTATGACAACAAACCCATAGTACGATGAGGGTTCCACCCTCAGGAGTCTATCTCATGTTACCCAAACTCACGTAATATAGAAAAACCACAAATTGAAGAAACCAACCAATTAAGAAAAGGGAGACACATACATTCCCTCAAGATAATCCCTCTAGTCAAAATAGTGGAAAACAGTGAGTAGGAACACACAAATACTCACATCCTTCAATCTTACCAGCATAGATTGATAACAACAAGAGACAAAATCTAGAATATATTAGATTTAAATAGGGGAAGACCCATATCTATACCGTTTCACATAATGATTATCAGTATATTAAACTAATAAATAGAGTGAAATAACATGGATATTTCCCATCATCATCTATAGAATGATCATAACTTCTAGTTGTAGAATAATAAGTCACCTCTAACATAATTAAAAAGATGTAAAGACATAAATCTATTTCCATACACATTATAAAATTTTTTTAGGACATAATTTCTTAGTCATAAGGCCTCCTTCTTATTTTTCCATTTATTTAGTTTTAAAAATCACAAACATTTAATCAAAACAGATTTACTAAATTTTTATTTTTGATGAGTTTTATAATGTTTTTTTATAAAACATTATATTTTAACATACCTAAAAATATTCTAAGGGTTTACAAATATAAACCTACTATTCTATATTAAGATAATTATATTATGTATGAATCCAATTATTTGATTAAAATATAACCAAAAGAGGTGTTATACTTTTGCCTCCTCAACCATACTAAAAAGGTCATCATCATGGAACTGATACTGGTCCCAAAATAATATTAATATCTTATATAAGGATTGTCATATTGAAAATTGATAAGAAAGTACATCAGAATAACATACGTTTATAGTTGGAAAACATAAAATTATTTTTATTCTAAGGGAAAACATTAACAATGTAATGTTATTGCAAAATAAAAAATTATACATTCATTAATAGATGCTATGTCAAGAAACATATTTTTTATTGTCTTGCAAAAAATTTTGAAAATATGACTATTGAGAGATTTTCAATAAAAACTGAATCATTTGAAGAGTTCGTAGCAGACTAGTAACAATCACTTATGAACATTTATCTACGTGAAATGCACATTCTTAGTTTGTGGAATTATTTAGAGTGTTTTCATTCTAATAAATACTATTCAATTTTTATCATTACGAAATTTCATATTATAATCCAAAGATGATCATTTTTATGATTGAGGGATTCTGAGGATAGGGTGATTTTGTATCCAATCCATCTGATCAAGGGATTTCGAGAATAGGAAGATAGCCAGCGAACATTGTATCAAGGGATTCTGGGAAATGGAAATTATGATTATTGTATCGAGGGATTTCATGGTAAGGAAGGATATAATTTGTAAGTATAAATATTTGGATACCTTTTATCAAGTTTATTGAATACATTACTTTTATAGTTAAATGACTTAAATATTTTAATATTAATTTTATGACATTATTACTCTTACTAGCTATTTCACTCTTTTACAAAATTTTGACTCCATTGTGTTTGTTATGGAAATATATTTGTTAGACAAATATTTATATACAATTGATTTTATCAGTGTGTTTTTAATAAGATAAAAATATATTTTTTATTTAATCATATCTATTGTGTTTATGATTATTTTACTCTGATATAATTAGACTATTTCT